>JAKELG010000045.1:0-314553 GCA_021527035.1 Lactarius vividus | reverse complement strand
GATGACCGTGGACCAAAAAATAGTGTGCAACTCTACACTGCAACAAGCGAAATTACACGCAAGATGGGTCAGATATCCCCTCCTCAACACCCTTCCTAGCTCACAATGTTCTCCCAGCGCCGAAAAAGGGTCAAAAAATGTCTTTGAACGAGTTCCTGGGTGATGATAGTCAGCGTTCCCAAGCCATCACCTCCGCATGCAAATTTTTAAACTGATGGCGCTACAGCCTTGGGTTCTTGGGCGGATGAGATGGATGCATTGCCGACAGCCCGTACGTACTCTCATGTCGCACTGCGCTTGGCCTTACCTCCTTCAACCCCACAGCTGCTGCGAGAGGAGACGATGATCGCGGAGACCGCCGAGGAGGGAGGGACGATTTTCTATCCTCCAGGCGTGAGTCTTTCGTTTCTGTCGCTTCACTCGGTCTCCATTAACCGGATTTGCCAACTCAAGAGGATAGACAGGCTTTCCCTCCAAGGGAAGACCTCCCCTTGCCTACTCAGCCCCCCTATACGGCTTTCGTCGGAAATTTGGCCTTTGACCTGACCGAGAACGATCTGAGACCTTTTTGATGGCTTGAAAGTGCGCCCATGTATCGGACTTCGTCAATGACGCATACTCACTTTTCGGCTCCTGTAGACGAAATCTGTGAAGGTTATCAAGGATCGTGATGAACGACCGAAGGGCTTCGGTTACGTGGAGTTTGAAGATTTGGACGATCTCAAAGCTGCTCTCGCAAAGACAGGAGCGGTGAGCTTTTCTTGTAACTCATCAAATCGTGTCCTTAACGAGAGAGGTGACGTATAGTCTTTGGCGGGACGAACGGTTAGAGTGAGCGTTGCCGAACCCCGTATGTCTATTCATCTAAGGTTGGGATCGCCCATCTAATGGACGTATCTTAGCCAAGGAGCGTTCTGGTCCAGGCGGCTTTGATGACCCGAAGTTCTCCGGCGAATGGCGACGGCAGGGACCTCTTCCTGATCGGGATTCCTCACGTAGGCGCTTCGATGGACCGCCAACTGATCGTTCAGCCGCAGCACCTCCTTCGGTTTCTGATACCTCTAGTGACTGGCGTTCTAATCGTCCTCTGCGGCCTCCTCCACCTCCCGAGCCCGAAGGTGCTCAAGACGCAAGAACTCGTCGTCCTTTGCTTCGGAGAGTGCGGCGGACAAAGAAGAGACGTGGACTATCGGGAGCAAATTCAAGCCGAGTGAGGATGAGGGAACGGGGCGTAAGTTTGGCTCGTTCAGAGCGCGTGGTGATATGCCGCCGCCTTCTGGTCCGCCCGAATCCTCTACAGATAACGACTGGAGGAGCGCGCCACGAGCGGGTCTCTCGTCACGCAGTAGCACATCTCGTATGTCAATGATCGCCTCCTCTTCGGGTTATTTGCTCACTTTGAGGCCACCCAGCGACATCGTCCCACACCCACTCCCCAGATCACCCGCCGGAAACTTGAACTCTTGCCGCGTTCGGGGAATACTTCTACAACGCCCTCTCCTCTCGCCTCTCCCAAAATGGCTCAGAGCAACCCCGCCAATCGGCCTAGCCCTTCGGCGCCGCTAGGTTCGTATATCTTATCACCCCCTTGCCTTATCACATACTGATGGGGGTTCTAGACCAGTGGATGTGACGGCAAGGGAAAAGGTCATCGCCGAACGCCTCGATAAGGAACGCGAAGTCACCAAAGATCGTGTTGGGCAGCATTCCTGTCGCGCAGTAACTCGCGTCAAGGAGCGCCGCGGACGCCACTTTCAGCCGCAGTGGCGATACATCGCTTCCTCCTTCGCCGCGGGTGTCACACGATACGAGCATTCGCCCTGCTTTTAGTTTTGCGGCGGCGGCTGGTGGAAGAGGGACGAGGAATCCAAGGAAGACGAAGGTCCAAAAGTGAACGACATCACAGAACAACTCGGAGAGGTGAGGTCACCATTTGATTATCCCCAACTGAAATGACACGTCTCCACATGATCTCCACTATCTTTTACTTTTGGATCTCGCTCGCTTCTTTTTACTCACGTCCCACGCATACCTGCACGCAAAGCATTTTCTGCAGAAATTATCAAAGTTTGCAGTTGTAGCCGCGCCGTTGTCTTCCTTCTAGTCGACATTGTACAATGCCCGAGTTTGACGATTTCCTTCTCACGAAGTAACTTTATAACAGTCTCGTTTTACACGGACATCAAGTCGAGTCAATGTGGAGTAGAGAATAAATCAAAATATTATCGTCTCCTGTGCAGCTCTGGGTCGACGAACTTCATCCTTCCCCGTCCTACGTGCGAGTCATGAGTGACGCCGAGAATAATGAGAAAAAAAGAAATACCTTTGAACCGCACGCCGTTTGTAGACGGCGTCTCTTGTTCGTGTTGTCGCTTGAGCCTTTCCAGTTCGCGCTTGCGCTCGGCTTCCAACCTTCGTTCTCTTCGCGCTCCAGTCGTGCATCATATTCTTCTTCGGTCTCCTTCCGCTCCCCAGAAGGCTCGCTCTCCTCGATAGGTGCCGGCTTTGAGCGAGAGCGTTCCTTGTCCTGTCGGTGTTTACGCTTGTGCCTCCGTTTGTGCCGCTTGCCACCCTCCTCGCCCTCGCCACCAGAAGACGGGGAGCGGCGACGGCGCTTGTGTCGCTTGCGGCTCTTCTCGCCCTCGCCGTCAGATGCACCCTCAGATTCGCTAGCGCTCACAGAGAGCTCTTTCGCTGCCAAAGAAATCTAATAAGCGATGGACTTTTTTTCCCCAAAAATAAAAAGAAACACACGAACGTGGCGGGGCTTGTTTTTTTCCGCAGCTCGAGCTCACCGCAGTTGAATATGATCACGGGGACCGCAGGCCGATCTTTCTCGTCTGTGGCCACTTGCGCGACCTTGCGGACCACGTCGTCAAAGCCCCGAATGACTTTTCCAAAAACGACGTGCTTGCCTATATTTGCGTGAGAGCCCAGCTCGATCCAGGGGATGAGAGGGACACGTTACCGTTAAGGTGAGGGCAAGCGCGTAGGGTGATGAAAAACTGTGAGCTGTTGGTGTTCGGACCGCGGTTGGCCATGCATAGCAACCTGTCATGATGAATCGACTTATAATGCAGCGCAACCAGAGGTATGTTAGGACTGACCCTTCGGCGTCCAACGGATGGGTGAGATCTTCGTCAGCGAAGGGACCGCCATAAAATCGACTCTCCACCTGTCCCGTTCCGTTTTGTAAAATCTATCGGGCGGTCAGACTACAGCGGCGCGTGAGACGTGGGCCAGTGGGGTACTACCTCCACCTTGGACCATGAAGTCGGCAATCGAGCGGTGAACAATGCTGTTCTTGTAATACAACGGTCGGTCAGAGAGGGGGGAAAGGCCTTTCTCGCCAGTACATAGTGCGCGGAAACTAGAAGGAGATAATTAGCCCCGTGTGTGAGAAAATAAATGGTGAGACGTGCTTTTCTGATGTCTTGGGAACAACGTCGTTGAATAGCTCGAACATTACTCTGCGAACCTGTTAGGTTGAACAGAGGAGAGCAGACTTGAAGATACAGACCTTCCGACTGGGGAACCGTCAATGGAAAAGTCCATAAAAACCCTTGGACGAACCATGGTGCTCTGAGCTCTTGTGAGCGGTGTAGACTCGAAGGACAAGAGAAGCGGGACCGGACTGCCAACAATTGTAATAAATTACATAATTTAGTTTAGCTTAATGGACATGCGCTTTTCCGAGTATGCGGCATGGCAGGGCCGCCGCGCGTGAGTTAATTGGGAGGCATCACAACGCAATCTCTCCTCTCTCTTCCCTATACCCACCCTCTCTTCGGTCTGGCTACCGTATGACGCGCTGTCATAACTCCTTTCCTTAGTTTATATCATAGGATGCGTGAATTCAATGCGGTTGTCCTTGGTGGTCGGTTCCTCTTCCTTTATCACGCGTGCTACAACTAATTTCGGCGCCAAAGCTGGAGGTGTTGGAAAGTCGGCTCTCACCGTTCGCTTTATGAGAGGTGAGTTTGTCGAAAACTATGATCCCACTATTCAAGGTGCGTGCACTCACCCCACACGTGTTTGCCTCACCTGATGCATCCGAACAGAGGAATACAGGAGGTCAATTGAAGTCGACGGGGAACTGACGTGGGTGGGTATTGTTTCCGCTAGTGCCGATCGAGCCACCTCCACTAACCGGCGGCTTGCAACGTTCTCGCTTTCTATTGCGGTAGACTTTTGCCGTGGAAAGCACCACCTTATTTCCGTACTGATAGTACCCCCCCTGGATATAGCTCGAGGTCCTCGACACTGCCGGTGCCGAACAATTTACTGCTCTCAACGAACTATACATTACTTCTGGCCGCGGCTTCGTTCTCGTGTTCAGGTATTTTTCCATAGCGAGTGTAGACTGGACTCCTCACTGACTACACGCTTACATTCAGCCTGACTCTTGAAGCCAGTCTGCGAGAAGTGACGAGCCTTAGGCAGCAAATTCTCCGCATAAAAGGGGAAAATAGTGTGAGTGATCGGCGATTGCCAACCTACTGCCACTGATGCCGGTTATTATAGGGAATTCCAATGGTACTTGTTGGTACCAAACTTGATCTTACCAACGAGCGTGAGGTTTCGAGCGCTACCCTGCGGGAGCTCGAAACGCGTTGGAAGATTCCCGTGTACGAAACTTCGGCGAAGCGGGATTGGGACGTGCGGGAAGCATTCGAAAATCTTGTTCGACAAATGCGCGAATATTACCCCGTTGAATCCCCAAAGAAGAAGAAAAAAAGGGGCCTTCGTGGAAAGAGTCCTTGCATTATGATGTGAGAAGGACACACAACATCGTTAGCTTTCGCTCGTTTCTCTTGCTCTCCAAGTTTTCTTTGACACGATTCGTGGTTGTATCTTGACTGACTATTGTCTTCAATTTGGATCTAATTATATATATACACACGAACGATCAACTTTTCATTGTCCTTACCCTCCTGGATACCGTATTTCATATAATTATTTTCGCTCTCTTGTCCCGGATCCTTTCCTTTTCGCAATGCTCAATGCTCATCATACAATACCGTTACAGTGACGGGGATCACTGCCGGCATTTTACAATGCGCCAATATAACTGGGGTTCTCGAGGGGGTTCAGTTCTGAAAACCTGACCAATCGGGTTTCACGATGGCTTGCCAGGCCCTCGCCAAGTGTCCCACATTGCCCCATGTTCCAGAGTGTGACAGTGACAGTGTGACAGTGACTCAGAGTCACGTGTCACTGAGTATTCGTAAGCAGGGCGTGAGAACGAAAATCAGCGGGTTTTCCAGCCCCCCGACTCGCGGTTTGTTTCTCTGTCCTTTCATCATCATCCACGCCCCACACCCTCCACCCTCTTCGTCTCCCCAAAGCTCAGATTCTTCAGTTCCACTCGTCTCTTAGAAAAGGTTTTTCATAATGGTAAGAGTATGTCGTCTAACATCAATCGCTCCACCTAACACACGTTTACTTCTTCCCCCAGTCTTACGGCAATAGTAATGGTTATAGTAGCTATGGAGGCTATGGTAGTGGCTATGGCAGCACCGGCGGTGGTGGCGGCGGCGGCTGGGGCGGTGATCGAATGAATGACAACCTCGGTGGCAGCCTCCGTACTATCGATTGGAGTCAGCAAAAGCAGATTCCCTTTGAGAAAAATTTCTACGTTGAAGATAAGCGCGTCAGCGCACATTCCGACCGCGAGATTGAAGAGTTTCGCAGAATCAAGGAGATCAAGGTGCGGCTCATTTTTAGTTGCTATGGGCTACACTTTTCTCACCTTTTCACCCATTTCAGGTGCAAGGGCATAATGTGCCTCGCCCCGTGTCTTCATTCGACGAAGCTGGCTTCCCCGACTACCTTATGGTTTCCATTCGTGCTCAAGGCTTCTCAGAGCCAACCCCCATTCAGTGTCAGGCTTGGCCCATGGCGCTCTCAGGAAGAGATGTCGTAGCCATTGCACAGACTGGTAGTGGAAAGACTATCTCTTTCGCCCTTCCTGCTATGCTTCACATCAACGCGTAAGCACTGCCAATCTGAACGAAGAATTCATGTTGACCCCTGCATCAGACAACCTTTATTGTCGCCAGGAGATGGCCCAATCGCCCTTGTTTTGGCACCAACACGTGAACTTGCCGTTCAGATTCAGCAAGAGTGTACCAAGTTTGGGTATGTCAACGCACCCACTTCGCTTCGATTTCACCCCACTTACCTTCCCAGCTCGAACTCGCGTATCCGTAATACTGCTATCTATGGCGGTGCGCCAAAGGGACCGCAAATACGTGATCTCCAGCGCGGGGTCGAGGTCGTGATTGCCACTCCTGGCCGCCTCATTGACATGTTGGAAAGCCAGAAGACGAACCTTCGCCGTGTCACCTATCTTGTCCTAGATGAGGCGGACCGTATGCTAGACATGGGTTTCGAACCTCAGATCCGTAAAATTATTGGTCAAATTCGCCCCGATCGCCAAACACTCATGTTTTCGGCGACGTGGCCAAAGGATGTACAGCGTCTAGCTACTGTGTGTGCTTCCTTGATGATGTGCCTCCGGTTGGCCCAACTGACTTCCCACCTTAAAGGATTTCTTGAAAGACTTCATACAAGTCAATATTGGATCAATGGAGCTAACGGCCAACCATAACATCACTCAGATTGTTGAAGTCTGCAGCGATTTTGAGAAACGCGCAAAGTTAATCAAGCATCTTGATGTCATCAGCGCCCAGAACGCCAAGGTCCTCATTTTCGTTGGTACTAAGCGCGTCGCGGACGAGATTACGAAGTATCTTCGTCAAGATGGCTGGCCCGCACTCGCCATTCACGGCGATAAAGAACAGTGCATTTTTTTTCTTGTTGTTACCAATCCCGTTTCGCTGATAATTTTTGCAGGCGCGAACGTGACTGGGTCCTTGGCGAGTTCAAGGCCGGCCACTCTCCCATCCTCATTGCAACAGATGTTGCGTCTCGTGGTCTCGGTATGTGTTCCTTGACTATCGCAAGTGCTCCGACGTTATGTCGAGACACTATGGATAACAAACAATTGGCAAGTGGCCTAATTTGGCCGCTGTGCTGCTTTGTTGTGCTTGTTCGCTGGTATGATGATGGGGTCCGTTGATACCACACCTCATTGGTGGTGCTGCGGGCCTGCTGTGTGTTTCCTTGACACAACTCATCTACCAGGTTCCTGGGTACGTCTCCAGTGCGTGCAGGGCGAGGAAGATTTCGTGCATAGACAAGTTAGGGGCCCAGTTCCTTGCCTAGGTGCCCGTAATTCCGCTGGACCCATCGGTAGGCGTCACAGCCGCCAACCATGGTTTCAGGGCCCCATGAACAGTGTTCGTTGGTGCTGTAGCGGTTGTGGACTTGATCAACGCGTGCACAAGACTCTTGCCCGTCTTTAGCCTGGATGCGATGTGGCGTGGCCGTTAGCCCGTTGCATATACCCTTGGACATAGTACACTGGCTGTTTGTGATCTCTGTCTTCGGCGATGTCGTAGCGCTTGCCATTCATTACCGTATTCGTTATTAACGGGCTGCGTCTGTGTTTATGTGTTCCTTCTTTGATCCGTTCTGCGTTTCTGCAATGCCTGCTCTTCTACCTCTGCAATCCCCAGATGTCAAGGACGTTGGCTACGTCATCGTAAGGTTTCCCCATTGTCCTCGTTTACTTTATTGATAGTCCCCACAGAATTACGATTTCCCGAACAATTGCGAAGATTACATCCATCGGATTGGTCGCACTGGGGTGAGCATGTGATATACTTTTGTTTGTGAACAGTAATTTGACTCGTTTTTCACCCAGCGAGCCGGTATGAAAGGGACATCCTATACTTACTTCACCACAGAGAACGCGAAGTCAGCTCGTGATCTCGTCGCGATTCTCAAGGAGGCTAAAGCTAATGTTCCCGCCGCCCTTGAAGAGATGACGATGTTTGGTAGTGGTGGCGGTGGTCGCAGTAAGTTATAGGTCGAATTTTTAATGGACCCACTTACTTATTATTTGTGCAGGCCGTTATGGCGCCGGCAATCGTCGTGGTGGAGGTGGTGGCGGCGGCGGGTATGGCAACTCGGATTACGGATACGGTAACCGCGACAATGGCTACGGCAGCAAGGGCGGTGGCGGTAACCGATGGTAATGAGACAGATGATCCTCTTACCAACTTGTTACCGCTGTCGGGTACGTCTGAACACTGTTCATTCTGGACTTGATGCCCAATGCACGCCTTCCTACTCGTCTTCTACATTCGGACAGCCGTCGTTCCATCCATTATATGCAAATAGACCGCTTGGGATATGCTACGTTTAGAGTTCGCCATAATATAGGTCTCCTTCATTTTGTATTGACGGAATAGGCCTGATTGTTGCTGATAGAGAGTACGATATCTGTGATAGGTAAGGATGGTCAAAATAGCTCAAAAGCCAATGTTTGGAGTTCCTTCTACTATCCTCCCACATCATGGCCACTTCTGATATTGTTAAGGAGACATTGAATGTTGCTGGTCTGTCCACGAACGTGTACACACGAGTCAACTTGCGCGACAAACGTTCCTTAGAGCCCGTCGTTGTGCTGTTCTTCTTGCACGGAAGGACCCAGTCGGCCGATTACATTGATCCCACCGCGCGAGATGCGTTTTCATGGGTAGCTGAGAAGGAAGCTACTTCACGAGAGGCACCCCGGGACTTCATTGTGGTTACCTTTGTATGTGGCTACTCCAGCCCTGCAGAGGTCGAGTGGTTTATTCTCAGCTTCGTTTCCACGGTAGGATCAAAGGAACCACGGCAAGAGGATGGTGGACCAACGAGGGAACCTGGCATGGAGCAAGAATGCGGACCAACACAACGAACGCCATGCGCAAGTACCCAATCGGTGTCCCCTTCTGATGAAATTCACTGACTAGCCTTTTCCTCCACCAATTCGTACAGCGTCGACATGTATAGCATCTTGAGTAAACCGGTGCCTCTGATCCACTCTCATATAATAGACGTGACGAATTGCTTGTAGTTGGCGCGGTGAAGGACGTTTCCTTCCTCATCGATGTCCTCCCGTCGTACGTCTTTCCTCACGACGAGCGCACCATCGGCGAATGGGTCCTCGCGGGCTTCAGCCTCGGAGGGCACGCGACATGGCTCGCGCTCAGAAACGGTACGCCGCCCATCTTCACGATCGCACGCAAGCAGCGTAGCAGACGCGTGACGTACTCATTTCATTTCATCAGAGCCAAGGATCCGCATAGGCATCCCAATCTGCGGCTGCGTGGACTATCTCGCGCTGATGGAGCAGCGCGCGGAGAAGCTCGGAATCCCGCCCACCGCGCCATACTTCCCCGAATCGCTGCGCGCGCTTGTAGGTGTGTACGACCCCGTCGCGCCACCGCCCGGTGCGTTCGTGGGGAAGCGGATACTGGTGCTCTCGGGGGCGGATGACCCGCTCGTGCCGTGGTCAGTGTCACGCGCGTTTGTGGAAGCGCTGGACGTGGGGCCGCGCGGGAAGAAGGAGGTTATGGTGCAGCCAGGGGCGAAGCACGAGTACACGGACGAGATGAGGGAGAAGCTATTCAGGTTCTTTTGGGAGGAGGCTCTGGTCATTCGACAGGAGACCTAGCGCGCATTGATTAAAGAGACGGATTCGCGGATTGAACATACACCCTGGATTCCTTTCCTGCGTTATGTCTGGTACACCGAGTATCCAAATACATTTCATCCTCAGGCAATCAATACCACCAAATTCCAACGTTCTCATCAACACAGTCGACACGTTATACAGTCGCATTCGGTGTATCCAAGGCACAGACCCTGTGCAAGGATATCGATAAATGGTAGACCCAGAAACAAAGGTACTTCGTTACCCTTTTTCTATGGCCCTCCTCTACCTCTATGGAGGCCCGCGGTAGACCGCCTTCACTACCTTTGTCGCTCTCTGATAATTGTGTCTTCAGTAGTCATGAACAAACGAGTCCGATGGGGTGCTCGCAAGAGCTCCTCATAGAGCTCCCTCCGTGTCCGGAATTGGTACGGTTACGCTTGCTCATTGGGAGGCCGAGCGGACACCCGATCCAACACTTGTACTTGTACTCAGTCTGGCAATATAATCACTCTGGATTTTCGTCGATGAACCTTGTGATAGTTTCAAAAAATGCCTGCACCTGCTCGTCAGTCTTGATAACTATTCCGCGCTCTTCATTCGATGGTCCCTCCAATACGACTTCACCCTCTTCGATGTGACCCCCGGCGTAGCGTTGTCGGCCTCGACCTCCCAGGCCCTCTTCACACTGCTTTACGTATCCAAGGACGAAGTTAACGCGGGTGTAGATGACATCGTTTCAAGGCCGTTGGCTTTTGTTGACACCTTGCGACGAGTTGGGGCCTTCGGTTTCGCTGCAGCCTTCCCTTTTGGGACTTGGATGTTCGTGGAGACAAGTGTCGCTGCTCGCAGAGTCGAAGTGGAGACACTTGGAACCAGTGGCGGTGGCGGTGTCGACATTTCCGCTCTAGGGACCTGCGCTTGAGACTGTTTCTTTCAGTGTCCTGGTTGGAAAGGGACGGCGGGAGGTGAACTGGGTCAATCCCTGGTGAAAGGTGGCGCAGCAGCAGGAGTGGGTTATGTAAATGAGGGAGTGTCAGTGGGACGAGGTAGTTGTTACTGTTGATGTGGCACTGCCGACCTAACACCAAGGGCGGCGGCCGTTAGCCTCTGGTACATGTGATCCGCCTCCTGGATCATCCCTCGAATGGTACGGAGGTCGAGTACATATCGTGGTTTCGGTTTCTTACTCTCCTCCAGCTGGAATTTAGTAGGGGCCATCTATCACGCGTCCGACCATGTCAATTACGTCCTCCAGCTAAGGAACAAACTAACTGACCATGGTGAACATTTTTCGGACGTCCTCATCCTTCAGAGCACCGAATGCAATATGTATATACCTCTTAATATTTCCCAACCCCATATCAAGATATTCTAAATTTCGGATGTACTCGTGATTTGCATTGTTTGGAACAGGTGGACCGCCGACAACCCCTCTAAAGCCTGAAGTGAGGAGATTATAAAAGCGAAATTGAATGAGAACGAATTATTCGTACGATCAAAGGCTGATCTCTTCTGTACTTGAACCTGTCTCTTTGCAGATTCGACTTCCTCTGCCATTGGCCGTCCGATGGATGGTGATTTTATTTGTACGGGATGACTGGAGAGTCGACGCCGGATGACAAATGACTCTATGGAGTCCTTCAGAGGTCCATGCATGTACATGGGTTGTACGTGAAGATTCCGCAGGGAAGGGAGTATAGTGTTATGTTCCCTATCGGCTGGACGCAAGGCGTGCATGATTTCTGTAGCAAATTTGCCCACCACACGAAAGTCCTTTGCGCCGTCAAATACGCGGATATGTCCCTGCCATTGTTCGTCGTCCATGTCATCCGGCACACTTGATGGTCCAATCGTCATGATGCCTAGGTTTTCTACGTTGAATAGAAGAGAAGAAAAATGGTCACAAATCTGAGAAATGGAGAACAACTGCCAGTCTAATTGCTCGCACGATATTTGTAATCCAAGTCGTGTAAAGGCCCCTGGCTGGGTAAAGGTGATGGAAATGGAATCCACGTAGAATATAATTTCTGCCCGAAGAGGTGACTTCCGCATTTCTGTGCGATTGACGAATAGGCCAAGTTGCAAAGCGTCCAAGGTGGGTTGGTTGAAAAACGTGACATCGATATCCCCGAGACGAGGTGCATCGATTATGGCTACGAGACTGTCCAAGTACTTGCTGATTCCTCGATATTTGAAGCGGGTGAGAACCGGGAGAACAACACGGTCCCCTGGCGGTGGAGGCGAGCGGAGGTAGTTTCGGCGAGGGGGAAGGGAAAGGAAATGGAGTGAAAGTGTTTCAGGTTGAGTCATCCCGCGTAAGGCATTTGCAAACACCTCTGGGGAAAAATACCCAACACCTGGAATTTCATTAAGTTGAACATCTATGAGGTCATGGGAGGGTGAAAGAAGCTGCGGGAGTGAGGGAATTGCGATCCTGGTCAAGTGGAGAGTACGAAGGCGATGGCCCCACCGAAAAGCGCTGGGGAGGGGGGGGTTAACTGCATGCTGTCTTGGGACAGAAGAGCAAGTTTCTCTAATTCCGAAAATGGCTCAGAAATCGTGGAAAGTTTGAGTTTGTTGAGGAGCGAGCTCGAGACTGAGAGGCTGATGGAGTAAGCACGATCAGATTGCTCGAGAGCGGTCATGATGTTGTCCTCATCCCCGGGAGCAGGGGTACGCACTCCGGGAAATCCTCCGTAATTTACGACGAGAGGGAAGGGTGGCCAACAATGTAGAGTCTTCAAGACAGGTGTTTCGTATGTACAGTAAAGTCGAAGACGTAGACCGAGAGGTGATGCAAATATAATCTGTCGCCAGCTTTGGCATACGTGCGCAAGTGTAAACCAAAATGGCGGAGAGGTATCCAGGTCGACGAAATATATTCAGAAGGACATCGTCGGAGAGCACCTCAATCATTACATGCATCACCCACATCACCCGCTAAAAATCTACACTGCCGGAAGAGCCCGGCCCCATTTGAGCGCTTTCAGCACTTCGAGGTCCATGTTACTGTCATCGCGGGGGGTTGAACCATACCCACCTACGGCGGGCAGTTTTTCCCACACCGAGCCCCGTATACCCTCATGCACTTAGAGCTCACACAAACCTACCGGGAGACAACCTGTACCCCACGCATACACCCCTGTGAATACCGTAACCCACGAACTTCCAGCCACATTAAAGTATGGTCTCTAGTGGGTGGGAACACTCCGATACTTGTGCAGGAGTCTGCACCACCCCCCAACCAACCCCCACCAATTTTTTTCTCTTTACCCTGACACCAACAAGATGATGATGACAGGCGGAGGCAGGAATGATGGGAACGCTGTAGGTATTTTTTCCTATGTGAAATGATTTTTTTTCTTATATTTTGTGAGCTATGTGATGATTCTCTAGTCGTTCAAGATCTTCTAGGTGCAGTGTTAGCACTGGCACGGTAATTATACTATCACCGAGTCAGATAAAACTAGATCCAAGACGAAATACTCTAGTTTTGTGTTTCCTAGGGGCCAGCGGATTTGACCCTAGTTCGAAGCCAGAGCAACAGCGGAACTAGATTTAGCCGCTAGTCACTTTTTGTCTTGCTGATGGAACCCCACATGTATGAGCAATGTACACTTGAATGTAAGAACGACAATTGTGTATCTACCAGAGTATCGGAAAAATGAATGGTTTGTATTCAATCAAACGAAAGCAGTCCGATCACGAATCCGAAAAATCGCGCATGCGAGGCTACACCTCACTTGTGTCTGCTGGTGCTTCAACAAAGCCGGTAGACGGTATATACTTTCTGCAATCGCCGGTTGAAATTATCGTACCGGTTCAAGAGTATGCAACTCGGATAGCATTACTATATGATCCGACAGTAGAATAAAGTCGTGGTGACAGGTAGTTCCTTCCATCCCCCCACGTCATGGCCACTGATGTCGTGAAAGAGACACTGAATGTCGCTGGTCTGTCCACAAACGTGTACACACGAGCTAACTTGCGCGACAAACCTACGTCGGGACCCGTTGTTGTGTTATTCTTCTTGCACGGAAGGGCCGAGTCAGCGGATCACATTGATCCTATCGCGCGAGCTGCGTTCTCATGGGCGGCTAAGAAGGAAGCTTCATCGAGAGAGGCACCCCGGGACTTCATGGTGGTTACCTTCGTATGTAGCCACTCCGCCCCTACAAAGATCAAATGGTTTATTCTCACGGTAGGATCAACGGAACCACGGTAAAAGGATGGTAGATCAACATGGGAACCTGGGATGGAGTAAGAAAGCGGATCAGCACAACGAACGCCAGGCGTAAGTGCCCAAGCGGCGTCCCTTCTAAAGTAATTCGTACCGGTTACTGACTAGCCCTCCCCTCACAGCGTTAACATATATAGCACCTTGAGTAAACTTACACCTCTAGTCCGCTCACATGATCGACTGTGACGGATTGTTTGCTTTGGTTGTAGTCGGCGCGGTGAAGGACGTTTCCTTCCTCATTGATGTCCTCCCCTCGTACGTCTTTCCGCACGACGAGCGCACCGTCGGCGAATGGGTCCTCGCGGGCTTCAGCCTCGGAGGGCACGCGACGTGGCTCGCACTCAGGCACGGTGCGCTACCCGTCTTTGCAGTCCCACCCGCGCGTAACCGTAACGCGTACATTCGTTCGTTTCAGAGCCGCGGATCCGCATAGGCATCCCGATCTGTGGCTGCGCGAACATCGTTGCGCACCTGGAGCTGTACGCAGATACGCTCGGCATCCCGCGCACCGCGCCATACTTCCCCGAGTCGCTGCACGCGCTCGTGCGTGCGTACGACCCCGCTACGGCACCACCCGGCGCGTTCGTGGGGAAGCGCATACTGGCGCTCTCGGGGGCGGACGACACGCTTGTGCCGTGGTCGGCGTCGCGCGCGTTTATGGAGGCGCTAGACGTAGGGCCGCATGGTAAGAAGAAGGTCATGTTGCTGCCAGGGAAGCACGGATGTACGGACGAGATGAGGGACGAGATGTTCCGATTCTTTTGGGAGGAGGCACTGGTCACTCGACAAGAGACCGGGAGATGCGCGCTTTGATTAGAGAGGAATGAATCTGCGGTCATTGAACATATATTTTTCCTAGATTCCTTTCCGGCATTGTGCACTTATTGTACATTGTCGAAATTACCCATTTAAAGGTTACCATTTTGATGATATGTGATGGAAATACAGTAGTGTGACGAGATCGTAGTCTATGGACGACTGATTCTTGAAAAAAGGTGAGCTAGACTACTAGATAGAATCACAGGTGTACGAGAAATATTCACACTTGAATATACAAGCAACAACTGTGTGCTTGACTGTGCGTTTACCTAGAGACTTCCAGAAAGTATCAGACAGATGTATGTTTAATATTTGATCAAATGAGTGGGTAAATCGAAAGTGTAAAGAGAAGTTGCAGAGAGAATGTGAGAGAATCAATGGTGATGTTGAGCGAGGTCGTGGGAATGCGAGTCCGAAATGGCAATCCAATACCATGAGTGAAAACGGGTACAGTAGTTTCGAGCTCACCAGGCATGTGGTAGGGAAGCGCTACGTGGCATGAGACGTGATAGAGCGCAACAACCTCGGACGTGGTTATACTGGTTGCTGTGAAGGGAAAGCCTGGACATGCACCACTCGGCCGGCGCGCCCCCGTAGCACATATACAGGTTGGAGCACAGCTCCTCGTTCGTACACTGTCCTTGCGTGAGAACGGGGGGCAGGGCGCGCTCGTTCTCATCCCTGTGCAGCCCCTTCTTTGCATGTTCACCCCTGTGTGAAAACCAGGGGAAGGGGGGTGCACCTGTGTCCCATGATGTCCTGCGTTGCGTGTCCTGTTTGCGTGTAAATGAGGGGGTGGAACGGTGGGAACGTACATGTGCCATGCCGTACCTCGTTCCTGAACCCTTGCATGCGGCGGGGGTTTGTCCCATGTCCACCTGCCCTGTTCACGCGGATGAACGAGAGCGGAGAGGAAGAGGGCGTACCTGTTGTATCCCCATTGCACACAAACAGGGATTGGGGGGGCTTGGGGGGCTACCTCCTGCACAACCCCCCGTTCACAAGTCAGTGAGGTTGGGGCAGTGTTTAGGTCTCCTGTTTGCCGTGAACGGACAGGTAAAAGGGGGGGTGTACCTCCTTTGCGTGCAAATGGGGGTAGGGGGCATCCCACCCGCGTGCCCTCCCTTCACGAGTAAAGGCAGCGGCACAAAGGGAGGGGGGTTCTTTTCCCAAACGGTGCATGTCCTGCGCATGTACGGTGTTCAGGAAAGGGGGGCACTAACCAAGGGGCATTCAAAGACCGGCCAGAAGGGGATGCTGCAATTACACTATTTGCTTTTGTCTATGCTATGATATTGGACGTCAAGCAGTGTCCTTGGGACGAACCTCTGAAAAGCCAGATGAATCCGACAGTTACATTGACTCTCATATGGCCTTCTCCATCGCATCTCTTCTACTACTCGCCATCCTTCTCATTCTCAGTATTTTCCTTTTCCTCCTCATTACTGTTCCTTTAACTGGAGCCCTCATCCGTCTCAGAGCAAATTACAACCCAAAAGGTCTCCAACTAGATCCAGAAGATGGCGTGCAACCCCATACTCGCCCTGTAATGACTAGCTTTTTACTTATGTTATCCAGAGTTCGCAGACTCGAGGTAGGTGGCGCTGCTTTTCACTCCCTCGGTTGGCTCAGCCGTTGCATCGATCCAGGGTTGGGCTGGCCTTATGAAGGGCACGGGTACGCTGACTGTCCGTGCTGCTAGTCGAATCGCCTCTGACCCTTCTACTACCTGACCAGTACCGATATTTTTATCCAATGTCGTGCTTTCGCTCTTTTTCGCCATTTTTTTCGACGCGTCCTTATTAAGTCCACGCAACCATGGTATCTACAACTCCCCCGCTACCAAGATACGGGGCGCGCTCCTATACGGCATCTTCTCGATGCTCGTCTCTCCCCCAGCGATGATAATTACTTGTAGGTCAGTATTTTCACCTGTATCACTCCTACTCCATTTATATCGAATCCCTGCTCTAGGTCAATTATCACACCATATCAACTGCCATATTTCCGCCCGTTATATTCTCTACGTGTCCTCCTTACGCCCATGGAACGTCGTAAACCTTGGGTCCTCTACTTTACCCCGGGTCTCTTCGCTGCAGGACTTCTGCACATAACCTATGCTGTTGTCGGCCTTCAAATCCTTCCCCCCCTACTACTTCCCTCACTTTCTCGTGCAGACGGTCCATTGCCCTTGGACTTTTCCCCTCGTAGCCTCACAATATACTTGGCCATCTCCCTCTTCAGCACGGCCATTCTATGCCCTCTAGAAGTGATTTTAACTCGTCTCGCAATCCAGCGAAACTACGAGTCTGCGAAGTTTGACTCGGTTGCCCAGGGAAAGGTTGGTGACACAGAAGATCTCCCAGAGTACTCCCCAGATGAAGACGTCATTGGGTATGACTTTTTCCCCTCTCAGCCGCACTTTGGTGTCTGATCTCGTACCCATAAACGATATAGACTGAGGGACGATACAGCCCCATACTCGGGTCTCAGAGACTGCGCGAAGAGGATAATCGATGAGGAAGGTTGGCGTGCGCTGTATCGCGGATGGTGGTTGACGTTATTTGGCGTCTTCGGTGCATTCGCCTCAGGCTAACTGGTCATTGCCTCTTCACACGATAACTGTACAGTACAAATAATGCCAATTGACTGCATTTTTCCGATCTCTGCAAATCTCCGCGAAGCTTGGGTCACGTGATACGTATCCTCTTTTCTGATTGTTTGGCGTTCTATATCACCACTTCCTTAGCAAGAATACCCCTCCTTTTTATTACCTTCAGCCTTCAGACCTTCAGATTTGAGGCAGCACCAGGAGTTGCGTATTTTTCGCAGACTTCCCACGTGCTGGTCCGCTTTCCCGTCGAACACGAATTAAGTCTCCGCTTCAACACTTCGTTTTCTTTCGAAGTAAAGTCAAATAGTTAGCTAATAAATGTGATTACATGAACGCTTTTTTGGTTCAAGTCAGGTGATTGAGTAAAGCACAAAAAAGGAATTACATTAACTAATCAAAACAAGTACGCGTTTTTTTACACAAGTCGGTATTCTAGTGTGTAATCAGTATTCTAGTGTGTGTAATCTACTGTGTGCTGGGGTAGTAAGGTTGGGAGGGGGGGAAGTAGCTATAAGGCGAGTACATTGGGTATGTCGCGTGATACGGGACCTGAGAATACGCAGCGTTGGGGTACCACGCGAACTGAGCTGGGGGCCCTGGCACAGGCGCGGAAGAGGGCAGTGGCGGTGGGGTACTGGCGCGTTTGCGACGCCGTTTGGTGGGTTGGGAGGGAGGTGCCTCTGCACCATCAGTCGTGCTAGCGGCGTGGGCACGTGCGTCCGCGTTCTGGGCTGCGGTCCGCGCGTCTGGGGCAGCGTTCTTGCCAGACTGAAGCCCTCCACTGTAGGGGTCGGTGTTCTTCACGTGGGATTGCTTGCAATTGAGCATCCCAATTCGTTCTACTGCTGGGGGGCCAGGCGATGAACTGTTGGTGGGATGCGCTCTCTTCTGTTGCTTTGCCCCCATTCGCTCGGCGGTCTCGGTCCAGGTACGCTGATTAGGCGGGAGGTCTTCACTATCCGGGAGTGGACTCTGGGAAGCGCGCAAATTTTGAATTACCGCTGTGAGACGCGACTCCACCAGCCAAAGACTCCGGACGGTCCCTGGTGAGGAAGGCGGGCCATCGCTTAGGTTGTAACGCTACCACGGCGTTAGTTCGACTTGAACTCGGACGAGGGCGTTCACGACTTAGCTGGTCGAGACTGTGCGCGCAGTGTTTCAGTGATTCCGTAGAATACGACTAAGGCGATCCACAAGATACGTCCCAGTAGTACTAAGGCAACTCCGGTCTGATGTACCGAAAGGGCCAGGATCTTAGACTCGAAGGTCAAGACAGTAAGACTGATATCTTCGAAGATAAGAGAAGGCTCGAAGGCCTCTTTTAGAAGACGAGAGATGAAGTGGTATTTAGAAGAAGACCAAGATGGCTTGTCTTGGTCTTCGCGATCCACTATTTATACAGATTCTAGAGGTGGCTTTAAAGCTCCTCTTGTAAGTAAAGTCCAGTAGCGTTAGTAGCTCGAACCCTACTACCGCTATCCTAGGAATGAGTCACAGTAACTATCACATGCTACTGTAACCGTGCTGACTGATCGTAGTGTCCATGACTAATACCAACTTACTACTGTAGTCATAACCATGTAGTAAGCGTTCACTTCGACTTCGTACCGTATTATCAGTCCTGAAAGTCCGGCCGCAACATCACCCCCTTTTCAGCCGCGGCGCCCACGACGCCGGCGAAGGCGCGGTCCCGACATCCATCCCGCCTGTACTTCCTCAATCCGATCCAACGCGTCAGCCATCTCGAGTCGGAACTTACTTCTGGCAAGCTCCCCCTTGATTCCTCCGAGCGCGGCGGCGAGCTGGTGGAGGCGCTGCTCCATTCGCTCTGCCTCATACGCGTAGGCGCGGTACCGGTGTACCTCCGCCTGAAGGCTGACGTCGTGAAGTTCCCCGATGGCGCGATCGAGGCGGGGGCGGTCGTGGTAGCCGCCGGCGAAGAGGGCCATGTCTTCTTGGGGGTACTGTTCCTTCCCCATGGCCTTGACATGGGGCTCCGCATACAAGGGCTGCGAGTACACCTTCTCGCTGTTGGGTACGAGCCAAAGCACGATGGGGTCAGCCCCCATGACGACCTGCACGTACGCGGCTTGACGCGTAGCCCCCTGCCCATCGGTGATAGGGTAGTGCACGAAGTCCTCCCCACGGTTGTACTTGTAGCCATGGGGAGGCGGCCCGAGGGCGGCGTGTCGGAGTCGGAAGAGAGGGAAGGGGGGCGGCGCGTCTGCCCTTGCGCCCCCCCGATAGAGGGGACGTCCCCTTGTGTCGCAGGCGTACGGGGTTTCGCGGGGGTTGTCAGTGTCGGTGGCAGTTGAAATTAGCGGGTGCTCAGCTGGGTAGTGGTCCGCTAGACTTCCTCGGACTTGTTCAAGGATAGTCTCCTCGCCTCCTGCCGCTCCTTCCTCTCTCGCGTCCACTCGCGTCGCCTCCGAAGGGCTTCTCGGCGCCTCTCCGCCGCCTTCCGCAGCTGCTCCCTCTGCCAGTCCTCCGCGATCTGTCTCCACCTCTGCTCCTGCCATCGCTCCCAGTTGACCGTCGCCGGCGTCTTGGGTTTCTTCCTCGACTCGATACTCGACTCGTACTGGGACAGGTCGAGATGGGGAACGCTCAAGCTCTGGGAGAGCTTGGCGAAGCCGATCAACTTCGGCCGTCGTGAAAGGGACCTCGTTGATCCGCTGGCCGTCTTGGGAGAGGATCCACCAGGTGGTGGGGTTACTGGTGCCATCGTCGTAGGAGGCGGGGATCGTGGATTGGAGGGCGTCGACGACCTCTTGATAGGTGAGCGGTCCCGCGTTTCGGGCAACGCGAGAGATGGCCTCGGCGGAAGAGGAAACGGACATGGTTGATGTTGAGACGTGACTGATTCAAGTCACATGTCTCGTGGGATATGATCAAGTCATTCCCTTCCTTATACGGTATCTGACCCTTATGGTTAGATTTGGACTTCCGGACTTGTATGGACCGGTTATTGTTTATCTTTATTGTCTAGATCCTTATTAGGTTCTTATTGTTCTTATTGTTAAGATACCGGACTTAACCGCTTTAGGCGGTCCTATTGTTCTTTGCCCTCCAATGGCATTTCTCCCTCTGGCGCACAGACCAGGTGTATTTTGTTTGGATCACCAGTGCGCACAGACCATTATTAGCTAAGCGTCCTGTATATAAGGACTGCTGTTTTCGCCTTCACACTTCAGAGTTTCTTCTACCTCTGAAGTGTAAGTCCCTTTACTACTAAGCCTCTCTACCTTACACTGACACTAGTGTAGAACTTGTTTGTCTTAGGTGTGTAGCGCTGCTATAGAGTTTCTTCTACCTCTGAAGTAACTTGTTTGTCTTAGCTCTTAGCTATCTTTTTACTCGCTGTTAGTGCTGCCCGCTCAACAGTTGAGAATATGGAAGAGAAGAGGGCTCCAGTGTGACGAGGGTGAAGTGGGGATGGGGGGTGTCCTTCCGTTCTTCCTGCTTTTAAGCTGCTTGTGAGTTGGGGATTCGATGATTTGTACTCAGCTATGGCGTCATCTGCGAACACGTCGTCCTTGTCGACCCACTGATTCTCCAAGTCGGGGTACCCTTTCCATTTGATCAGGTACTGGAGGCGTTTCTTTCTGCCGAAGTGCCGATGGTCCAGAATCTTTTCGACCTCGTATTCTTCCTCTCCTTCTACCAAATCTGGTGATGGGCGCTGGAAATTTTCTCCGTGCATGAGCGTTTCGCGATAAGGTGTGAGAAGATCAATGTGGAATACTGGGTGGATACTCCACTGCGTGGGAAGCTCCAACTGATAGTTTACCGAAGATAGGACTCGTGTGATTTTGAAGGGGCCGTGCCGTCTTGCCGCGAGCTTGGTTGTCGGCTGATTCGTTCTCAAGTGGCGTCCTTCTAGCCATACGTAGTCCCCAACTTGGAATTTGGGTGTGTCTCGGTGTTTTACCCACATCGCTTGTGCCTTTTTGATAAGGTCGTGCGCTTCTTTCCGGGCTTCTCGGAATTGTTTGAGCCTCGTGGTGACCTGGGGAACGGGGGATGGCTTATCGAGCCAATCAGCGCGCGGGTCGTAGCCCATGAGGAGAGAGAATGGGGACTTCCTTGTTGCCTCGTGGGGCCAGTTGTTGTGCGCGAACTCTGCTATTGGCAGGAAGTTTGCCCAGTTATCTTGACGCTCATTTGTCCAAAAGCGGAGGTATTGTTCTAGCCACTGGTTGGTGCGTTCTGATTGCCCATCGGTTCGAGGGTGATATGCCGTGGAGATGTTTTGTTGAATCTCCAGGATCCGACACAGTTCTTGTGTGAATTTGGAGGCGAATCGGGGGTCTCGGTCGCTGATGATCTTCGTCGGTAGTCCGAATCTTTTGAAGACGTGAGTAGCGTAGAGTCCTGCTGTTTCTTCTGCTGTGATCTCCTCGTTGCAGGGGATGAACACTGAGGCCTTGCTGCAATCGTGGTCCGTTACCGTCAGAATGGTATCATACCCTTGCGACATCGGGAGTTTGGTGATGAAGTCAAGAGCAATGGTTTCGAAAGGTAGAGCGTCTTCTTTCGGTGTGATGGGCATGAGTGGGGCTTTCGTGGGGTGCGTGTTGACCTTATGTCTTTGACATTCGGCGCATCCTTGTACGTAGTTTCGAACGTCGAGCTTCACCTCCGGCCACCAGTATCTTCGCTCTATCAGTCTCGTAGTTCATGCGATTCCAGGGTGTCCGTGTACCGGAGGGTCATGGTGTGCGGTGATGAGCTCTCGTTTTTCGTTCAGGGATCCCGTGATGACGTACTTTCCTTGTCTGTACCATGCTCCGTTTATAAACTTCAACTGCTGGGGATCTACCCAGTATCGTAGGATACTCTCCGTTTGTGGCGGGTCCCGCATTGCTTGTACTGTTGTTGCTCGTGCGAAGACGTCTTCAGGCAGTACTATCACGTCTTCGTTGTCTCGTTCTCCCTGGTTGTAGTCCGGTCATTGGGATAACGCGTCTGCGCGACCGTTTTTCTTTCCTGGGATGTGGTGAATTTCGAAGTTGTATTCCATGAGCTCGAGTACTTCCCTGGCGACTCTTCGGCTTATCTTTTGTGGTAGTTTCCAGTATTGAAGGTTCATGTGGTCGGAATAGATCTTGATTTTATGCGGTGATCCTGCCAACAGTGGTCTCCAGTGCCTGAGGGCTTTGACAATTGTGAGGAGTTCCAGGTCGTAGATATTGTAGTTTCGTTCCGCTTCATTGAGTGTCGCCGAGTAGTAGCCTATGGGGTGTCGCTTTCCGTCTTCCTTTTTCTGGAGTAGTACTGCACCTGTTGCGAATCCCGAGGCGTCTACCTCGAGCTCAAAGGGGTCGTTCAGCTTTGGGTGTGCAAGTACCGGTTCTTCCGTAACTAGTGCCTTGAGTTTTTGGAACGCTTTGTCCTCTTCGTCTGTCCATCTCCACTCCGTGTCCTTTTGCGTGAGTTTGTTGAGTGGTTTTGCATGGGTGGCGAAGCCGCGAATGAAGAGTCGGTAAAAATTGCAGAAGCCCAGGAATGATCGGACGTCACGAACCTTCGTGGGTGTTGGCCAGTCTTTGATACCTGAGATTTTTACCGGGTCCATGCGTGTTACCCCCTTTTCAAGGATTACCCCCAGGTAATCCATTCGCGGCTTGTTGAAGAGGCATTTTTCGAGTTTGAAGTAGAGGTCGTGTTCCAAGGCGACTTGTAATACGTCGTGGACTGCTTCCTCGTGTTCTTTTTGCCCTGCTGGATCCCTAGTTGCGATGCCGATGTCGTCCATGTAAACACGTATAATCGTTCCCTTGGCTTCGTGTTTCATGATGGTATCTTGGTAAATCGTGTTCATCATTGTTTGGAAGGTTGCCGGGGAGTTGGTGAGTCCAAAGTACATGACTGTAGGTTCGAAAAGTCCGTACCGCGTTTTGAAGGCTGCCTTATGTTCATCTCCTTCTTTGATGCGTACGTTGTTGTACCCCCATCTGACGTCTAATTTCGTGTAGGTGTGTGCTTGGCTAAGATCTCCAATGAGGTCCGAGATGAGGGGTAGTGGGTATTGGTTGCGAATGGTGACCGCATTGATCTTTCGGTAGTCTTGTACCGGTCGTAGCTTTCCGTCCTTCTTTTTGATGAAGAAGAAGGAGGATGCGTAGGGGGATTTGGATGGACGAATATACCCCTTTTTCAGTTGTTCGTCCAGGAACTCCTTAAGCTTGCCGTCTTCTTCTTGTGTCATGGGGTAGACCTTGCAATCAATTGCAGGTGGGGTGCCTTCTTTGAATTCGATAGCGTGGTCCCATGGTCTGGAAGGGGGAAATCGATTGGACGCTTCCTCGCTGAAGATTTTTGCGAATTGTTGGTAAGCCGGTGGGAGCTCTACTTTATCAAGGAACTGCTTAGCTTCAATGGCTAGTTCCGTGGCCGTGGTGCGCAGGCGGCTTTCCTCTTCCAGTTCTGCTACTGCGTCTTCTTTTTCTTCTTCGGTGATGATGTTTCCTATAACGTGATCCTTTTGGTTGGGATTGATGGACCGGATGATGACTGGAAGCATCTTTTTGTGTATGGTGGCGTATCTCCAGTTTATTGTGGGTTCGTAGGTCGCCAACCAGGGATATCCGAGTACTAGGTCTTCGTTTCCTAGATCTGTGACCAGGAAGCGCATTCTTTGTCGTTGTTGGTTAGTTTGTACGTCTAGATCAACAAAGTGGGTGATACTGCCCGCTTTGTTTTCTGTGTTGTCGATATTCCATATTTTCCTAGGGTGTGTCAGTGTTTGGAGTCCTAGGCCCATTCTTTTTGCGAACGAGGGGCGTATGAAGTTGTCTGTTGCTCCGGAGTCCACTAGTGTTCTTATGTCGGCCATTGCGTAATTCGTGCGAATCGAGACTGGGATTCTAAGAGATCGATAGCGAGTCATGATTACAGAATTACAGTTAACCGCCCTCACCCAGGCCGATGGGTTCAGGCGTTCTGAAAACCCTCCTTTCCCCACATTTCTTGGAGGATGAGGTCCTTTACATCGTCTGATTCCCCCGCCACTCCTGCTAGCCAGTCCTTGGCCCTTTGTTGAGGTGGTGCTGAGCTTGCTGCTCTGACTTGTGCGGGTGGTTCTTCTTGCGCATAGTAATCGGTGTCTGCCATCCGACTGGTAGCTGCTCGGCGGCGTGGCTGTGGGCAGTTTCGTGAGAAGTGTCCCGTCTGGTTACAGTTGTAGCAGATGACTGTCCTCATATCTCGCGGCGGAGGTCCTCCTCCTCTTCCGTATCCTCCTCTTTGTGGTTTTGGGATGAAGGGGCGATTTGGGTCTCCGACCTCCGCAACTCGTGCGCGTGTCCGATCGGTGGACGTGTCCATCGCGTTTGGGTCGTATCTGGATGGCGGTGGCCCTCTTGGCGGTCCCCAGTTGGGAGGTTGTGGTCTCCATCGTGGTTGCGCCGACGAGGGAGGTGCTTTGGTTTTGAAATTGTCGAGGCGTGCCTTCATGTGGATATATTGTTTCTGCCATCGTAGAGCACATTGCTTCCAGTCTTCGAAGGTGTGGGGTTCATCGAGTTCGTATACTTTCATAAACAACGCTCGAGGTAGTCCCGCCGTAAACTGGTCGATAGTTTGGCGATCGTTCAAATTGTAATGAGCCTTCCTTGCTAGCTGCTCAAATTTTACCACGTACGTGTCAATGTCTTCTCCCATCATTTTGATGCCCTTTTGTAGCTCTGCTTGTGCTTGTTCTTCCTCGAGTATGTTTGAGAATCGTTTCGCGAATTCTGTTGCGACGTGGTTCCATAGTGTCTGGGAGTACTGGCTTACTCCTCGTCGCACTTCTCGATTGAGCCATTCGAGGATGGATAGTGTCCACTCGCTGACGTTGATTCCTTTGATGTATCCCAGGAAAAGGAGGGATCGTCGGTATTCATTCTGCATGATAGGGGCGTCCAAGTTCATTCCCCAATACACGTGCCATTGTGTAAGGAATGCTTCGTATTTAGTTCGGTCTCCATCGAAGACGGTCGGGGGTTCACCTGATAGCCTATCCGACCCGTGTCCTCCTGGTGGAGGTCCTCCTCCATTCGGTGGTCGACCTCCTCCTGGGAATCCTCCTCCTGTCGGACCTTGGCTTGGGAATCCCCCTGGGAGTCCTCCTGGTGGTGGTGGTGGTCCTTCCGGTGGATCTGGGTGGTCTGGTCCTATTGCTCTGAAGAGGGCTGCGTCGTCTGCCGTGAAGCGGTGTCCGGTATTGGGGTTGATGGGGTTGAGGATGGCTTCGGCTTCTTCTCTGATGCGTTGTACTTCCTCCATAGCTTGTGTTTCGGTTACTGTGGCCATAGGGCTTCGGATGTGAATCTCTTCGGGTACCGTGATGTGTAGTGACTCAGCTATATGTGCCAACAGACTTGAGTCGTCTCCCGTTCCCGGTCGTACTTCACTTTCTGTGGCCGTGTGTTCTTCTACTTGTTCTTCTTGACTTGATTCCGAGGGTGCGTGTTCCCTGGGTGCCTCTTCTTCTTCGCTACTGCTGCTGTTGCCGTCCAGTGATCCCCAGTCGTCCCCGTGAAGTTCTCTGGAGTCTATGTCACAGCGGTAATGTCTCCCAGTCGGTCTTACTACGTCCCACCGATTGTCTATCGGGTTCCACGTAATTTCCGTCCAGCAGAAGTTGGAGTAGTTAAACTCAACTGGTCGGTATCTGATAGCTTCTCCTGGGAAATCGACGAAGTATCCGGTATCCCCTCTGTATTCTCTCCACCTAGCGGCGCCTAGGAATCGTCGTGGTACTGATCTTTCTCCTCTTGTTTCGAGGGTGTAGGGTCTGAAGTTTCTCCACTGGTCTCTTGTGGTGAACGCCACGGTTGGGGATCTTGGTCTTAATGTAACGCTACCACGGCGTTAGTTCGACTTGAACTCGGACGAGGGCGTTCACGACTTAGCTGGTCGAGACTGTGCGCGCAGTGTTTCAGTGATTCCGTAGAATACGACTAAGGCAATCCACAAGATACGCCCCAGTAGTACTAAGGCAACTCCGGTCTGATGTACCGAAAGGGCCAGGATCTTAGACTCGAAGGTCAAGACAGTAAGACTGATATCTTCGAAGATAAGAGAAGGCTCGAAGGCCTCTTTTAGAAGACGAGAGATGAAGTGGTATTTAGAAGAAGACCAAGATGGCTTGTCTTGGTCTTCGCGATCCACTATTTATACAGATTCTAGAGGTGGCTTTAAAGCTCCTCTTGTAAGTAAAGTCCAGTAGCGTTAGTAGCTCGAACCCTACTACCGCTATCCTAGGAATGAATCACAGTAACTATCACATGCTACTGTAACCGTGCTGACTGATCGTAGTGTCCATGACTAATACCAACTTACTACTGTAGTCATAACCATGTAGTAAGCGTTCACTTCGACTTCGTACCGTATTGTTAGTCCTGAAAGTCCGGCCGCAACAGCCACCTCATTGGACACCATGGAAGACCCACTCCGGATCAGCGCCACCATATCAGTGCAAGAAATGGAAAAGACCAACCCGATATACGCACAGGACAAGGACAAAATACGCCCCTGGGTAGACCCCCACGGTCTCAAACTGATCGAAGGCACATGGTACAAAGACGGAAGACGCGTAGTCACAGGAGGCCTCCATGAGAAACGTGAGATCATCAAAACGCACCATGACCCTCCCGTATATGGACATCCCGGAATCAGCCGTACGATCAAACTCGTAGAGCGGTATTACTGGTGGCCGGGACTACGCCAAGAAGTCATGGATTACGTCAAAGGCTGCGCCGACTGCCAAAGGATCAAGGTCAACACCAGGGCCATCAAAGCGCCACTGCGCCCAATATTCCCTAAACCAGAAGCTATGCCGTTTGAAACCATTGCCCTTGATTTCATCACTAAACTCCCTGTGGCGCAGAACTGTGACACAATCCTCACGATAACGGATCACGACTGTACAAAGATGTCCCTATTCATCCCGTGCCAAGAAGAAATCTCAGCAGAAGGAACTGCTGCCCTGTACATAAAACACGTGTTCCCTCGATTCGGATTACCTGGCAAAATAATCAGTGATAGAGATCCGCAATTCGCATCAAAATTCACGCGAGAATTATGCAAAATCCTGGGGATCGAGCAAAACATCTCCACGGCATATCACCCACGAACGGATGGACAATCGGAACGCACCAATCAATGGCTGGAACAATACCTGCGATTCTGGGTCAATGAACGACAGGACGACTGGATCCACTACCTCCCCATGGCTGAGTTCACACATAACAATTGGCCAAGCGAAACCACTAAAGAGTCCCCGTTCCAGCTCCTCATGGGATACAACCCGTGCGCCGATTGGACCGATAGACCATCACCGATCCCACAAGTGGCGCTCAGGGTCAAACAGTTCAAGGAACTCCGCCAGCGCACGCAGTCACTGATGATCAAAGCGCAGCAGGGGTGGATCAAGGCTAAAGATACACCCAAGTTCCAAATAGGAGATCAAGTATGGCTAGAAGGATGCCACCTACGCACACACCAACCAACGGCGAAATTAGTGGCACAATGCCATGGTCCTTTTAAAGTTGTCCAGGTGATGTCCGCAGTCAATTACCAATTAGAACTTCCCACGCAGTGGCAGATTCATCCAGTGTTCCATGTGGATCTTCTTACGCCCAATCGCGAAACACCCACGCACGGACCAAACTATCAACACCCACCACCGGATCTAGTGAATGGCGAAGAAGAATATGAAGTCGAGAAGATTCTAGACTCTCGGCGGTTCAGCAGAAGTCGCAAACTGCAGTATTTGGTCAAATGGAAGGGGTACCCGGACTCGGACAACCAGTGGGTCGATAAAAATGACGTGTTTGCGGATGACGCGATTCGGGAATTCAAAAATTCCAACCCCGCTCGCGAAGTACATATAAACGCAGGAAAATCCCAAGAGACATCCCCATCCCCCTCTCTCACTACTACCCATACTCATGCATCCATCCTCCCCAGTCAACTTCCGCTATGTCGTCCACACTGAGTTATCCGCACCTTACCAAGTACAGTCCACGCCATTGTCACCCCTGTCGTCTACCCTTGCCCTTCACCAACGAGGAGATCGTCCTCCTTCCACCACGTCATCCCGAGTTCCTTCGCCGTCCCCCACTCTTTATTCCGAGACCAATCAGCCCAGTCGCCTTGGAAGCAACTACGTCCCAACCAGAGGGCCCACTCCAGCGGGCGACGAACAGGGTTACGTACCCAGCTGGCCAGCGTCCCCGCCAGGGCCCAACGAGGGCGGGGATCTGTACGACCCAGCCGAACGTCTCGAGGCGCATCAGTATTTACGTTACGCCACCCATCTCACCACGACACACTCGGAAACCCCCCCGCTATGCGGACCCACCGGGGAGGCTATCACACTACCGGCGACACATCCACCCACGCTTTGCGCAGATCAAGAGGAGGAATCTGTGCAGGAGGCCGAAGGTCGGCCAGAGACGCCCCCACCCAGGGGGTATCAATACAACAGGGGAGTTCATTACATCCCTTTTCAGATACGAGATGCTCAAGAACGTCTTTGGCCAGCCCATTTTACTCAACTCATCCTCACCGCCGACCCCTTCGTGCTGGCTTTCCGCAGTGGGTGCAACCAACAGTACGGGAAACCAGTTCATGCAGTCCCCTACTACGATGAACAGTCCTCTGCCCCCACTTACACTGACGACGACCTCACGTTCCTGCTCTCCGACGCGGGACTAGTCGACTCAGTCGACCAGGCACTCCTTCACATGAAGGACGCGACCCTCATGGCGGAAGTTCACTGCTACCGCTGCATGACGTTGGGCTGGCACGCTCAGCAACACCGACTAGCCGCCAAACAGATGAAGCTGGAGAGGATTGAGATAGAGCGCAACAGGTGTGTCGCCCGACTCCAGTGAGCCTACGCAGTCGACCGCATCAAGAATGTGTGGGCCTCACTTCATTGAGGGCCGAAAGCGGAGCAGGACGCCGAGGAGATAGCTCGAATCCGAGCCTTACGTGAGGTTGGTACTAATCCCTTGGCCATCATGCGCGGTCAAGCTGGGGCTTGAACCTGAAAAGGGGGGTGATGTTACGTTTCGTTCTCGGACTGCCCGGCCCGGTCGTGGACTCTGACGTATTTGCGATGACTCGGTATGTCAGTAGTAATGTGTCATGGACTTCGGATCTTACTGCCTCGTGTTCTGGCTGACTGATGCCCCCCATTGTTGTACGTGATGTGTCTTATGCGTTTACTTCCAAGCTCTATTGTTGTACGATGTTAGTATTATGTTGTGGATGACTGATTCCTAGGATCCCTGTCCTAGGATCTACACTACTTACGCTATTGGCTACCTACAAGTTCGAGCGGAGCTAGAACTGGCTCCCTTGCGTGTATTTAAACTCGTAGTAGTACGGACCAGGATCCCCATCTTGGTCTTCTTCGAATACCACTTCCTAACTTGTCTATTGTGCTAAGAGTCTTGTAGACTCTTAAGTGAACTAGCTCTGGCATATCCCTTTTGACCAAGAAGGGATCCCCGTGACCTCCAATCCCCAGTTCCCTCGTGAATGGTGGATACGCCGACCGTCTCCTACCCGCCCGGTACCACGTGTCATCTCGTCTTTGAATACCTCAACTCTCAAACCACAAGGCCTTACAAGTGTTACTACATCGTCGATCACCCCAGTTGGAGGTACATCCGTAAAGTCCCTGCGATCCCTCCGAATGTTCCACTTGACCTTCCCCTCTATACTTATCATGATCATCTCGGAGCCTATCAGCGGCATCCCGCAGTCTTCCCTGACTCTCCCGACAATCATCGTTTCCGACCAGAAGGGAACCCATGTTATACTGATGCCTAAGTCAGGCAAGCGTCCATGGTAGACGTTACAGTCTCCTTGTTCAGTTTTCCAAAATGCTCCTTTGAGGTATTGCTTGGGGACGTTGCGTTCCCCTCTTCTGTCGATGTGATACAGTCGGAATGGGATCCAGAGATCTCGGGTTGTTACTGCTGTGGAAGCCACGTTGAAGGATCTTGGTCTTAATGTAACGTCTACCACGGACATTTGTCTGACTTAGACGCTGTTGTAACGTGGGTTCCCTCTTGGGTGTCGTCGGTGGTTATCCGGTGAGTCGGGGAATACCGCGGGGTGTCACTGATATGCTCCCGTGGAGTCATGATATGTGTACAGAGGGAGGTCAAGGGGGACACCAGGAGGTGGGCTGGGGACTTTACGGATGTACCTCCACCGAGGGTTGTCAACGATATAATAGCAGTGGGTGGGTCGAGCGGTACGCACGTTGAGATATTCAAAGATGAGGTGGCACGTAGTATCTGGCGGGTACGTTGCAACTGGCAAATCTACCATTCACGAGAGAACTGGAGATGGAGTCACGGGGATCCCCCTTGGTCACAAAGGGATATGCCGGAGCTAGCTCACTTAGGGACTCTCACGAGTTCCCTAGCACAGAAGACGAGTAGAGAGTGGTATTTCAAAGAAGACCAAGATGGGAATCCTGGTCTGCAGTACTACGAGCTTAAATACAGGTAAGGGAGTCAGTTCTAACTCCGCTCGAACTTGTACGTAGCCAATAGCGTAAGTAGCGTAATCTAACAATAGAATGCGCAGTCGTCATCATAATCCGAGTCACGTACAACAATAGAGGTTATCAGTCAGCCTAGTAATCACGATCGCGTACAACAATAGCAGACATCAGTCATCCGAACATGAGGCAACAAGATCCGAAGTCCATGACACATTACTCCTGACATACCAAGTCATCGCGAATACGTCAGGGTCCACAACTGGGCCGGGCAGTCCGAGAACGAAACGTAACACTCTTCATCACATGATCCCCAATCGAGGATCTCAGTATCCGGGCCAGTCAAGAAGGACTCCGGAGTCAAGGAGCAGCCTATTGAGACCAAAGGAGAGACAAGGGCATCGAAATAGGGATGTGTTTCTCTGCCATTATCTCAAAGGTACTGTTGGTTGCTACGCCAGATGGATTCAATCTGTTCGTTAGAACGAGATTGAGGGAAGCAGCCTTTGCCAGTAGTAGCCCACCTGACTGTTGCTTCAACAATAGAAGCTGGGTTGACGTAAGGAGGTGTGGGGGCACGGTTTTCTGTATCAGAACCCCCATTGCTTACAGTCAGATCTGACAAGTCAATTTGGAGAGCATTAGAATGCTCACCAAAGATCTCTGTGTCATCAAGTCCATCGGTGTTCATGATTGGTTGAGCACTGCCCAAAGGCTGCTGCTGTCATATCGATATCAAAATCGGAGTCATACTCCTCTTCCATGAACATTTCAAGACATGGTTTCATGAGGATGTCAATATCAGCAAAGCGCTGTTCAAGTGTGATGAACAGCATAGGTGGAGACGCATACTCACAGTGAATCAAGAAGTACTGTGGTGAGATATGTGAGGCACAGGGAAGCAGAGATCTTGCAGAGTAAGCTTAGTGTAATGCTACCACTGCGTTAGTCCAACTTGGACTCGTACTAAGGTGTTCACGACTTAGCGAGTTTCCCTGTAACGTATGTAAGTGCAGATGACTCCTTGAAAGACGACAAGTGCGATCCAGAAGGACTTGAGAGTCAAGATGTAATGTCTACCACGGACGTTGGCCTGACTTAGGCATCTGTATAACGTGGGTTCCCTTCTGGGCGAAAGCGATGGTTGTCGGGACTGTCAGGGAAGACTGCTGGGGTGCCTCTGATAGGCTCCAAGGTGATCACAATAAGTGTAGAGGGGGAGGTCAAGTGGTACGCCAGGGCGGAGGTTCAGGGACTTTACGAATATACCTCCAGTGAGGGTTGTCGACTGATGTAATAGCACTTGTACGGGCGAGCGACTCGAGAAGTTGAGATATTCGAAGACAAGATGACACGTGGTTTCTGGTGGGTAGGTCACAGTCGGAGTATCCACCATTCACGAGGGAACTGGGGAGTAGAGTCACGGGGATCCCTCTTGGTCTCAAAGGGATATGCCGGAGCTAGTTCACTTAGAAGTCCCACGGACTCCTAGTACAAGAGACGAGTCAAGAAGTGGTATTTGAAGAAGACCAAGATGGGGATCCTGGTCTGTAACACTACGAGCTTAAATACATGTAAGGGAGTCGGTTCTAGCTCTGCTCAAACTTGTATGTAGCCAATAGCGTAAGTAGCGTAAACTAATAATAGAATGCGCAGTCGTCATCATAATCTGAGTCACGTACAACAATAGGAATCATCAGTCAGCATAGTAATCTTCATCATGTACAACAATAGTGAGCATCAGTCATCCAAACACGAGGCAACAAGATCCAAAGTCCATGACATATTACTGCTGACACGTCAAGTCATCACAAACACGTCAGAGTCCGAGACCGGGCCGGGCAGTCCGAAACCGAAACGTAACATCACCCCCTTTTCAGGTTCAAGCCCCAGCTTGATCGTGCATGACCGCCAACGGGTTGGTGCCTATTGCACGCAGGGCCCTGATACGCCCTATCTCCTCTGCATCTTTGTCAGCCCTTGGCCCTCGGTGGAGCGACGCCCGTTCATTTTTGATGCGGTCTACCGCATGGGCTCGCTGAAGTCGGGCAACGCACCTGTTCCGCTCTACTTCGATCCTTTCGAGCTTCATCTGCTCTGCCACTACTTGATGCTGTTGAGTGCACCACCCCAGCGTCATGCACCGGTACTGATGTACCTCGGCCATAAGGGTCGCGTCCTTCATGTGAAGGAGCGCTTGGTCGACTGAGTCGACTAATCCCGCATCAGAGAGCAGGAACGTGAGGTCGTCGTCAGAGTAAGTGGGGGTAGGGGACTGTCCGTCGTAGTAAGGGGTGACGTGGACCGGCTTCCCATATTGCTGGTTGCACCCTGCACGGAAAGCCAGTACGAAGGGGTCGGCGGTGAGGATGAGCTGAGTATACTGGGCCGGCCAAAGACGTTCTTGAGCATCTTGGATCTGGAATGGAATGTAATGTACTCCCCAATTGAATTGATATCCCCGGGGTGGGGGAGTCTCCGGCCGATCTTCGGCCTCCGACACATATTCCTCCTCTTGATCGCTGCGAAGCGTGGGTTGAGGTGGCGCCGGTAGTGTGAGAGCTTCCCCGGTGGGTCCACATAGCGGGGGGGTTTCCGAGTGTGTCGTGGTGAGATGGGTGGTGTAACACAGATACGCATGCGTTTCGAGGTGTTTGGCTGGGTCGTACGGATCCCCGCCCTCGTCGGGCCCCGGCGGGGTTGCTGGTCGGCTGGGTATGTACCCTTGTTCGTCGCCTGCTGGAGTAGGTGCTCTTGTGGGGACGTAGTTGCTCCCGAGTCGGCTGGGCTGGTTGGTCTCGGAATAAAGAGTGGGGGACGGCGAAGGAAGTCGGGATGACGCGGGGGAAGGAGGATGATCTCCTCGTTGGTGAAGGGCGAGGGTAGATGACAGGGGTGACGATGGTGTGGATTGTACTCTGTACGGGGCTGACAGTTCGGTGTTGACGACATATCGGAAGTCTGTCGGGGAAGAGGGCCTCATAAGTGGGGAGAGAAGTGAAGGAGGGAGATGGGGATGTCTCTTGGGATCTTCCCATGCTTATATGTACTTCGCGAGCGGGGTTGGAATTTTTAAATTCCCGAATTGCATCATCTGCGAATACGTCATCTTTGTCGACCCATTGGTTGTCAGAGTCTGGGTAGCCCTTCCATTTGACCAAATACTGCAACTTGCGACTTCTGCCGAAGCGCTGTGTTACGTTTCGTTCTCGGACTGCCCGGCCCAGTTGTGAACTCTGACGTACTCGTGATGACTCGGTATGTCAGTAGTAATACATCATGGACTTCGGATCTTGTTGCCTCGTGTTCCGGCTGACTGATACTTTCTATTGTTGTACGTGATACGTCTTATGTGCCCATCTCCGAGTCCTATTGTTGTACGATACTGGTATTACGTTGTGGATGACTGATTCCTAGGATCCCTGTCCTAGGATTTATGCTACTTACGCTATTGGCTACATACGAGTTCGAGCGGAGCTAGAACTGGCTCCCTTACATGTATTTAAGCTCGTAGTATTACAGACCAGGATCCCCATCTTGGTCTTCTTCAAATACCACATCTTGACTCGTCTACTGTGCTAAGAGTCTGTCCGACTCTTAAGTGAACTAGCTCCGGTATATCCCTTAGACCAAGAAGGGATCCCCGTGACTTCCATCCCCAGTTCCTCTGTGAATGGTGGATACGCCGACCGTCTCTTACCCACCCAGTACCACGTGTCACCTTGTCTTTGAATATCTCAACTCTCGTACCACAAGACCTTACAAGTGCTACTACATTGTCGATCACCCCAGTTGGAGATACATTCGTAAAGTCCCAGCAGTTCCCCCGAACGTACCCCTCGACCTCCCCCTCTATACTTATCGCGACCACCTTGGAGCATATCAGCGTCACCCCGCGGTATTCCCTGATTCCCCCGACAACCACCGTTTCCGACCTGAAGGGAACCCACGTTATACAGATGCCTAAGTCAGGCCAACGTCCGTGGTAGACGTTACACGCTGCGAGTCTAGAATCTTCTCGACTTTGTATTCTTCCTTGCCGCCCACTAGATCCGGTGGTGGGCGCTGATAGTTGGGTCCGTGCGTGGGTGTTTCGCGATAGGGCGTAAGGAGATCCACATGGAATACTGGGTGTATCTGCCACTGTGTGGGAAGTTCTAGGCAGTAATTGACTGCGGACGTTCGCTGATGCAGGCGTGTACATGATGCCTCAACGAGAGGGGGATGGTCCACTCTTCGTTATTGTTTACGTTGACGACATCACTATCTTGGGTGCTTCACTGGAGAACATCAAGTGTTTGAAGTCAGACCTCTCTGAACACTATGAGATGACAGATCTTGGGGAGATAGAATCATATCTTGGCATGCGTATTGTGCGCAACCGCTCCCTCAGACACATTGAAATAGATCAGTCTGGCTACATCAAGGATGTCCTTGAACACTTTGGCATGACTGATGCCACTCCACACAACACACCCTTACCCGCTGGTGCTGAAGAGCACCTTATTAAATATACTGGCCAGGCCACTGCCTCTGACATTATGCACTACCAGTCACTAATTGGTAGTGTCACGATCATGTGACATGTGACGTGGGACAGAGGAAACTTGGACTGACAGCAAAGCAATGAGCTGGCAGCAAAGCACTTACGCATTTCTCTAGCATCCCAGAAAATAGTCTTAGTAATACCAGTCTGTACAAGTATAAGTATGAGGCCTTTTGTGTAGTAGTTACTTTGTCTGAGCTTTGTTGAAATCCCAGCCAAGTTTCTCTCATCTCGAGTGAACAGTGTGCCCCTCTCGTCTCATACATTTTCCTAGCAAGCTAAACCCTTGCTCATCGTCCACACACTCTAAAGTCAGAACCCTTGACATCAGGTTCTATCTCGAGCTATTTCCACCACCACGTTAAGCCCACTCAGCTTATCGCCACAGACATCCTGAACGTTCCAGCTGGTGATGAACAGCATAGGTGGAGACGCATACTCACAGTGAATCAAGAGGTACTGTGGTGAGATATGTGAGGCACAGGGAAGCAGAGATCTTGCAAAGTAAGCTTAGAGATGTCTGATAGCACAGAGTGAGAACTGGGTGGTATTACAAGAGTAGGAAACATACCTGATAGCACAGAGTGAGAACTGGGGCTATCAGGGCGTACATGGTACACTACTTATACAGTCTAGAGACAATGACGCACTTGTACAATAAGGGTGTTATACAATAGACAGAATACAATAAGACCCAGAACAATGAGTGGGTCAGAACAAAGGGAAGTACTTAGAAAATAAGTACAATAGAGAATCCAGAACAAGGATGATATCATAGTGACATCACAATAAAGATATAACAAAAGGAAGGTCAAAAAGTGTAGTACAATAACAAGTCCAGAGGAGTCCATCTGATGTCATTGTACAGTGATGTCATAGATAATGGTAAAGTCCGAGATTGTGATGATCATCTAATCTACATAAGTCCTGTATATCTAATCTACAGCAGTCCATATCTGATATGTCCATAGAGCCGCTAAGTGCACACAGGTCACTTATCAACAGCTGGAACGTAACAGGTAGTCTGCTGTACATTCAGATTGGCACTAGACCTGACATTGCCTTTGCTGTATCACGTTTGGCGTAGTATGCAGCAAATCCTTCCCCCCAACATCTACAACTAGCGCAGTATGTTCTGTCCTACTTAGCAGGAACTTGTTGAGACGCGACTGATTTAAAAGTCACATGTCTCGTGGGATATGATTGTGTCATTCCTACCATATACGGTATCTGACCCTTATGGTTAGATTTTGGACTTCCGGACTTGTACGGACCGGTTATTGTTTATCTTTATTGTCTAGATCCTTATTAGGTTCTTATTGTTCTTATTGTTAAGATACCGGACTTAACCGCTTTAAGCGGTCCTATTGTTCTCTGCCCTCCAATGGCATTTCTCCCTCTGGCGCACAGACCAGGTGTATTTTGTTTGGATCACCAGTGCGCACAGACCATTATTAGCTAAGCGTCCTGTATATAAGGACTGCTGCTTCCGCCCATACACTTCAGAGTTCCTTCTACCTCTGAAGTGTAAGTTCCCTTTACTCTAAGCCTCTCTACCTTACGCTGACATTAGTTTAGTACTTGTCTGCCTTTAGGTGTGTAGCGCTGCTAATAGAGTTCCTTCTACCTCTGAAGTTACTTGTCTGCCTTTAGCATCTTGCTAGTTTTAACTCGCTGTTAGTGCTGCCCGCTCAACAGGTTATGGGCCCTGGACGCTCATACTAACAGCCGTTGTCCCAGATCTACCTTGTGTCTTGACTCACTTTGCGACCACACTCTTGTCGTCTATACTCCCCTCAGTGAGCATCATCTATCCTCTTTTTTCGACACACACCTTTCTTGTCCACCGGCAATTATGATTGTCGTGCCATTCTGGCTAGCCTCTTAAAGAGGTTCTCGCGAAAGGCGCCAGGGAGCTGTTAAGTCAGCAGACGGGTCCTTAAGTTCCCCTGTGCGCATTTCCTCACTACTTATTTTCTTATACCCGGTTTTCGTCCGGAATTAGTAGGCCAATAGGGGAAGACCCTTGCGGCTATAGGCCACCTTAATGGTTGGGAGATACTCGGTTAATACCTGGGTCTCTTTAAGGGGTGTGAAGGCCTGGTTAATAGTCAAACCCAGAAGTCCTTCCCTCTGATACAACTAGAGGTCGCTACTATAAGTAAAAGTACTATACATCAGTGCTAAGACCCTTATTGGTCTGGTCTAGAGACTCCGCAGACGACGGTTAGAATTGTTGTGGGAGTTGATCCCCATCATTCTATCTGGAATTCGCTGCCGGCTCCTCTCTAGGGCACTGCCCCACCTGTCTGCCAGTGAACCTGAGTAGCCCCTGAGGACGGCCTAAAGGTTAGGACACGATCTCCGGAAAACCCTTCGCCGGGAAGTACCTCAGACGTGACTCTGCTTGACCCTGATTAAAGCTATCACTAAGACTGCTTGCCCTTCTTACAAGGTCCTCGTGGTAACAAGCAGACAGGAAACGGGGTTTACATTACTCATTTATACACGTAGTACCCCCAAAGTCGCACATCTGGGGCGTGACACCTTGAGTGTTACGGAGTTATAGCGCTCTTATGGCTGGACCGCTACTTTTCCTAATCAAGATCTGGACTGGTTCTGACTGCTCCTCGGAACCAGATTTTTCTAAACATCTCAAATGGCTCAATTCAACCTTACCTTTCCCCCTTCCGTCCAACTCGCCAAGTTGGATGGCACAAACTGGCAATCCTGGGCGCAGACCTTTACGTCCCTCATGTTGATGAATGGTTGCTCCAGGCACCTCACACATGATAACCTTGGTGCGGTTCCCCAGCACCCTGCACCTCCTGCAGGTGCAGCTGGTCCCACTGGTCCAACTGACGCAGGCCTGGCTATGATTGCCCTGTGGAACAAACAAGAGGAGGTCATAATTGGCCTCTTATATCTATCTGTTACCACAGAAGTTCTATCTGGGATTACGTCCCAAGTCCTTTTCCCGACTGTCCATGACAAATTCGTACAGTTGGAGGCGTTATATGGTGCCGTTGGCTCTATGGCCACATTTAATCTATGGGTGGGCTTGGTTAATACCAAGCTGCAGGAAGGGCGACCCTTCCTCCCTCAACTCCAGAAAATGTTGGACTTGAGGAACACCCTTCAGGAGAACGGGATGGCGGTCTCGGACATGCAAATGTCCTTCATACTTTTAGACGCACTACCCCCCTCCTACTCAACAATCGCCGGCACCATACTGGCCACTGGCCCCCCTGCCAATCTATTACCTCAGGACCTGATCAATAGGTTCATCAATGAGGAATCACGACTCTCCGGTCCCTCCGCCACCCTTAACAAGGTGGCCCCTATCAAACGGGCCTCTGGTTCGCGCCCCCCAAAGGCGCAACCATCGCCCAATCCAGGCAGTTCCGCCTCGGCGGATGTAATCTGCCACTACTGTCACAAAGCCGGCCATAAAAAGCCGGACTGCTACAAACTTAAAAGGGACCAGGAGAATGCGAAGAAGGGGAAAGCTGGGCAGCAGCGCAAGGCTGCCCAGAACGCCATGATTGGGACGCCGGAAGCTGTACCGGCAGATAGAATAGCAAATACAGTACCAGTACCAAAGAGCCGACTATTTACTATAGTTAACGGTTCTGGAAAAATAGAGGAGGTGCATGAAGCACCTCAAGTCTCCCTTTACATGATGTGCGCTAACCACGCACATGTGGAATCAAGATGGATGATGGACAGTGGAGTGTCAACACATTTTACACCATACATTGAAGACTACGACACCTATACTCCACATGAAGGGGTCGAAGTTCTGCTTGGAGATAGCTCTCTCTTGAAGAGCGTTGGAACGGGTACTATAACAATCCGAACCAACAAAGGCTACGACCTTAAAATCTCCGATGTGTTGCACCTCCCAAATACGCACTCGCGTATCCTCTCCACAAGCGCCCTGACAGATAAAGGCGCTCTAGTAATGTTTGATTCCACCTCCTTCGTGATCAGACACAAAGGAGAGACTATTGCGGAAGGACACAAGGCTGCCAATCTATATTGGCTTGACAGTCACAAATTAAACTCTGTCAAAGCATCTGCATCTGCTAGCCTAGATGTCTGGCATAAGCGCATGGGCCATATGTCCAAAGAAGCGCTAAAGAGGCATGCTCCTGAGGCTGTAAAAGGCCTCATCATATCAAATGCCCCAGTAGAAGCCGGACCCTGCCTTGGTTGTGAACTAGGCAAATCGTCTCGACTTCCATTCCCTCCTTCCATGAAAAGAGCCGAGGATCACCTCGAGATCATTCATAGTGACCTAGTTGGACCCCTTCAAAACAATTCTATACAGGGGAACAAATACTTCGCAACTTTCATAGATGACTTCTCAAAAGCAGCAGTTGTCATCTTTATGAAAACCAAGGATCAGTTTAAGGACGCCTTTCTACACTATAAGGCGTGGGCTGAAAAACAATTAAATAAGCCCATCAAATCCTTACACTCTGACCGTGGTGGCGAGTATGTCAACAATGATCTAAAGCACATACTTCTGGAAGCGGGCATCGAGCATCGCCTCACTATGCCATATTCTCCACAACAGAATGGGAGAGCCGAGCGTTTTAACCGTACGGTTATGGAAAAAGGCACCAGCATGCTTCATCATGCGGGCCTTAGCCTTGGCTTTTGGGAACAAGCGGTTGAGACCACTGTACACATATATAATCGTACCCCAACTCGTTCCAACAAGTGGAGGACTCCGCTTGAGCTCTGGAATGGTACAGTTCCAGATGTCTCATACTTTAGAGTATTCGGCTGCAAAGCCTACTATCATGTACCAGAACACAACCGGCAAAAATTAGATCCTAAAGCAAAGGAAGCCATGTTTGTGGGCTATGAAGCCCTTTCCAAGGGCTACAAATTATGGGACAGACATAGCCGACGCTTCATCTCTTCACGAGATGTTACATTTGATGAAGACGTCTTCCCGTCCCGTGGTGACCTGATCCCTCACCAATACACCACACCGATGCCAGAGCAGGAAGTCTTTGACTCCACCAGCGGAAATATCTACATAAGAGTAATTGATCAAACTCTACCAGCTGTTGCCACAGCACCTCAGGCGCCACCAACCAATGTGGCTCCCCCTACTATACAGGTGCCGGAGGAAGCCCCTCCGCAAGAACAACAGCCTAGCACCCCACCAAATTCCACTCCCGCTCCCATAGATCAGACGATCTACCAGACTCCCCCGTCTGCTCCTCCTGCGACCTCTCCCCCCGTACCTTCACGCTCAAGGCGAAACTGGCCACCTATGGTGACCCAGCCCATCCCTGCCCCTAATTTCAACAGGGAAGTCAGTCCTCCTAGGGATACCCCTAGAAGCCCAAGGACTGAGCAGGTAGCTTCGCCCCCCCGTCCTGGACGGAGCACAAGGACGAGGCATCAAAATCCTCGCTACTACAATGAGGACAATGACGAGTTCGTACAGGGGAGCAGCAGACTTACGATGATGGACCTGCTGAATGCGGCAGAGGCCCCTGGGTACAGGGACCCTCAGACCTTCAAGCAGGCCATGGAGTCTGAATTCGCAGACGAGTGGCAAGAGGCATGCCAATATGAACTGGATGCCTTAGAAAAGCTACAAGTCTGGTGATTGGAGCCCCTTCCTGCTGGAAGGAAGGTGGTAAAATGCAAGTGGGTCTTTAAGAAGAAAGCGGATGGACGCTTTCATGCTAGGCTGGTGGCAAAAGGGTTCACCCAACTAGAGGGGGTGGACTTTGACGAAACCTTCTCTCCAGTTGCCCGTTTCGAGTCATTACGACTCCTTTTGGCGTTAGCTACGCTAGAGGATTGGGAAATCCACCAAATGGACGTCAAATCGGCGTTCCTACATGGGGAACTGGATGAAGAAATTTACATGGAGCAACCAGTCAGTTTCGTCACAGCTGGCTCTGAACACATGGTGTGTTGGCTTCAGAAAGCCCTTTACGGTCTGAAGCAGGCCTCCCGCGCATGGAATCTACAGTTCCATGGAGTTCTGACTGAACTTGGCTTCACGCGGACGTACTCTGATGCAGGAGTATACGTGTACCATCTCCAAGAGGGGGGTGGATCACTTTTCGTCATCTTATATGTAGATGATATCACTATACTGGGAAACTCTATGGACATGATCAATGATCTGAAGGCGTCTCTATCAAGCCGATATGAGATGACCGACTTGGGAGAGATCCAATCTTATCTCGGTGTTAACATCACCAGAGATCGTGCTAACCGCACCATGGAGATCAACCAAGCAGACTACATCAGAGATATAGTTGAAAGGTTCGGAATGAGGGATTCCAACCCAGTATATACCCCTCTTCCCTCTGGCGCCGAGGCTCACTTGATCAAATATGAAGATCAAGCCTCTACTTCTGAGATAAAGAAGTATCAACAGATAATCGGGTCTCTGCTATATGCGCAAATTGGAAGCAGACCTGACATTTCTTTCGCTGTTGCGCGCCTTAGTCAATTCGCTTCCAATCCCTCACAGCAGCATCTGCGCCTAGCCAAATACGTACTGGCTTACCTGAACACCACAAAGGACTTATCATTGCGCTATACTGGAGGGACAAATGGAGAAGGCCTTCATGGCTACTGCGACTCTTCCTGGGGAGATCAGGAAGATCGTCACTCCACTTCGGGCTACGTCTACCTACTTGCACATGGTGCCATCTCTTGGTGCACCAGGAAGCAAAAGACGGTCGCCCAGTCCACCACAGAGGCTGAATATATGAGCCTCTGCGAGGCTGCCAACCAAGCCCAGTGGTACAGGACGTTCCTAGAGGAACTGGGGTATGAGAATTCCTCCCCCATACCTCTACACTGTGACAACAAGGGTGCTGTAGACTTAGCCCTAAACCCAGTCACAGGGAGACGGTCCAAACACATTCTCATCAAACACCACGCTGTAAGGGAATACGTAGAAAACAAGGTCATTGACCTGATACGTACACCTACGAAGGACATGGTAGCAGACGGGCTTACTAAGCCCCTACCAAGAGAAACCTTTGAGAAGCTGGTTAATGATGTTGGGATGGTTTAGATTTGGAGAGACTAGATCGTGGATATGGATCCACATCTATCAGAAATTCGGGTTGATGGACCTGTTTTATAAGGTTGCTGATGAAGTGTCAAGGCAGAATAAGATTCGCTCTTGTCTCTGCAGAAGAGAGTCCTTTCTCTCTGTATTATATAGGAACTGATCCCTGGACTTCAAAAAGTTGTCCTTTATGACGCTCCAAGTCAGGTGATCTAGGGACCTCAATCCCGAACTCCTATAAGACTCTTACACAGTTCTTATGTTGAGAACTTGTTGAAACTTGACACACGCTCTCATCACCATCTACCACCTATTCTTATCTCCAAAAAATGGACTGCCTCAATCATGGAGGGATGTTGAGACGCGACTGATTTAAAAGTCACATGTCTCGTGGGATATGATTGTGTCATTCCTACCATATACGGTATCTGACCCTTATGGTTAGATTTTGGACTTCCGGACTTGTACGGACCGGTTATTGTTTATCTTTATTGTCTAGATCCTTATTAGGTTCTTATTGTTCTTATTGTTAAGATACCGGACTTAACCGCTTTAAGCGGTCCTATTGTTCTCTGCCCTCCAATGGCATTTCTCCCTCTGGCGCACAGACCAGGTGTATTTTGTTTGGATCACCAGTGCGCACAGACCATTATTAGCTAAGCGTCCTGTATATAAGGACTGCTGCTTCCGCCCATACACTTCAGAGTTCCTTCTACCTCTGAAGTGTAAGTTCCCTTTACTCTAAGCCTCTCTACCTTACACTGACATTAGTTTAGTACTTGTCTGCCTTTAGGTGTGTAGCGCTGCTAATAGAGTTCCTTCTACCTCTGAAGTTACTTGTCTGCCTTTAGCATCTTGCTAGTTTTAACTCGCTGTTAGTGCTGCCCGCTCAACAGAACTGTGGACATGCGCATTGTCTATGATGGTGCCAGTGGAGATGGCCTTCATGGCTATAGTGATTCTTCCCTGGGTGACCAGGTTGACGATAGACACTTCACTTTGGGTTATGTGTTCCTTCTAGCCAATGGTGCAATAAGCTGATCTTCGCACAAGCAAAAGACAGTGGCCCAAAACACTACAGAGGCAGACTACAGAGGCAGAATACATGGCCATGACCGATGCGGCCAATCAAGCCGCTTGGTATCAGAGCTTCCTTAAGGAACTCGGGTACAAGGTCGATGGCCCCATCCCACTACATGGTGACAACAAGGGTGCCATTGATTTGGCCTTGAACCCTGTCACTGGGAGGCGATCCAAGCACATTGCGATACGGCACCATGTCATTAGGGAGTACATTGAAAAGGGCACCATTGCTCTAATCAGAACCCCTACACTGGAAATGGTTGCAGATGGCTTCACCAAGTCACTTGCTCGCACCCTGCTCCACCAACACAACATTGACATGGGCTTGTGCTAGTCCCAGATTGCTGATCACAGGGAGATGTTGATAAGTGACCTGTGCACACTTAGCAGCTCCATGGATGTTACGTTTCGTTCTCGGACTGCCCGGCCCGGTTGTGAACTCTGACGTACTCGTGATGACTTGGTATGTCAGTAGTAATATGTCATGGACTTTGGATCTTGTTACCTCGTGTTCCGGCTGACTGATACTTTCTATTGTTGTACGTGATACGTCTTATGCGCCCGTCTCCGAGTCCTATTGTTGTACGATACTGGTATTACGTTGTGGATGACTGATTCCTAGGATCCCTGTCCTAGGATTTACGCTACTTACACTACTGGCTACATACGAGTTCGAGCGGAGCTAGAACTGGCTCCCTTACATGTATTTAACCTCATAGTATTGCGGACCAGGATCCCCATCTTGGTCTTCTTCGAATACCACTTCTTAACTCGTCTACTGTGCTAAGAGTCTTGTCGACTCTTAAGTGAACTAGCTCCGGTATATCCCTTAGACCAAGAAGGGATCCCCGTGACCTCTAATCCCCAGTTCCCTCGTGAATGGTGGATACGCCAACCGTCTCTTACCCGCCCAGTACCACGTGTCACCTCGTCTTCGAATATCTCAACTCCAGAACCGCAAGGCCTTACAAGTGCTACTACATCGTCGACCACCCCAGTTGGAGGTATATCCATAAAGTCCCTGCAGTCCCTCCGAACGTTCCACTCGACCTTCCCCTCTACACTTATTGCAATCACCTCAGAGCCTACCAGCGGCACCCCTCGGCATTCCCTGACACCCCCGACAATCATCATTTCCGACCAGAAAGGAACCCACGTTACACAGACGCCTAAGTCAGGCAAACGTCCGTGGTAGACGTTACAATGGACACGCAGATAATGGACTGCTTTAGACTAGATTTACAGGACTTATGTAGATTAGATGTATGATCATCACAATCTCAGACCTTTACTTTATCTATGACATCACTGTACAATGACATCACATGGACTACTCTGGATTTGTTATTGTACTATGCTCTTGGACTATCCCTTTGTTATATCTTCATTGTGATGTCACTATGATATCATCCTTGTTCTGGATTCTCTATTGTACTTATTGTCTAAGTACTTCCCCTTGTTCTGACCCACTCATTGTTCTGGGTCTTATTGTATTTTGTCTATTGTATAATGCCCTTATTGTACAAGTGCGTCATTGTCTCTAGACTGTATAAATAGTGTACCATGTATGCCCTGATAGCCCCAGTTCTCACTCTGTGCTATCAGGTATGTTTCCTACTCTTGTAATACCATCTAGTTCTCACTCTGTGCTATCAGACATCTCTAAGCTTACCTTGCAAGATCTCTGCTTCCCTGTGCCTCACATATCTCACCACAGTACTTCTTGATTCACTGTGAGTATGCGTCTCCACCTATGCTGTTCATCACCATCTTCTGCTATGCTACCTGCTGGTAACCCTGGGTCTGGACATCACCCCATTGGTGGCATTACAGGAGAGGTGATCCACATGAAATACATTGTGGATGCATGGTGCAGGGGGGAGTGCAAGCTTGTAGTCAATGTCAAGTGTGTGCTTGACTGTGTGTTTACTCAGAGACTCCCAGAAAGTATCGGAAAAATGAATGGTTTAATACCTGACCAAACAAAAGTAGTCTGATCACAAATTCGAAGATCACGCAGGCAAGGCCACACCTCACTGGGACATATCCCCCGGTTGAAATCATCGCACCGGTTCGGGAGTGTACGCAACTCGGATCACATTCCGATCCGATAGAGTCGTAATGATAGATAGTTCACACCCTCTCTCACACCATGGCCACTTCCGACGTCGTGAAAGAGACATTGAATGTTGCCGGTCTATCCACGAGCGTGTACACACGAGCTAACTTGCGCGACAAACGTACCTCAGAATCCGTCATTGTGTTGTTCTTCTTGCACGGAAGGACCAAGTCGGCCGATCACATTGATCCTATCGCGCGAGCTGCGTTTTCATGGGCAGCCGAGAAGGAAGCCTCTTCAAGGGAGGCACCCCGGGACTTCATGGTGGTCACCTTTGTACGCAGCTACTCCATACCTACAGTAGTTGAGTGTTCTATTCTCAACTTCGTCCTCGTGGTAGGATCAAAGGAACCACGGCAAGAGGATGGTAGATCAACGAGGGAACTTGGGATGGGGCAAGAATGCGAATCAACGCGACGAACGTCGGGCGTAAGTGTCCAAGCGGCGTCCCTTCTGAAGCAAGTCGTATCGGTTGCTGACTAGCCTTCCCCCCAACAACTTGCACAGTGTTGACATGTATAGCACCTCGAGTAAATCGACGCCTCTAGCCCATTCATATGATTGATCATGACGAGTTGTTTGCTTTGGTTGTAGTCGGTGCGGTGAAGGACGTTTCCTTCCTCATCGATGTCCTCCCGTCGTATGTCTTTCCACACGATGAGCGTATCATCGGCGAATGGGTCCTCGCGGGCTTCAGCCTCGGAGGGCACGCGACGTGGCTCGCACTCAGACACGGTGCGCTACCTGTCTTCGCAATCATACCCAAGCATAATAGTAACGTTCCTTTATCTAGAGCCACGGATCCGCATAGGCATCCCGATCTGCGGTTGTGTGGACATCTTCGCGCTGCTGGAGCAGGGCGCAGATAGGCTCGGAATCCCGCGCACCGCACCATACTTCCCCGAGTCGCTGCGCGCGCTCGTGGCGGCGTACAGCCCCACTGCGGCACCACCCGGCGCGTTCGTAGGGAAGCGCATACTGGTGCTCTCGGGGGCAGACGACACGATCGTGCCGTGGTCGGCATCGCGTGCGTTTGTGGAAGCGCTGGACGTGGGGCCGCGCGGGAAAAAGGAGGTCATGGTACTGCCAGGGAAGCACGGGTGTACGGACGAGATGAGGGATGAGATGTTCCGGTTCTTTTGGGAGGAGGCACTGGTCACTCGACAGGAGAATAGGAAATGTGCGCTTTGATTAGACAATAATGAATTATTACAGTATATGGTGAGGGGTTCGCGAGTATGAATGGTTTCGATCCGATCGAAAGGAGCTTAGTCGCGTGACCTTGGTCGCGCTTTGTGCGCCTCGTGGACGCCAGCAGATAGCTTTGCCAACTTGGAGACTACATTACGTTTCTTTCATCCCGGGAGATTTCACCAGCTTGACTCGCTCGACTGATATAGCAATATCGTTGGTGTCGACCATCCTGTTATTCTCTGTCTATGGCAGAACGGCGACGATCCGCGGCGAAAACAGATGTGAGGCCACTGCCTGAGTTTGAGACTCACGAGATGCGGATAACCCAGGGTGGCAAGATTCGCGCATGGGTGGACCATGCCCTTAAATTTTTTGAGGTGAGTAGATCTATGGTCGTTATGAGGTGTCATGTCATGATTTACTGGCGCCTAGGAGAATGAAGAGAAAGCCTTAGTGCTACATACTCTTCCTGCAACGAATAATGGCGGGTCCGTTAAAATTAGAAGGACGGGAGTTGATACAGACGACAACGGCGAGAGCAATATCGCAATGAAAGATAAGAAGGGACTCTCGCCGTCCACTATCGCCATCCCACGCCTGATCACCGTCGCAGAGATTATAAAGAGAGAGTATTTACTCGCGATGGACGCCAAACGGCTGCCAGACCTTGTGGGACTGTACCAATACAACGAGATGGGTTGCATTGAAAATGGTGTTGAAAATGAGGTGGATGAGGAAACAGTCGAAGATGCAGAAGATAGAATGAAGATGCTTGCAGAGGCGTTGGCAGGTAGAAAGTAAGCCCACTACTTCTCTGTCTTACGATCGGTGCTGAAAATATCACCAGTATAAAGATCGAGAGAACACCGTATATGAGGATAACATTATGTCGCAAAGAACTTGCCGGTATGAAAAATCGGGATACGACGTGAGTGATAGCAATTGATTGCACTGAGTTGTGGTACTTATATCTACATACAGTGCACAGGCGCCATTGAAGAGAAAGTTATCCAAGTCTGCGAGAGGACGACTGAGAAAGAGGCAGGCGAAAGCGGAGAATGGAAATCGGGAATAGCCGAGCGTGGGCGCATACAGTCCGGTTTGCTACTCTAGCTCAGTGCTCACTGCGACGAGTGTTCCACTCGGCCTGTTCCTCCCTTCGCGTATATTTTCTTTCTTTTTTGGTTCTTCTCAATATTACTACGACATTATAAGGCGCTATTCCCTGTACAGGACATCTCAATCTTGTTTTTTTTTTTGAGAGGGAAAAAGGGCTCGCAGTTCTTTCATTTAAATCCGGATCCGTGTCAAATCCTCTTTAAAGTAGCCGTCGCCCCTCTGATGCCTCGTCGCGCTGCCGCCTCAGCCACCCCCGCCACTCTCACTCCCCTCATAGACAGCACCCACAACCAACAACTAGATGACCCCTTTGCCCCACAAGTCTCTCTTCTCAGACGCCAGTGGAAATGGGCTGCCTTCAGCCAATTCTTCTATACGTTTGCAACTCTGTTTGCTTTGCATGATGTTTCTCTGACTGTACGTCATCCTTTCCTTCTCTCTCAAATCGCGTCCTTTTTCGCCACTTGTCCGCGATTTACCGCGTCATATGCGTCCCTTAACACATTCTTGCCTCCCACTAGGACATAGAGGACGATTTGACGCGGTCTACTTCCATCGTCATTCACCGAGTGATCCACCGTTTGCTCGTAACGGCAACTCAGGACCGAAAATTGTCGTGCGTATTGTTGATTCTTTCACTAGTTCAAATGTCCCCTGATTCCACCCCGACGTCAGGCTGGAGAACTGGCAAACAGCTTTGCGAAAACAGTACAAGAAACGTGATCCTGATCTCAACCCAATTGGGCCGGAGCCCGTCGTCCCACTCCCGACTTCTGCGCCAGGTTCGCCCGCCAGCGATGATGATGACGAAGACGAGGCTGATATGGGACCTTCGTCGGATCTGCTCCATGGCGACGCACCTCAAGCCGACATCTTGAAGGATGATGACCAGATAGTCGACGCTCGCCCTAGGGACTCCTCTAATGAGGTTAATCTCGACGAGATGAAAGTAGAGTCAACGTGTGCTGCGACGACTCCCCAACCCGAACCCCAAGAGGAGAGCAAAGATTGGCTTACACTCCCGATGCTCACGAAACTCGACTCGTTACATCTTTTAACAGAGTGGCAGTTCCATAACGTGAACCGCCTCAGGACGATCATGAAAGATGAAGACGAGACTGCTCAGTGGGTACGTATGTTTCCGTTTTGACCGGTTCTCTCCCTCACAAAACCCCGCATGATAGCGGGTCGAGCCAATTGGTTATGATTCAAAGGCGAATGCATACTGGCTAATCGGGCGTAAGTGACATCTCACGCGGTTGTCTCTATTCAAATAACCACATTGCCTACCAGCCGACCGCCTCTGGATCCAGCGCACCATTCCAAAACCTCCGCGGAATCTGAAACGCAAGCGCGCACCGAGGAGACCCAAACCCAAACCCGAGGCCGCTTTTACCGACGATGAGTCAGACCCACCGCCAACCCCCAAGAAGCGCAAGGCTGTGGGCACCATCAGGATACCCCCTGCTTCCTCTAGTACCCCCACCCGCGCCACGCGACAACGCCGCCCCCCGCCTTCGCCCGATGATCTCGGCCCCGTTGCTAGTCGTGGTCCACGTGCCGCAAAAATGCAGGCTAGTGCAAAACTCAGCGCTCAAGCCAAAGAACTTGCAGAGCTACAGCGTCAAGCGGCGCTGGAAGGCCGCCGATCAAGCAGGCGTGTCGCGTCACCGTCACCATCTCGGAGAGCCAGTCCACGACGCCCTTTGGGCACGCGTATGAGTGCGCGTCTGCGAGGTGTAAACCAAACCGACGAAGAGTGGCAGGAGATCCCGAACGAGTGGCTTAACGAGGGTGTCGAAGAGAACGATGGTGCCTCGGCTAGCGAGCACGACAAGGAGGCAGATATGGGCGTTAATAGTGAACCCGAACCCGAACCAGATCCGGACCCCAAGCCGGATCTCGATGCCGACATGGACACTCAACTAGCGAAGACCGGCCTGGAAAGCGATGACGACGCCGTCAGCGAACTGACGGAACTTTCGGAAATTACACCGCCCGCTACCGTCGCTGTGACCCGTCCAAAGTCGAGACAAAGCCCGAGGAAGAGCGGTGACAATCGGAAAAAGTCAAGTTATTCTAAGATGCAGACTCTGACTATCGACGCCTCCGAGGACGAGATCGAGCCTGAGTGGCGTCCACCAGATGATTTTCTCGAGTGGGAGACAGTGCGTTATTTTCTCGGGCCTGACCTCGATAATAACCGGCTGTCCAGATATGTGTTACCTTGTGTGAATGGGAGCACGTTTGCGAACGCTTCGAAGGTGCTACACATTACGCGGAGAAAGCGTTGTACAAGCTACTTTCCCAGCAAATCGTGCCTGCTATCACTGCGGAGCTCCGGGTAAGTGACTTATGTAGACATGCCGGGATCCTATTTGAACGCAAAAAACAGGAGATACAAAGGAAGCGTCACCTTGAAGAAGCTGTTTCACAGCGCAAGCGTTCCTCGCGTCTCGCTGTGAAAGAGAACGAAAAAGAGGAAGCACGGCTGGCGGCTATGAAAAAGGCGGAGGAAGAAGAAAAACTGAGCCGTGCTCGAAGGTTGGAGGCGAGACAGAAGAGGGAGGAAGAGGAGCGGCTAAAGAGGGAAGCAGCTCGGGAGAAGCGACGACTGGATAGGGAGGAGCGGGAAAGAAATGCTCAAGCGGGAGTAGAACAACAGTGGGTAATATTTTTGGGACATTTTGCAAAATCACTGAACTTTGCAGGTCGAATCCGAGTTCTTCGGTCGACGTCGTCGGAGATGACTCGTACAATACACCAGCTAAACCGCCTAAAGGCAGGCCTGGTCGACCAAAAATGAAGGTGGTTGCCCAGGCGAACTCCTCGACCAGCGCAAGTGGTTCGCGAACTCCAGTGGGCGAAGACTGGGTATTGGACTGCGATATCTGCCATCGTACTGGGGTCAACAAGGTCAATGAATTCTCCAATCCTTGAGGGAACAATCGCTTACACTCTTGGAAACTTCTCCAGGACGATGGGTCGCCTCTATTATGTTGTGGGAAATGCTCAAAGTGGCAGCACATAGCATGTCACGACTTAGTGGATCGCCAAGCAGGACGACCGAAGCGCGATTGGGACAGAGAAGAGTTTATCTGTCGCGCCTGTCAGGACCGTGGCGTCATGAACGGCAAGCAAGTCCTCAACGGCTCGGCATTGTATGACGCTGGTCGAACCCCTAATTCATACCACCAACCATACTCTGGCCACGTTCCTTACGGTTCAGCGTGCCCTCCTCATCCTCCCCGATCATCGTCAGCATACCACACGGCCATAACCTTTACGCATTATCAGCCTCAACAACACGGATTCTCGTCCGCCCATGCGCTACACGCGCAGTCGATGATCCCGACAGCGGCAACGACAGCGGCCACCTACACCCAACCCCATTATGGCGCTCACGGATCGCCTCCCAAGCCAGCTCAGTATCCGACTCTCCAGGCAAGTGCATGCAGCAGTTTGGATGAGCCCCATGGCCCAAACTTGACTAATTACCAAGCAGTACCCTCACCCGTATTCGAATGGTACCAATTGGCCCTCGCCGACCCTTCCCGCACAGTCGGGCGCGAGCCGCAATGCGCACTTGCAGAGTGCCTACGCGACGTCATCGTATAGTCCGGGCGCGGAGCGCTCTTCGATGTCGGGTGCGTATCCGGCCGCTGCACCAAATGGGAATACGAATGTACAGTCGCAGCCGTGGAGAAGTCCCTACGTGGCTCCCGTCGGTGGCGTTTCGTACTATTCTCAGAGCGCGCAGCCCCAACCGCATCAACATAGAGCACCTTGACGTGTCTTTTCTTCACGACGGATGATTTTGTGCTCCGTACACGCACACGGCACGTCGCACGTTCATTCTATATCGTCTTACTCCACCATTTTGTTTTTCGACTGTCGTCATTGTATCACAGAAATGTAGCTATTTTCTTTTATAATGTTGTAATCTTTTGCTAAGGAATCGGGTTTTCGCAAACTATCCTCGATTCTAGTCCCTTCGTTTAATTGAAGCCATAAATGCTGCCTGGATCATGTCAACGTGAACTTGAAATGGCGGTACGGTGCCAGCCTGGTTCACTCCAGCACCCCAACCTCCAAGACACTTCTGTCCAGTACGGCCTCTGCACGAGATGTGACGCACTTGTCCCAAATTCGTGCGTAGGTAGTCTGTGACCCATGACTTACTTGATAGTGACCCACTACTCCAGCAGCACCGCAAAATTCATGAAGGTCTCCGTAGTCAAGACTGGGGCAGTACACGCTGAATTCGAGCCTCGGTCCAATGCCTCGGCCACTGGTCTCGATGCGCAGGAAACTGAACGTGAATCACGCATTTTGTCATGAAAGCATCACAGTACAAAGCAAACAGACCGTGTAACTTGCTGCTTCGTACTATGGCTTACTGGTGCTTTTGGATCATTGTTGTTGAAGATGACAGCAAGGCCAAATGTTCCTCCTGAAAAAGTGTAGGCAATAGGATGACGTCGAGTTAGAAGTTGGTCAAGAAACCAAGAAGAAAACTGTAAGAATGTAAATGTCGTTGAGATTCCATTGAGCTACTGCGAGGTGCGAGAAAATTGTTAGGACACGAAAATAAGTCGAGTGCTAGAGGTAGAACACGAGGGTTTCGGCCAGACTCAGATGGTTATCTGCCTCATGGTATCACGAATGTGCGGCTATACGATAGAAAGGCGTTAATGTACTAAGGATACAATGATCATTGCGGAATCGATGCTGGTAGCCCGGGTGAATACTATCGGATATGTTCGTACATTTTGAACTTTGGATCAACAAATGGGAAAGGATCGTCCCAGGATGCTTGGTCCCTGCACACGACGATGTGAGTTCGCACTTGTATTAGAGGAGCCCACTCACTCCACGGGACCCAACACCCGCATGCCACGAACGTGCGTATCCTTGCCATTCATGTGATTCGCGAGGATGATAACTTGGAGAATGTACGCGTGAATCGGTTTGCTGGCGTGCACACACACCAATCGATCAGCAACGACGGCCGCAAACGACAAATGAAGACGACTCACAAACCCTCGCCATCGTCGCCTGGCTCCGCAGAGACGTCGAACGTGATCCACCCGTCGGGACGATCGAGTGTGACCGCGCGCACTTCCTGCAGATCACCTGGGCTCGTTCCCGCACGCACGGAGAGCGCCGCAGGCGTGTATGAGTCGTCGAACTTGTAACTAAGGTAGAGACTGAGTTTCTAAAAACGGACGTGCGTCAGCTACACGAGTGGTAAGTGAGCGCATTGATAACAATACCTGTACTGCCATCTTTCTCGGAAACTCGACGGTTATAAAGTGCGGCTGTGGACCATCAGAGCTACCCTCCGTGAGTGCGGGCCACGAGCGCGTAGTGCGACTCAACTCAACTGCCAGAACGTGTCTGGGTCTTCGTCCTGCAGACACTCGGGCCCAAAGCCGAATTTGAAGGACGAGACGGACCACTTGGCGAGATGGCCAATGTCGGGCCACGGCAACGCTGGCGGCTTTTTGCCTATAATAAGTCCCGACCAATAAAGCAAAGTAAACGGTGCGATGGTGATTGTGGCACGCACCAGAGTGGACGAGGAAGACGCCCTCGGCGATGGTAGGAGGGACAGTATCAGGGGCGGGAAGTATACCGAATTGTGCGACCGAGCTCATACTCGGGATCTCTGAAATGCAGCGACTGACTGACTGGGATGAATGAGTTCTAGTACTAGCCTCGTATAAGTAAACGTAAACACCGCCGTGGCGCCTCGACTGACAGCCCGCCGACGCACGCGCCATTTGGTCGTGACCAGACCACACGACTTCCTCACATCAGGCTTCACGTCCCATGGCCAGCAGCAGCAGAAACGGCCTTCATCTTGAGGACTATAAACGTTATGGCAGGCAAATGATAATTGATGGCATCGGGTTACCAGGCACGCTCTAACTACAGTGATACCACCTCTGCCCGGGCACAGACCCTTCTGACGTGAGAACCACTACAGGCCAGCTCAAGCTGCAGCAAGCCGCTGTGGTGGTTGTTGGCGCCGGCGGACTGGGATGCCCTGCTCTCCAGTATCTCGCCGCTGCGGGTGTCGGCGAGTCTTGTCTCTCTTCTCAACAAAAGTTCGTGCGCGAATCGACTCACAGGCCGCATTGGGATCATCGATCATGACGTCGTTGAGCTATCAAACCTCCAGCGCCAGACGCTCCACACGGAATCTAGGCTGGGAATGCCCAAGGCGGAGTCCGCTGCCTCTGCGCTCAAAGAGTTCTGTCGCGACACTTTCCTCCCCCCGTTTCCCGTTCCTGCGTTGCCTAACGTCCCTGCGTCTGCAGGGTCAGCTCGCGCCTCTGTGTGGACGCGATTACGGAGGCCCTCGTTCCCACGAACGCGCGCGCGCTCCTAACACCGTATGATGTGATACTGGACTGCACCGACAACCCGGCGACGCGGTATCTACTCTCTGATACGGCCGTCCTGCTGGGGAAACCCCTCATTAGCGGAGCGGCGCAAAGGTTTGACGGCCAGCTCTGTACGTACAACCTGGGCCCGGAGGGCCCTTGCTATCGCTGCCTCTTCCCAAAGCCCCCGTTCCCCGGAGCGACGCCGACCTGCGAGGAAACCGGGATCGTGGGAGCTGTAACTGGGGTCATCGGGAGTCTACAGGCACTCGAGGCGCTCAAGATCATCGTTGGACTGCAGGGTGAGTAAGGGCCGCTCGTGGCGGGGTTAGGCGTGTGTGTGTTGACAACAACCGCTGCTGTACGTGTGAAGATGGGCAACCGTCCTTGCTGGTCTACTCTGCGTTGGGAACGCCGCCATTCCGAAGCGTCAAACTCCGAAAACGGCGAGCCACTTGCCCAGCGTGCGGTACAGAGGGCCAGAAAGCGGGGATGATCGAGGATATCGACTATGTGCAGTTCTGCGGAGGGGACAGGCCAGATTGGGAAACATTGGGTCTGCAACCTGGTACTGCCGAATCGAGAGTGACGGGCAACGTGAGCACTCTGCGGGTCAATTTTGTGCAAAAATAGCGATGCTGACGAACAGCAGGAGCTCAGGGACGTTATGGCATGCAAGTCCATCAGGATCCTTGACGTAAGACCCAAAACGGAATTCGGGATTTGCCACCTCCCTTGGTCCATTCGTATGTGAATCTTTTCTCTGTGATGTCCGAAACACTCCATCACCGCCAACAGATGTCCCTCTTCAAGACATCGTTGCCAATCCAGCTGACTATGTGTCGGGCCCTGAGACGTACGTCGTGTGCCGGCTCGGGAATGATTCCCAGATCGCCGCAGAGGCCCTGAGAAGCGTTCAACGGGACCCCACTTTCGTTATCAAAGATCTTGTTGGCGGTCTTCGCGCCTGGTCCCGCGACGTAGACCCTCACTTCCCCGTCTATTGATCGACCAGGGGTAGACTACATCTAACAAACGTCGCCCCGGTGTATCTACGATGTGACGTGTATCCTTATGACAAGTAGTACAACAGCTACAGCTACACAACTACACGATAGCTTCCCGCGCGTCAATTGAGACGATACCCATCTGGGTGAAAGGGTTCACTTCTCTGAGGGGAGAAGGTTACGGACTGTACTGCATGGGTACAATCGATCGGAACGTACTTGAACCTAGCTTGAGCCATTTGGGGATTTTGACCTCGCCGCTCGAATCCTTTCCCTTGCGTGAACCTGCTGCGACAGAGGACGACGGCTCATTCTTTTTCCGGTTCTCATCGAAGCTGGGAGGTGTGGGGAGTTCGACGGCGCGTTCCAGGACCGCAGATGCGAGCGGGGCAGGCAAGTCCGAACCTGTCATCAATTCAGACCGAACTGCTTGCTACTCCCATGTGGGAGGAGGAGAAACGCACGGTTTAGCGCATCGTCGACGAACCGGAGAAGGAGGACCGAGGACGGCGCGAGTCCCAGCTCTGCGAGGGTGAGATCGCGCACGTCGGGGTCCGACACCTTGAGATCACAGGGCGGCGGGTTGGAGGCTGCAGTTTTGAGCACCGCAAAGAAACCAACACTGGTACGAGAACGCACACAAGATGAATTTGATCGGCTTGACGTCCTCGCGCAAACAGTCGCGCACGAACGCGTACACGGCGCGTATCTTGCTGCTCGACGGGAACGTCTGCTCGAGCTGCGTGCGGTCGAGGAAGCGCACGCGGATCGTCGTCTACGCGCCCCCCATACGTAAAATATCTCTCTCAAGTACACAGGGAAGAGGCATTACGTTTGGCCAGCGATCCCGCTTCGCCTTTGTCTGCTGCTCGCGCTGCGTACGCGTCAGCAGCGGTGCGTTGTTCAGCCCGGTGGCGCGGGCGTGCAGCTGGTTCTGGCGCTCTTTGAGGTCGGCGACCGTGGGCGTGAAGTAGTCGTCCGGGAGATCCTCTGCATCGCGCAATGAGGACGGTAGAGAGGAGGTGGACGCGCGTACGAACCCAGAGGAGCAATGATTGCTGGCGGTTTGTACACCTTGGGAAGTGGCAGCGTTGCTGTCACCTCGTTCTCAGACGTCGTCGTTTCCCCGTGCCTTACGGACGTGTTTGTTGGTGGTGCGGGTCGAGCAGTTTGGTTTGGGGTCGACATTGGTCACGGCGTACGCTAACAGTGGGCTATCGATACGGCCCGATGTCCCCTTCCTTCCCTTCCTGAAAGCCAAATTCACTCCAAAGACGTTATAGACTGACTCTTCGCACTCCACACAACTCTCAGTCTCAATGTTGTCTGATAGGTGGCCCAGTCCCAACACCTCTAACGATCTGTGTGCGTGGCGTTTAATTCTCGTGTTTGCTCATGGGCATCACTACGACTGGTTTGTTTCCTTAGGCGGCTCGTGTGATACCCGGAACTCAGGTGGCCAAGGACGATGTTACCGATAGTCACGATGTCCTTAACTAGGTAAAAGATAAAGATGATAACGTTTGGATGGGTCCCCTCCTTCTGTGTTACACCATCTCACGGAGATTGCGCAGCTGCTTCTTGGCTGTAGAGCAGCAGACTCGTGCGTGGGACTAAGAGGGCCATATACACCAAAGTGGGGTGGCGTCGAGAGAGGGGCAAACTCTGGGCGTCATGAAATTGCTTTCAAGTTGAAGCTTGAAAAGTATCTTTATAAGCTTCGGTGTTCTCGATGCGCCGGCGCAGAGGTGGAGATTTCCTGGCGATCTTTTGTCCTGCGCAACACACACGCCGACAGATTGAAAGCCACCGAACACGAGGCGATGAGGTGGAGCCCACGACCGTGGTACCAGCTGGCTAGGACTGGCGTGCGTAAATGAAAACACTGCCTTCCCCTGGCATGAGAAACAAAAAAGAGAAAACCAAATACTACAACTCTTAGACTCGGGTCGTAGTCGAGACTCGAACAGGCTTTGTCACCTCCGCTCGGGAAACGGGCCATTCTCACCATCTTTATTTCCGCCACTCAAGTGGCAAAAGGGGCGGCCTGAGATTTGAGCGCGGATCCCGTATGCGAAAGCATCGCACAGAAACTCTCTCAGCGGTGTCCGATCAAACTCAGACAGCGGTGCCGTGATTTGGAACACTACTCAGAAACCATGCCCTACTTGGGAAGTTCAAAGAGATCTTTGATCCTAGAGACAGTCTCTCGGTCTCCGGTGTTCTGTAGGCTGTCATTAGTTCCGTCTTCCACGAACGACATACACGGGGCAAACTTGCCTTCATCAAGTCATCACTGATCTTGATACAGGGCAGGCCGTTGGCAGATGCCAGTTTGATGACCATGTTGAGCGCCCGGCTCTTTTCCTTACCCTGGCTCGACACCGACTTGAAGTCGTTCGTAAAGAACGTGCCGATACCGAAAGTCGCTGCTCGTGCAACCCATAGTCAGAGCTATAACCGAGAGGGGGAGGTGAGATGACAGACGAATAAAACCGATTTCTTCGCATTGCTTTTTGAGCGCAAGTGTCTTGTCAAGGTCAAGCGAGTCGGAGTAAATAATCGTCCTCTCGCGATGATTGATGCCGAGCCGCTCGTAGAACTCCTTGGCCTGCGGAGCAAAGGAGAACGGGTCACCAGAGTCTTGTCGCAGCACGCGCCAACGGTGGACACGTTCTGTAGAAAAGTCCTGTTCGTCACGCTTGAGACCGATTAGCATTGCTTCGCGGAACTTTGGGCGCACCTGGAAGAACGCCTTTGTAGAGAACGTGTCTGTGAGCGCGACGAGCACGGAGTCTGGGTATACTTCCTCCCACAAGGTCCAATGCGATGCCGTTGGCATGTTCGTACCCACGCATGGCTCCGATCTACATTGTCCGTCAGGACCGCGTGGCGCGCGGAATATACGACACTCACCCCCATGAACCACTCGCTGAGACGGAGTATCATCATCAGTCCGTCAGACGCACCCTAGAGAAGACAGCCGCATACTGTGCGATCGTCCCGATGGGATTGATGCCATATTTCTGGGCTAAATGGACCTATAGCCAGTTCAATGATGTGAAAACATTCAAAGTTGGCACTGGAGCGGGACTGACGTTACTCGTCCCAATCAGCTTGCCCGTGCCCGGATGATCCTTCTCCACGCGTATCAGCTGGTCGACTACGATGTCCTGAACGTAATACGAGCGCCGGCGTCGTGTCCCGAATTCGCTGAACGCACAGCCCGCCTCGAGCAGCCTGGAACCCTTCTCGTACGCGAGTTCTATTGGCGCGGGGCGCGTGGGTCAGTCATCCTACACGCTCGTATAGGCGATCCGCACCCGCCTGGCCATCATTGGACCAGTCCTTGTCGACCGTCGTAAAATAGATCTCGCTCAGGGTCGCCATGAGGGGGACCTCCCAAAGGATCGTCTCTGCCCACAGCCCAGAGGCTTCGATCTCGATGCAGGCCCTCATCGCTATCTGGCTCACGTGGCACAAAGGTCACCTGGACCTGGGAGGGTTGGAAGCGATAGGAGGAAAGGTAGTCGATGTAGGCGGGCTTGAAATCTGGACAAGTGTTTTGGAGCCAGGCACGCTCGTCGGAGGTCAGGGATAGTGTGGTGAACTCTGGTACACGAAGTGTTCTTCGATTAGATTTATGGAACAGCGAAAATGTGTGCGCACGAGATATGGCCACGACGAACTGCTCGTAGCAGGGGCGAGTGAAGTATACATTGGCGTCGCGATGTGTGAACCTATACGTTGCTTGAACACTAGGGAAATGGTGCAGCACAGCTTGCTGCATGGTAAGCTGTAGGTAGTTACCATAGTCCGTGTTATCGTGGTACGTTGGAACCCTCGAACTGTGTCATATGCGAACCTTGTAAAGATCTGTGTCTAGGATCGATCTGGGTAAAATGATGACTCCAGGGTCTGGTTGACTGGCCATGATCTAAAGGAACTCTAGGGATGTGTTGAGCGACAAGTAATAAACCAAGCAAGTATGAGCGGGGAGGGAGGATAGAACGCGCCACACCCTCGATTTGTGGCTTTGCTTTCGCCGAATGGTTAGTCACATCTCTTCTCCACATTCATTCAGTTTTGACAGATGAGCCCCCACAGAGTCTGCGGATAGAAATTCTAAACGAGGGCGGGTTTCGCTCTGACGGGCGCAGGCAATACGAGCTACGCGAGATCGCCTTTGATTCGAGCCCACAAGCAGGCGCGGACGGGTCTGCGCGAATCTCGCATGGACTTACCGAGGTGCTCGTGAGCGTTTTTGGGCCACGCGAGGCCCGCGTTCGCGCGCAGACGCTGCACGACCGCGCCGCCATACACGTCGAGGTGAACATTGCGCCGTTCAGCACGGGCGACCGCCGGCGACGCGGTCGCGGAGACAAGTGCGCATCTCTCAAATCACTTTTTTTTTTTTTTTTTTTCAAAATTTATTCATCGCCAAAAAAAAAAGGCGCGTGCAGGAGCTCGCGGCGATGATCAAGGCGACGTTCGAGCCGGTGGTGCAGACGGGCCTGTACCCGCGCTCGCAGATCGACATTTTCGTCCATGTGTTGCAGCAGGACGGTGGGGTTCTCCCGGCCGCGATCAACGCGACCACCGTTGCGCTTATCAATGCCGGCGTGCCGCTCACGGATTATGTCTGTGCCATCACGGGCGGCGTGCATGCCGCGGCGCCCATGCTGGACCTGACCTCGCTAGAGGAGTCGGATCTCCCACATGTGACCGTGGCGAGCATGCCACGGTCGGGACACCTCACGCTGGTCAGCATGGAGACGCGGCTGCACGTCGACCGGTTTGAGGAGATCTTGAGGTTGGCGGGAGAAGCGGGCACGGTGATCCACAAGGAAATGCACGCGGTGGTCAGGCAACGCACAAAAGGGTTGCTGGATGGTATAAGCACAGGACTTCGAGGATCCAAACCCGCAGAAGATGCCATGGTAGAAGACGAATAATAAATTTATTTTCTCCATCGATGGTAGTACTGGCAGTCAAAAATACAGATGCTGCAAACACGGCTACGAGGACGGCTCTATTCTTCTAAAGCAAGAAAGCCACTTCTCCCCTTTATTTCGGTCAACCTTTTTACCCTCTTCTGTGCTAGCCCACACGGCATCGAGGATCGGACCTTTACCCTCAGCACGAAGCGCCTCAACGTCCACGGTCTCAAACAAGGGGAATGCACTCAGATGTGCCTTCATCCACTCAGGCCAGGTCTTTGACGTCCGTGATGGTGTATACGATACCGCCCGGACGCAGGACATACGCATATTCCGCCAAAAGGGTGGGGGAGATTATACGTGCCTTGTGCTTGCGCAACTTGAAGTGTGGGTCAGGGAAGAGGAAGAAGAGCGCAGAGAGCGAGTGTTTGGAAAAATAATTGGGCAGGAACTTCATGGCGTTCGCACGGACGATGGACACGTTCTGGTATCCGCCAGGCGTGTCGGCAGAAGGATGAGGAGGCGGTGCCGAAGAGGTAGCGCGAAGGGCAGCGATCCGATCTTCAACGTATTGCGAGACCTGGACGCGAATTTCGAGGCCTTAAGAAATTCCGGTCGGCTCGAGGCACGGGAGATGGAACATCGTTACAGGCGAAATAGACGCGTACCGAGCATGAGTGTGTCAGGGTAGAGCGGCGCCAGTGTGATGAGCAAGCCGCCAAAGCCGCAACCCACGTCTGCAAACTCTGGAGTCTTTCCCGAGCCAGCAAAGGCGGGATAATGCGCGCTCCAGTCTACCTCATCTGGGGAGGCAGGATATTCGAGATTGTGATCTGAGAAGGGATTCGCGTGTGCGCGTTGTCTGTAATGTCTTTTCTACGGATGTCAAAGATTCTAGGGAGCGGATGCGAATATGACGGTGCTTACTTGGGGCAGGATTGATGACACGTTGGGTTGTGCCTTTGACCTCTTTCGTTTGGCCATAGTAAGTTGGTTGGGGGGAGTGCGAGGGACTCGGAGACTGCTCGGAGCTCCCGGAACCGGTCGGAGCGAATCGGACAATTAGGTGGACCGGCCGAGATCACATAAATTACCAACTCGCTCGTCCCGTTTTTCCTACTCACTCACTCACTCAACACAAAAATGGTCTCTGCTCTTCGCGCCTCTCTCAAAAAGGTACCTTTCTTGCCTTGATTTCTTTTCATCCTCTAATAAGACGCGTGTAGACCACCTCTCCCTTCGTCCGCTCCGCTGCTTCGGCTCGTTTCTTGTCAACAGCCTCGAAGCAGCCCACGCTTAAGGAGCGTCTCGCAGAGCTCATTCCTTCTGCGCAAGAAAAGGTACGTACGCGTCAGCAACTCTGCTAGCGCTGGCACTTAAACTCCATCATTGACGTCACGTTCTCTTGCAGGTCAAGGCGGCGCGCGTCGAACATGGCAAGAAGTCTTTCGGCCCCGTCATTGTCGACCAACTCTATGGGTATGCCTTATCGCCCATTGTTCCCGTTCCTGTCTGATCCTTGACTGCCACGTCACTAGTGGTATGCGCGGTCTGCCCGCCTTAATCTGGGAGGGCTCAGTCCTCGACCCTGGTAAGGACTTCCCATACTGTTTTCCTTTTCTTGTATCTGACGCGTGCCATTATATAGAGGAGGGTATCCGCTTCCGCGGAAAGACTATCCCCGAAATCCAGGCGCAGCTGCCCAAAGCTCCAGGTGGTTCCGAGCCCCTTCCCGAGGGCCTCTTCTGGCTCCTCGTCACCGGCGAGGTCCCAACAGCTGAGCAAGTTGCCGAGCTTTCAAAAGATTGGGCTGCACGCGCTGCTATTCCCGAGTTTGTTGAGGAAATTCTCGATAGGTGCCCCCCAACTTTGCACCCCATGAGCCAATTCAGTTTGGCCGTCACTGCTGTACGTCATTCGAGTCGGGCAAGCTACCGTCATGTGTGGGCTTACGTATGATGTCGGTTTAGCTCAACCATAACTCCGCGTTCGCCAAAGCCTATGCCGAGGGTATCACTAAGAAGGAGTACTGGGGCCCCACCTTCGAGGATTCTATGGACCTGTAAGATGGTGTTTTGGAATGGGCATACTTCATGTGCTAACACATTACGCGAACACTAGCATCGCGAAGTTGCCTAATATCGCTGGCCGCATATACCGCAATGTCTATGGTCGGGGCAAGCTTCCTTCCATTGACGCACAAAAGGATTACTCGCACAATTTTGCCACATTGCTTGGTTTTGGCGATGACGCTGGCTTTGTTGAGCTCATGAGGCTTTACATCACCATTCATAGGTACGTTGGGCTTCTGTTTTCGAAGTATGGGCGGTATTCAAACAAGTAGTCCTAGTGATCACGAAGGGGGTAACGTCTCTGCGCACACCGGAAAGCTCGTCGGTTCCGCGCTCTCGGATCCATTCCTTTCGTATGCCGCGGCGCTGAACGGTCTCGCTGGTCCTCTACATGGTCTCGCGAACCAGGAAGTGCTCGTCTGGCTCACAAAAATGCAAGCCAAGATTGGCGAAGACGCCAGCGACGAAGCGGTCAAGGAGTACGTCTGGTCGACGTTGAAGGGCGGTCAGGTTATTCCTGGTTACGGTCATGCGGTGCTTCGCAAGACAGATCCTCGCTATGTCGCGCAGCGCGAGTTTGCACTCAAGCATTTGCCCGACAACAAGCTGTTCAAGCTTGTAGGTCAGATATACAACATCGTGCCAGGTGTTCTGCTTGAGGTGTGTCACTCGGATTCTGTGCCAAGTATTGCCTGTTCACGTGGAACAAACAGGCTGGCAAGGCAAAGAACCCTTGGCCTAACGTGGACGCGCATTCCGGCGCACTCTTGACCCACTACGGTCTGACGGAGATGCAGTACTACACGGTGCTTTTCGGTGTATCACGTGCGTTTGGCGTAGCTGCACAACTCATCTGGGACCGCGCCCTCGGAGCTCGTACGTAGTCACATCTTTTTTCTGAGGTGTTTCCGTTAACGTATATCATACAGCACTTGAGCGTCCCAAGTCGTATTCCACTGATGCCATCAACAAAATTTTCAAGGACAAGCACTAGATCCCCCACATTAGTATGAGAAGGGGGCGTTTGTGGAGTGGCTTCTGTAGGACCCATGTTACGGTATAACTTCCGAGCGGGGTATGGGTCTGTTGGCGTTTGAGCTGCAGGCCAATCGGCCTGGTAATGAATTAGTGACGACCTAGAGACCTTTTAATGTTACAACTATGCTTATGGCCTGGTTCCCCACGGTTTTTGGCTGAGCTATTGATGGCTAGCGGTTTTAAACGGATTGAGAGACTCTTGTTGAGACTGTTCTTGTTGCCAATTCCTGTTACTCTATTCGGTCCGGGTCGTCCGTTGCTAAGGCTGCGTCTATTCCTACCCTCTGACGACTCTCCTTCGATCGAGCCATTCCGGCGGCACGACCAACTCTCCTGTTCTTCGGTTCGACTACAACAACGCGCGAACGTCAGTACGGGAGGATCCGATAACAGCAAATAGCGATCATGGCCGACGTCCGCGCGCTGCTCAAAGCAAAACGGCAAGAAGCCCGCGTCACTCACCCTTACGCCACCTACAACGCGAGTGGCGCGTTGCGATGCGCTGCGTGTGGCGCCGCAGTCAAATTCGCCAGCGCGTGGGAGGGACATCTGGGCAGCAAGGCCCACCGTGTCGCAGTGGCGAACCTGAAAGCAAAAGAGGAAGCAGCAGCATCTAGTAGTCGGCTAAAGCGGAACGCAGAGCAGCAGCAGCAGCAAAAACGAAGACGCAGATGCGCAGATGGAGGTGGAGGTGGAGGTGGAGCCACCGGCGAAGAGGCAGCGCACGGAGGAGCGCGAGCTCGCTGCTACCTTTCCAACAGACTTTTTCTCGGACCCTTCGCGCGCGCCACAGACGCTGCCTGAGGACGATGGTGACGGCGACGACGACGATCATATGGTCGAGGACGGTGGTGACAAGAGCAGCGCAGCACCAAAGTCCCAGCTCGACCTGGAGCTGGCTGCGTTCGAGCGCGACTTGCAGAGCCTGCGCGAGCCGCCTGCAGATCCCCAAGAGACGTATGCGCGCGCGACGGTCGCCGCGGAGCCGGAATTGGTGCCGGGATTCGAGGGACTGCCTGGTCAGGCGGCGACGGGAGAGGAGGAGCCGCCGCAGCCGTCAGAGAAGGAACAGAAGGTGTCTGAGGAGGAGGAGCGCAGGCGTAAACAACAGGAGGAACACGAGCTGATTATGGATCGGCTACTTGAGGAGGAGCGCGCGCAGGAAGAGGCGGACAGCCGCGTTGCGACGCTGAAAAGTCGGGTGGAGATGCTCAAGAAGAGGCGCGAGCTCGCAAAGGTGAAGGGCAACAAGGCAGAGGCACGGACCTGAACGTCTGCACGACTGTTTGTATTTCCATCCGGCATTCTATGCGAGATTTTTACATGTAAAGTGGTCGATGGGGAACAGTGTCGTATTTTACTATGACTGTTCTACCTCCTCTTCCTCGTCTGCCACTCTGAGCCCGATCCACTGCAGCCAATCCACGTTGTTCTTGTGCACGATCATGAGGCCCAGAACGACGGGGAGCCACCACAGAGAATGCATGAACACCTTGCGTGCGTGGGCATCGCTGCCGAACTTGTTAAACTGCCACGCAGCGCGGACCCAGATGGCGTTCGGCACGAGGCTCGTCAGCGCGAACGTCCACGTGGTGAGCCCAGAGAGCGGGACGAGCGCGGAGCAGATGCCCGTGAGGAGCAGCACATGGCGCAGCGCGACGAGCCGATTCTTGCGCGCATCGAGCACCGCGAGCATGTGATACCCGCTCTGCGCATACGCGCCGCGCACGAACTGCGCGAGCGCGTTGAAGTGCGGGAACTGCCACGAGAACATCAGCGCGAACAGCGCCCACGGCGCGAGTGGGTTCTCGAGCACCACCGCGCTCGCGGGCGCCGCCGCGAGGAGGAACGGCGGGAGCGACACCGCGACGGGGTGCACCGCGCTCGGGACCAGCGTGCCCCCGACCGCCGCCCACCCCATCAGCGGCGGCACGGCGCCGACGACGGCCCCCACCCACGTGTTCCACAGGGAGCGCCGCTTCATCCAGGTGTACGGGCCCGCGTAGAGCGCGATGTTCCCCGCGCCGAGCAGCGCCGTCGTCGGGTTGCACATCGTCCAGAGGAGCGCGGGGCCCGCGAGGCCCGTCGCGGCTGCGAACGCCGCGGCGTGCGCGGGGCCCACGGCGCGCCGGACGAGCGGCCGTCCGCGCGTGCGCGCCATTTGCGCGTCGTAGGGCACCTCCTGCAGCTGGTTGAACGTGTTTGCAGACGCGCTGCAGAGCGCCGTGCCGAGTGCCGTGGAGAGCAGCACGGGCACGGTCGTGGGGAGTGGGGAAAGCGCGACGCCGGACATGGCGACGAGGACGTTGAAGGCGGAGAGGCGCGACTTGGACAGCTGCGCGTAGATGCCAAGGAGACGTGCTGGGGTGAGTGCCGGAATGGGCCGGTACGAAGCCAGCGGGACAGGTTGTTGGGGTGGGATGTCCGGTAGCTCGAGCTCTTGTGTCGCTGTACCATTGTGGAAGAAGAATGACGAGAAATCAAAGGGCTTCGAACCGACAGCGGTCGAATGAGGTCGGCTCAGGAGTGGTGCTGAATGGTGTATTCGGTAGCACAGCCCTTTGTATGAGGATGAGGACCTAGAGACATTCCGAAAAAGCACAGTTCTAGGCAACATAGTCTGTCGCCTTCTACGAGTTGTTCTCAATTATATATTCTGTATGGATATGATAGAAATTATTGACCGACCTTGGCTGTGAGAAACGGTGGTCGGAGTTTGAACAACCGTGTTTGTGTTGTTTTCACACACTGACGCAGTGACAACAACTCGTTCTATTTCTTCCCCTCACGATTCATATTCATCCTATTCCTACAGCGCGCAGTCCACCCCTGCCCATTGCGCTTTAATTATCTGCACAAGCAGATCTCTTACAACCGTCATCCCACGGCAAGTGTGCTACCATGCCGGGTACACACCTTCTCCCTCCAAACTTACTCAAACTCTTTGCTCCCCGACCCCCACTCCCATACACACGGCCCGTCGACAGGGACTATCGGACGTGTCACCAAAAAAAATGTCACTGGCGTTGGCTCTTTGCTTGCCTTTCTCAAGGAAGGTGCCATGGCAGGCCTCGCAAATGGCAACGCCGAAGGAATGGAAGAAGGCGAGGAGCCTACCTTCACTCTCGCAGAGGAGATGAAACGCCAAGTACGACGCGAGGAGCGGAAAAAGAAGAGAGCAGAGGAGTTCCAACAAGCAAAGGAGTCATGTACGTGCTTTTCGTCATCGTTGACGGTCCCTACTAACCGTGTTCGTACGGACTCAAGATAAACCCCAAGAAGACTCGCAAGCAGTGGGTGATCCTTACAAGACTCTGTTCATTTCTCGGCTTGTGCGCCTTTGGTTCTGTATGTTCACAACACACAGCTGATCACTGCTTCCCACAGCACAAACAAGCGACGGAAGGTGACCTCCGCAGAGAATTCGAAATCTATGGCACCATTGAAAGGGTCAGAATCGTGAAAGATAAGAAAGGACGCGGCAGGGGTTATGCGTTCGTCGTCTATGAGCGAGAACGAGACATGAAAGGTTATTAAGACCTCGCAGTTTTTTTTGTTACCTGGACGTTTACTGACACAGCCGGCTCACTTCTTGCTTAACTTATCTAGCCGCGTACAAAGAGTCAGACGGCCTACACATCATGGGAAAGCGCATCTTGGTCGACGTCGAGCGTGGACGGACTGTGCGGGGATGGAAACCACGTCGTCTTGGAGGTGGTCTTGGCGGCCGTCCCAAACCCGTTGAACCTACACCTTCATACACGCCTGGAGGTGGTAGAGGTGGATTCCGAGGCGGCTTTGACCGTGGCCGTGGCGGATTCCGTGGAGGTGGTCGCGGATTTGGAGCACGTGGAGGGGGAGGATTTAGTGACCGGGGAGGCTTTGGTGACCGGGGTGGAGGCGGCTTTCGAGGTGGTGGCGGTGGCTTCAGAGGCAACCGAGATGACTTTGGAGGTCCACCGAGAGGTGGAGGCGGCTTCAGGTCAGGTATCTACTGATCAATCTGGTGCTTGCATCATTCTGACGTGCTGTCCTTTTAACAGAGGTAGGGGTGGAGGTTTGGGATACCAAAGTGGAGGATTCAACGACGGCCCGCCTCCGGGCAGGTTTGGAGGTCCCTCTGGACCAGGCGCCGGGCCTGGTGGACCAGGTGGGTATGGTCCTCCTGGTGGGGGTCCTGGTTTCGGACCTCCTGGGGGCGGTGGTCCTGGTGGGTTTGGCGGTGACCGAGGATATCTCAAGCGAGAGGGCCCAGGAGGTTTCGACGACCGAGACGCCAAGCGGCCGCGATACTAGGTGCTTTGCAATTGCATCCCACCGGGTGTTACTGTAAGTGGGTGGTAGGATATAGCCTCTTCTCTTCCTCTGTCTTTTCTTGCTTTGCTGTCTTTAGCGGCTCGTAAGTATAGCTGGTTGGGCGGTTGTGGATTGTTAGTATCAAAGGCAAGTATAAACTCGCATTGTTTATTTTTGATCTTCTATTTCCTTTTTGGGTACTCTCCCATTGGCTGCAACGCACTCGAACCAAAAATTGCCGTGCAGAAGAGTCAAATCAATCCATCAGGATGTGGGATAACTCGGAATACAGCGAATGTAATGCGAAGCTGTGCATGATGGAAGGATTTGACTTGTGATATGAATGTTGTGACGGTTCCATTAATAGGCGAATCGAGTCGATCCAACTACCTCAGCTCGGCCAAACACGGGTTCCGGAAACCGATCAGCGTTCGAACCGTGCTAACGATCAAGGGTTCCCATCCAAGAAGAGAAGGGGAAGAAGAAAAAAAACTTGCTGTTCTGTTTTGTCGGCGGCCTTGTGTGTTGATTGTTTGCGGAACTTGCAACGATGGAGAACAGGTGGATTGAATGGAAGGTGTGTTCGCCGGGTTCGGCCGCTACGATGATAGGTTCCATCGAACTGTCTTCTGAGTTGCGCGCATTGGCCAAGAAAATAGTCCGGCGGTTTGAATTTGAGGGTCCCCCGTTGTCTCTGTCACCCGATCAGAAAGAACTTGCTGGCTAAGTTCGTGGTGATGCCACATGTTGGACGTGCACCCCTTCCACCTAGCAACCCCGGACCCGGTGCCTCTCTTCCCGATACCGACAATCATTGCCTTGTCCGTTTACGGTCCCTCCGCTGTTTGCCAAGCTCCAGGCCTCGTTCCCGGTTGCAGAGAAAACAACTTCGCGTCCGACTGTGTCAGTAACGCGCCCCCAACGCAATTCGCCCAACCGTCTGGTTCCTTCTCTCGCCCTTCCTCTGACGTACGTGCGTTGCGGCGGTGCTGTCACTCGCAGGAACGACCTCAAACGGGGGCCGTGTTTGTCGAGATCCCTTATCTCGCGCTAACAAACCTAAGCACGCTTCTTCTCGAGTCATGGGACTGGGTCTTTTTTTTTTCTTTCCCTTCCCCCCTTTCCTCGGAGCGGGACACCTTTCAGTCACCCCGGATGTGATCGGCCGGGCTCGCGGTGCCCACGCTCGCACCGCAGCAAACTTTGGCCCAGCGTATCCCTTTGAGGTGCCTGCGCTCGGTACGGTGAAACGCGAGCGTTCCCTTGCCAGCCGAGCGCCAAACCCGAGTATTGTTCCTGGAGAAATGAGATCGAACTGCAACCTACAGCGGCTAACCTTCTCAAACTCTCGACGTGATGCCTTCTCGCTCTGAATCTGCAACAGACTCCGTGAGACCGTCCCCTTGCGCCCTTCTCCTTCCGTAACGTCGGAGCCAATGAGCTCTATCCCCACCTGGTTCGTCTTATCATCCATTCTCGCCTTCCGTTCAGGAGAGATACCGACCTTACACACTCCCCCCCCCCAATTGGTCTCGCTACGGTTTTCTTGCATTTTTTAAAAATTATTTCGCTGGTTCAGTCAGCCGATCGAGATCCCATCCCATCCCGATCATCGGTTTCACGCTCACGACCCTGACCAAACCCACTCAGTTGGCACCGCGCAGTTCAGAGCGCCCGTTTACGAGCCGATTCTCTTCTTTTAACTCTTTTTCTGTTTGAGCAGCTTAATCTGGGGGGGTTGCTTCATCTAACTTCGTCGATTCCTTCCCCCACTTCCTCCACCACACTTTAACCAATCAACCTGGCGGTCGCCCTACTGACTCGCAAGCCGGCTTGGGATTTTCCTACAATGGAACGTGAGTGTTGGTGGGCGCAAACACGACGCGACCATTGCTTCTGACAATACGCCTCCCTTATAGCCAGGGACGAGCGCCTCATCAGCCGCCCTCTCCACGTCGCTTCTTCCCAACGCGCACTAGATTTTTCCACCTGCTTGACGCAGGTTTCCAATGAAGATTCCGAGTTTCCAATCACAGAGTCACCCATGTCCTCTCCTCAGTCAGAGTCAATCACAAAGTCACCCGATACACTACAGGAGTCGGCGAGCAACAGCGCGTTGTCCCCCAGCATGGATGCCGAAGCCACGTCTTCACCCGATGTCAACCACCGTCAGATCTCGACGGGCAGTAGTAGCAGGAGCGCGGGGGGTGAGAGGGAGAAACGAAAGCGGTCCAGGGTGACGCCCGACCAGCTCGTCCATCTTGAGCGATTCTTCAGCATGGACAGGAGTCCGACGGCGGCGCGACGGCGAGAGATCAGTGAGCTTCTAGGCATGCAGGAGCGGCAGACCCAGATTTGGTTTCAAAATAGGTGAGCCGTCTTCTCTATCAAATCGCCGTGCCCATGTTGAAGCTGCGGCCGCGGTGATCAAGACGCGCAAAGGCAAAATTGCTCAACGGAAAAGGAAAGGGAAGAACAGATTCCACGCCCCCCACAACGCCTCCAGACCAGTTTCCTAGTTACGATGCAGACCTACACAGTCTCATTCACGAGAGCGAGCGTGAGTCTCTTTATCCCACGAGCACGGAAAATTGTATTCACCGGACATCGCACAGCCGTTACGATTATATCTTGTACAGACCTCACCATTGGAACTTGGCGCAGGATAGCCACCCAAGTCAGTAAACACGACCTTGTCGCCTACGTTTGCGAGTCGCGGAACTGTCTCACCTGGTTCATTCACTCGTCCGGATACGGCTTTAAAATGGAGATACCCTTCGACACCATCGCCGAGACCGAGTATGTCAATGCGGCGCCTGGCTCTGGCCTGGCCTCATTCTTCCTCACTCAATCCCCCCTCTTCTATCTGGAGGATATCGCGACACCCCCCACCGGTGGACCTCCCGTGCGCACTTGGAAACGCTGCGCGGACTGGACTGAGGGCATGCAGGCCACCAAAGTTCTCCGCCACGATCTTCTTGGTTCCGCCGTACAACTCACCTACGTCCTTGGAAAATTTCAATCCTCTCCCAGCTCCGACATCCGCTTGCGTTGTCCCCCGTACGTGCGACCAGAGCTTCAGTCGGGACTTTCTTCGGACCAAAACCCTGTTTCTATACCTGCCAGCCTCAGTCTCGGCCTCAGCGAGCGAGCCGCACAGCTACCGCCCGCCGTTCGGTGGAAGTGCGATCGATGGGGTGCGAGATAACCTGGTGACAGACTGTGCCGAAGCGCTACGCCTTCGCTGAGGTCCCCTTACCGCTCAGCGCGCCGGCGGAAACGGCCGCGTACGGCGGCGACCACCTCGGAACTTCGTCACATTCCCACCATCTCGTTCTGGCGGACAGCTCGTCATCTACTACAGTCTACCGCCTACCCCCCTTATCAACTGTCCTCTGCGTCGTCCTCGTCGAACTATTCCACCGCTGCCATGTCGCTATACCCCATTGATGTCTCCGTTCAAAGGACCACAATCTCACTTAGGTGGCGGTTATGCCCAGGTATCATCCGGTACTGGACAATCGCCGTATGGCGTCGGGCAGGGACACGGGTACTCTATACCTGCGTCTGCGCCGCCATCTCACTCTCATTTCGAACTGGCGCCGACGCCGCCGCCGCCGTCCCTTGTCCCGCAACAGTATCAACGACACCAGACAGCACAGATGTCGGGACAGCCAGTGTCGGTCACGCTACCGTTTGGCAATGACTTTAATAATAGCGGGCATCCTGAATAGTTAGGTGCGGTGCAGACGCTGAGCGCCGATGTTTCAATGTTGTTGTCCTCCCCCTCACTCGTTGTGTTCATGTATTGTTCGTGTCTCCTCATCTATTCTCCTCTGCTACAATATAATATAATGAAGAGTATCTAAATACGCCAACTGTTTTACAGTATCATCTGGACATTATCATACACACGGCTACTCATGTCTCACAAAGTTTGTATCTCTGCTGCCGTTGGTTCTCGACGCGGACAAATCCGAAGCTAAGAGTTATTGGCCCCCGCCGCCGTTCTCTATGATTTACTGAACAGCTGGAATTCTTTAAGTTACAATACTGTCAGGTGTGTTTTTTTTTTGCTGAGTTTTTTTTGGTTGGCGCACAATCTTGATCGTGGCGGTCGCGGCGGGAAACAGCTGAGTGAGGAATTCACTCAGTAACGATTGACCTGAGTGATCATTTTCATTGACTAGCCCATTTGGACACGCCTACACATACAAAAAAAAGCAACCAAGGTTGTACCGACGTCCAGGACCTCCCACCCGCGGCGATATTACTCGCTAAGAACAGCGAGATGCAGACAGAGATAGAGCCACTGTGCATAGAAACTCCTTGTGCTCTAGAGGGACTAAGCCGTTCAGACTTGTCCTTCTAAGCGCTCCTTGGTTAGACGCGCGGTGTAGGTACGGCTGATGATATTAACTAAAGGATCCGAGCTGTCAGTCAGCCTTCCGGGTGAAATGATTTGCAGGGTATTCGCCGCTTACAGGCTTCCATGTAACGGTCAAAACAGCGCGAAAGACAGGTCTGCGCCGGGGTACGAAAGAAGCAAAAAAAAAAAAAAAAATTCAATCAGGGGGACGTGTCGAAAGGGATCAGATGAAGGGAAAGGCCGAATGCTGCACCTCTTCTGAGCTAGATAGAGACGTAGACGGCTTGGTCACGCATTTCGCGAAGCATTTGTCGTTCGTTTTCTGTAGAGTGACCGGTTGTTCGTTAGTAACGAACGAGAGACGGGGCGCGAGATGTAAAGTTCACGAACGTTGATGAGTTCTTGCGCATTCGCGAGGGCAAGCTCGTTGTGCACAGAAGCCATGACCGCCTCTTTGCGCGCGTTGAGATCTTTTCCGTCACCATGGAGAACACATATATAGAGGTTACTCCCAGGGCAGGGAAACGGAAACGAGGGGGCATACCTTTGGGTGGTGCCACATCGGTCGAAGATGAGCCGCTGCCGCCAAAGATAGAGGACATCCTTTTGGTTGTTTTTTTTTTGCTTTCAAAAACCGTTTGGCGACGTGGTTTTGAGAGGCCAGCAGCACGCCGCACGTGATCGAGGCGACTGGTCTCGGGCCGGACCGGGCCGGAGGATATGGACCAAGGCTTGGGTCATTTCAGACTTCGAGCTCACCAGGGTCGTTCGTGTTGACGGCACCCCGCGAGCGACGTCTAGCGGAGAGGTCTCTCCGAGCAACTCGGCAACAGCATGGGCGCAAGCGAATCTAGATCGCACCAGGAAGCGGACGACGCTACCGCAGCCGCAGCCGCTCAGGACTACTACGCGATCCTCGAAGTCGACGAGGACGCCAGTGCCGATGAGATCAGGGTGAGTTCGTACTCAACTCGGACACGCCAGTGATGACGATTGGCTGCATCTGATCATAGCCACCTCGTCATGACAGCGCTCCTTCCGACGACTCGCACTCGTCCATCACCCGGACAAAAATCAAGACGACCCCGAGGGTGCGACCCGACGTTTTGCCGCGTTGCAGCAAGCGTATGAGGTGGGCGTTCCTGTTTTGTGCGCATCGTGATCTTAGACAATCTATCGATAGGTACTGAGCGACGAGCAGGCGAGCTACTCCGAGATCTTGTAGCAGCGTTTGATCATCCCAGTCTCACCCATCTTCGCTAGGAACGTGCTTGGTACGACTCGCATCGGTCGGCACTCGCCCCCGAACCAGATGCAGAGACCGTCATTAATGACATCAAGACGGGCGCCGCTCCCTCGCGCACGCGCGATCGTGGGCTCACTGTACGTCACATCCAGGCGTTCCTGAACCCTTCGATGTGGTCGAGTTTCGATGACGGCGCGGACGTGCGGCCTCCCATCGGTTGCTCGAATGAAAATAATGCTCATCCAATGTTTTGTCCTTACAGGGCTTTTTCACTATATACCGAAATTTGTTTGATAGACTCGCGAGGGAGGAACGACTTTCCAACACCGTAGAATTTCCTTCGTTTGGCTACTCGACATGGGACTGGGCCGCGCCGTCCAAAGAACGGCCTTCAGAGGCAGCACGACACTTCTATAATTTCTGGCTTAATTTTACCACGGACAAAGAATTCGCCTGGTCTGACCAGTGGAATGTCTCAGAGGCCCCTGACCGACAAGTTCGGAGGTAGGTTGACCAGACTCAAGCTCGCTTCCTGTGGCTCACACTGCCAGATTAATGGAGAAGGATAACAAAAAGGCCAGAGACGGTGCGCGGAAGGAGTACAACGAGACCGTCAAGGTACGACTGGCGCTCGATTCCACCGTCGATCGCGCTTCAATGACAGAACCCAGTAGGCTCTCGTCATGTTCGTGCGTAAACGCGATCCACGCTACAAGGCACACACCGCCCGCCAGGCTCAGTCTCCCACGCCAACGCTCGCGACCGCCGCTGGGACAACGACCCCCAAAAGGACGGCGCCAAGATCTACCTTTGTCGTCCAGGACTGGCAGAAGGTCGCCGAGCTAAGCGATGCCGCGGCAGACCTGGAATGGGCGCGTGCTGAAGGCACCGAGGACGAAGAGTGGGAGTGCATCGCTTGTAACAAGACGTTCAGGAGCGAGGCTGCGTGGAACAGCCATGAAAGGAGCAAGAAACACCTTCGGACGGTGGAACAGTTGAAACGCGAGATGCAAGAAGAGGAACTGGAGTTGGTGCTTGGCCAGGATAACGGCAAACTTGCGGACTCGGATGCCGAGGACCGCGAGGAAGTCGACGGTCAGGTCACAGAGAGCGCCGCTGTAACAGCAGATGACATTGGGGACGAGGAACCGCCAAAGGCTTCTCCTGACCGCACACCTGTGCCCAACAAAGAGGAAGGTTCGACCGAGGCCCAAGACCCCGAGCGCCGCCCTGGCAGACAAAGGCGAACTCAAAAAAATTCTCGTACATCATCACCAGGACCATCACCAGCCCCCTCTGTTCCCGAGGTGTCCCAAATAGGTGTGGCGACGCAGCGTTCGTCCGTCCATCGACAGACGACGGAGGGCGATCCCGAGTCACCCCGAGAGAACGGTGAGACGCTGGACTCGGGAGAACCCCACGTCGACGAACAAGATGACGAAGCGGCCGTGGCAAATCCCACCAAAGGGGATATGTCAAAGCGGGAGAAGCGCAGAGCCCGTGAGGCTGCAAAGAAGGCGCGCGAAGGCGAAGCGAAGGGCGGCTGTGCAGTGAGTTTCCCCTCACCAATTTTTTTATTCAATTCGCCCCCGTGTTGGGAACTTTTTGACAGGAGCTTGCCGCGTCGGAATCTCCGGCGTTGGGCCACTCTTTCGGTCATGTTTTGTCTTTTTTTGTTTTTGTTGGTCTGTGATCCTCTCGTAACAGACAAACTTAAGATTTCGGAACAGTGCAACGTTTGTGGGGAGAAATTTGACAGCAAAACAAAGATGTTTGAGCATATCAACCGAGAGGGCCACGCTCTCGCGGGTACACGTGATGGGAATATACTAAAGAAAAAGGGAAAGAAGACGAAGTAGTTATTGTAGGGACGAGAGTGGGCGAAATTGTGGGTTGTGCGGAGCGTACATACGAATCTTGATCTGCACGTAAAAAAAACGGATAGAACGGGCGATGGTTCCGTGAACCCTCTTTTTGATGCAGGAGTACCATCATACCATATATAGCTGTACCAAGTGACTTGATCGAGACACGATCATGCGACGAACATCGCGCCAGGATTCGAACAGAAAACTCAAAAACTGATTACAAGAAACGGTCAGGCCCGACGGAAAATCGGGTCGTCTCATCCCATGAGCTGCGACACGTCATCTGGGGGGTACTTAGTTTGTGAGAACGTGAGGAGCCTGGAAAAACGGCGATCAGCACACGGAGACGGTCCGTCCGAAACGCAACAAACTCACCGCTTTAGACTTTGGATATATTTCCGGCTGACTTCGTCGTTCAATACGTGTGCCACTTGATCTGAAGAAATCTTTTCGCGCGCAGATCGCTCATGGATACTGGGAGGGGTGGGGAACGATCAGCATTCGAAAAAGCTCTGTCCGGCAAATTGCACCCACCCAACCATCGTAACCCCAATTGGCCACGGCGCATTCCCTATAGAAAGACGGAGGTATGCGTCGTTGGCTCGCTGGTACTGACGCTTTTGCATATGGTGTACTATCTCCGCCAGACGTGGCAGCATGTCACCCGGGATAGACTAGGATACACCGGCGTCAAGGGAGAGGTAGAACAAGACGAAGACAAACGAACTCGTGATCGTAGCAACTTGAAGAGGGGTTTCAAGTACTGGGCAGACTGCACTTGCGTCGCGGCGGCCAGCTTTCCCTGGGTCGTCCTTTTAACGTGCTCTAAAGGCGTCATGTTTAAAGGAATGGACACATCAACAGAGTAAAAGTCTTACCGGGGCGTTCGGCCATGCTTTCGCCCCATTCCTTGAGCACCCTCTTGAGGGCATAGTAGATGATAGGGTACAACTTGTCCGGATCCGTCTTGATGAGTGCCATGTCGAGCACCGCAATCTCGCCGTCTCCAGATGCAGACTCGTCCTTCTTCTTTCCCTTGCTGTCCTCGTCGGCGCCCGAGTTCGCATTGCGGTCCCTCATCAGCCGCTCGGCGCTCTCGACGTCCTCCAGCGCCTTCCGGAAGTCATTCTGCCCGCCCACGCGCTCGTGGCCCTTCTCCTCGATGAGTTCGAGCGCTCGCAGGCGCAGACGCCGCTCCTTGTCCGACTCGCCGAACAACCGGATCGGCTGGCCCTTCGCACGAAGACGGCGTATGGTTTCTTCGTTGGAAATGTTGAAGGCCACGCCAGCGGTCGGAGGAGGAGTACCCGTGCCCGTGTTGGGGGGTGGAGAGGCGGTCGAACGCGGAGCGCTGGGTAGTGAGGGGAACGAGCGACGTAGAGCGACTAGATACGTTATTCTAAGCTCCAGCGACATCTCAATATCTCGGTGTAGTTTGGAGAGAAATGGTAGAAACGCACTTTGGACAGCGCAGCTTGCTCTGCTTTTGTCTCTACCTCTTCCTCTGCCTTCTTGGCTGCCTCCTCGCGCGCCTTGCGCTCTTCCTCTTCTTTCATTCGCTCTATATCACCTCTCCGCATGTATTTGTTAGGGCGTGATGGCCCATTGTCGCGGGCTTTGCGTTTTGATGCGATTTCAGCTTTGAGTGCGTCCATGTTGGTAGGAGTGTGATTACCTAAGCATCGAAATCCGAACTTATTCGCGTGTTTCCGTTCTGGGATAACGACCTTTTAACACCCCATCACTATGTCCGACACCGACGCCGTTCAGAGGTGTGCTGTTTGCACCTTTTTTTGAGAGAGAAAATTTATACATTATGCAGCAAATACGTCCTCCAGACTGCTGGGTTTGACGGTACATAGCAACAACGGTCCGCTGGGAATTATTTGGGGTTCGCTGACGTTTCTCACCCCCAGCCCGTTTCCCTTACACCAACCAAACAAGACACTGGTAAGGCTGACATCTCTAATGCTATGCCTCCTTTTTTCTCTTACACTACTGTTCAAGCTACCAAAATTACACTGATTACTTCAAATGCATCGCCGCCAAAGGCGAGGATTTCGCGCCGTGCAAGCAGTTCAAGCGTGCCTACAACTCACTTTGTCCCAGTGAGTCACTTCTCCGAGCTACTTTCCTGAACCTAGTGTATTGATATATATGTTCCTCTCAGATGAATGGGTGTGTTACATTTTTATTTCTCGTTAACTCCCTCTGCTGCAACAAATGACCAACTTTTGTATCTTCTCAGATCGGCAAGTGGGACGAGGAGAGGGAAAATGGCACCTTCCCCGCGTCTCTAGAGCCCTGACCTTCTGTGTCCCATCAATGGTGTTTGTAGAGAGCTGGCTACTAAATACAAGAGGACACATCAGGTTACGGCCGAGTATATACTCGCGCAGTTGATTATAAGATGGGGTTGTTATGGAACAGTCAGTTGTGGGTATTGAGCCCTTTTTCAAAAGCTTCAAGATATTCTTCGAGCACTATTCGGATAAGTTGCACACAACATCCGAACGAACGACGCATGGCCTTGCGCGTGGCAGTTGCTTTGCATTATACGTATTGGCACAACCGCTTGCGGTTTTAATATGAATGGTGTCGTGTCAGTGATGGTCACGCAAGATGTTAAGAGACGAAGTCGGTTGAGCTAAGTGTTGCGACTCCGTTGTCCACGACGAGACGAAGGCGAGACGTTGCGCTGACTCGGACCGAGGCCGGGCCCCGCTTCCGGACCAGTCCACCAGTAGTCCACTTGTGATACATTGCTGATTTACTAAACACCAGTTTCTCAGAGCACGTATGCGAGTCCACAGATGTCTGGTATCAATTTCAACTCATGGACAGAAAATGCCACCCGCCTGGGTATGCGTATACAAGAGACCCTCGCAGAGCGCACGAAAGACTTTTCTCTAACTGGCAGCGGCGCTGGCTACTATGACACGGGCGAGGACAAGACGAAGAACATCAAAGCGCAGCTGGACTCTGGAAGTGATCGAGAGAAGCTCGAAGCGATGAAGCGCCTCATTGCTGTGAGTGTCGCCTCACGGCCGTATTATTCCTCGTGCGTCACCTAATCAACTGGCACCAGATGATCTCAAAAGGCCGAAACGTATCCGAATACTTTGCCCAAGTGGTCAAGAACGTCGCGGCGTCCAACATAGAGGTTCGCAAGCTCGTGTACATCTATCTCCTGCGCTATGCCGAGGCCGAACCCGACCTGGCGTTACTTTCGATCAACACGTTTCAACGTGATCTCGCGGACAGTTCGCCACTTATACGCGCGATGGCGTTGCGTGTTCTGTCTGGAATCCGTGTGCCGACCATCGCAGGGCTTAGTTGTGCTGGCGATCAAAAAGTGTGCTGCAGATACGAGTCCATATGTGCGCAAGACAGCGGCGTTGTCCATACCGAAATGCTACAGGTGCGCCTTACTCACGCCGCCCGCGGAAGGCATCACCTTCTCAACAACGGCTTTTTGACAGTTTGGACGAGTCACAGCTACCCTCTTTGATTGAAATACTATCGACACTCCTGCGCGATCGCTCCCCGCTGTCCGTGGGTAGCGTTGCCATCGCCTTCGAAGCAGTGTGCCCTACGCGTCTGGACCTCTTGCATGTGCACTACCGACGCTTGTGTCGGGTGCTTATCGATGTAGACGAATGGGGCCAAGTGAATCTCCTCGAACTTCTGGTCTGGTACGCAAGGACAATGCTGCCGCGTCCGACTACTTCGCATGATAGTCCGGATAAAGAAACGGAAGAGTTAGACCAGGACCTCGAACTCCTGTTGGTGTCGGCGGAGCCGCTATTCCAGTCATGTAACCCCGCGGTAAGCGTGTAAGTTCGTGATCACTTCCGCATGACTCGAAGACTTCGCAGGTCGTTATGTCGGTATCTCGCGCGTTCTATTACCTGGCCCTACCATCACGGCACCACAAAATAGTTCATCCGTTGCTCCGAATTCTTGCGGTTTCACCAGAGATCGAACGTGTGGTTTTGGCATATGTTCTCTCGATTTCTCATACATCTCCGGTACGTCGTTTTTGCGCCTGAGCTTATCTGGTTGTTGAGTGGTGGTAGCACTTGTTCTCTTCATATTATACCCGTTTCGTTGTTCGAACAGACGACAGCACACAAGTAAAGGACATCAAGACGCGCCTCTTGCGGAATTTTGTCACCGTTGACAATTACCAAGCATTGTTGCGCGAGTTTGTGGTCAGTCCCGTTTTCATCCGCTGCCGCTGCTCTGGGTACAGCTTGCCAACCCTATCTCTATTTTGGTCAGGACTATACGGATGACGTAGATGAAACACTAGTGTCGGGCGCGATCCAGGGTATTGGACACATAGCCCGCAATCTTCCCGAATCAACCGCTCAATGTCTCAATGCGTTAATGGCATGCATCAAGAGTCCGCACGGTGGGTTCGGTTTCGGTTTCTATTCCCATTCCCACTCCACTTTGACAGTTCGGGCTGAACGATTCTCGCAGACCCTGTCGTGGCGAGCGCCGTCATCGAACTCAAAACTCTCGTTCAAGCTCAGATGCACACGGCTTCCCATCCCGGCCCGTCATCTGCCCCACTGACGATCGTCGAACGTCTTGCGTATCGTATCGATGAGATCCGGCACGCCAAGGCACGGGCGTGCGTCGTCTGGCTCGTTGGCCAGTACGCCGCGGACGAGTCGCCGAGTGCCGTGGTGGAGGGTGTGGCACCGTGGGCGCCGGATGTACTCCGCAAGGTTGCAAAGTCGTTTCGCGACGAGGTACGTAGCTTTGTCACTCGCAGTTGAGCTCGTTTACTGATCCGCTTATTATTTTTTCACAGACAATAGCCGTGAAGCTGCAGGCGATCACGCTCGCCGCTAAACTGCTCGTACTATCGCCGTCACACGCCACGCTAATGCAACTAGGCAAGTACGTATTTGCGCTCGCGCGCTACGACCGCAACTACGACGTGCGCGACCGCGGTCGCATGCTCCAGCAGCTCCTCGCGGGCGTGGTGCCGGGCATCGGGGCGGCGGACGCTAGGGACGTCGGCGGCGTCGTGCTCAGGCGCGCTCAGGTGCGCATCGTGCTGTTCGAGGGCAAAGAGAGCGCCGCGCACGCGCTCGCGACAGCGCATCCCGAGTCGCGCGGCGAGCGTGTCGGCACGCTCGGCCTTGTCCTCGGGCGTGACGTGCCTGCTGCACACGCGCGCATCCTGCCAGACTGGCTCGAGCACGGCGTCGAGTCGAGCCTCCGCGATTCGCCAGACGACTTTGCGCCGTCCGTGGCGGCGCCCACCGCCTTTGGACACGTCGCTACTGCCGCCGCTCTGCGCGCTGGAGCTGCGAGTGGCGGTCACTCGTCGCCGATCGTCGTCCTCACCCCCGCTGGGTCTGGAGGGCCATCGCCGGCGGGGAGCATACCGAACAGGGGCGGGTGGACAGATCTAGATAAATTCTATGCGAGCTCAAGCGAGGAAGAGGAGGAAGAGGAAAGTGACGATGACGACGATGACGACGACGATGAAGAGGGCGAGGAAGGGGAGGGGGAGGGGGGAGAAGGTAGAGGCACGGAGGGATCAGATGACGAGGAAGAGGAGAGTGAACGTCAGTCAGAGGGGGACAAAGATCCTGGCGGTAGTCCCCCTCGGACCCCGGAAGATAGCGATACTGGGGAGAGCAGCAGTAGCAGGAAGTCCGCGGTCAGATGACGAAGCAAGCATCTTCGTTTCTGGGTTCAAGGGTCAGAATGCAGGAAATTTACCGCCGTTGTAACATATCCCCGTAAGGGGGAAGGGGGGTGCGCTTTGCATGCTTTTTGAGGGAAGGAACGACCATAGTCACGGTAGAGGAAAACTGATCGTGGGCGTGTAGCATACTGATGTGAGCGGAGAAACTGAACGACTCAGTGACGACAGATTGGGCAAATCACCATCTCCACCTGGAATAGTGTCAGGCTTCGTTCGAACAAGGTACAGTTGTATTGGATTATTCCCGGGTAAACATACAACACCCCTTCCCTCCCCGTCTGTCCGGTGGGCCGCGGGACAACCCAGTTTCGGGCGGCCCTGGACTAGTGAAACGAAGCAAGAAAGTCCCGCTAAGCTGAAACAGCCAACCCCATTCCCCCCTTCTCGGTGAGAACAAGGCATAGCAATTTGTATTACAGCGGCTATCGACTGACCCAGCCACTTGTCATCGGGTCATCTCTGGAGGTTGCATATTTACAGTCACTACATAACAGACGTACCGCTATTCCGCACCTTATTAAAAATATCATCCGGGTGCCACCGTAGTGCTAATCGCCACAGTATGCATCGAAGAACCACTGAACGAGCGTGCGAAGGCGTTGGCATGGAACACGGAGGGAACGAGGGAGGAAGCGATTTTTTCCCGCACGGACATGGTTCTTTGGAAAATTCCTCTCTTCGAGCACGTACAGCAAGTAGCGATCGACCTCAGGCACCTCGCGTGTCGTCTTCCCGGTATAGCGAACACTGTCTTGACCTGCAGCTCGGTGTACGTGATCGAGCCGCGGGAGACGCGCGCATAGGCCGTGTCTGATAGAGCCTTTCGGTAGAATATGAAATGGCCTAGGTCGTGCTTGTCGATGTCGTGAACGCGGCCATCCCTCGCCATGATGTCGTAAGGTGCAGCTGTTAGAAACGGGGTTCGAGCTCCACCAGAAGCGAACGGGGCATGCAGAAACACTCGGCGTGTGGACCCGTGACAACATCTATAGTAAAGAAATTAAGCGGGTCTGGGTGTGACGCGCACATTCTCCGCGCAAATTCCGTCGCTTGTAGAGGGGCGCCCTCTTTAATCGAGTCAGCCAAAATAATGGGAGTCAGATATCAAGGATCACCTGTCTGTTATGCGCGACAACCATGTGACACATAACAATGGCTGGCGCAAGCTTACCAGTGAGAGACGGTGGTGGACTCGAGAATAGGGAACCATACAGAGAAAATATCATGTTGAAGTGGGTGATTGAGGACACGAGAGCACGCAGGTGTGCTTGTTAGGTCCTGGCCCAAGGACAACATACTATGCAGCCTGCGAATGATTGGTGGAGGGACTTGACTGAAAAACGCACGTAGCCCTGGGAAGAAAACACCCCAGTGATGTTGTTAATGAGCAGAGTGTTCACATTCATGGATTCCTGTCTATGGTGCGAAAAGAAAACGACCTTGCTTACGTGCAGATCTGTCCCGCAGGCCAACGACGCAGGATCCAAGTCACAGAAAAAGTCCCGCATGCTGCGCTAGCTGTCACGCTCCGCGTTATCGATGCCAAAATGCACACCCAGATGCCAATGTTCAATATTTAATACCTTGGCGCAGTGCATGTACAGGGACCGGCGTAGACCTTCTGAGAATCTGAGCGGGCCGGTGAGCACACTTGGTCAGTATTTGTCATCATCACTGGTACTGTACAGTTCTATCATAATCTAACCTTAATTTCGTTTATCACTATCCATCCACAGCACAGTCAGTGACAAAACACGAACCAGGGCCCGAAGAATGGTCTGTATTGTAACGACCGAGCTCTTCTCGCGAGGATTGCTTAATTCTCGACCGACAGCCGTCCCAAAAATCCTTCCGAACAAAACGAATCCTCGCTAAGGCCGCCCGTCAGAATCGGTGAGCAGCAAAGCAACTCTTTCCGTCTGTAGCTGGCCCACCCATGACGAGACCATAGGCCCATCCCCCAATGGTTCCGTCTGAAGACGGATACAAAGATCCAGGTGCGTCGACAATCAATTACTACGACGAATCGACGGGCTAACATCTTTTTGGTGATGCAGTATAACGCCAAGCGCCGTCACTGGAGGCGCACGAAGCTGAATATCTGAACACCACATGTCAAGGGCAGGGTTTTGTGGCTCCTTGCAGAGACGCAGACACTGATGGATGCGTATGTCGCTGATATGTAACCTCCACACTCCACCTTCTCTCCTACATGTTTTTTTTGCCCCCATACGCACGACAGTACTGTATCAATCCCATGCCTCCTTCGTGGTTGGGTCTGTTAACAGCCCTACGCGTTGCACGATAACAGTGCTGTAGGGACAGCAAAAGCATCTACCAACCACAGTGCAATCTGGTAACGGCTGTGAGGTCGTGAGATCCTTCCCAACGAAGGTGCCAAGCTTCGTTCGAACAAGGACTGCTATATTATATACACACAATGTTCTCTCCCTCTCCGTTGGGCCGCTGGACAACCCAGTTGCAGTCGGCCCTGGACTAGAGAATAAATAGGAGTGACAAACAACAAGAAAGTACCACAAAGCCAGAAGAGCCAGACAACCAGCGCTAACCGCCAACTTCCCCCTCCCTTCTTGACGAGATTAAAGCGCGGGCTCTGGGGGTAAATTGTAGTACAACGGCTATCGATTGCGGCCACTCATCAGCTCTCGAGGTCGCATATATTCAAGTTCACCACATAAAAGTTCCGCTTACCGTGTTAAAGACATGATAGAAATGACCCCGGACGCCACCGGAATGCTCGTCGCCATAGTATGCATCGGGGAACCACTGAGAGAGCGTGAGCTAAGGACACGGCGACGGCGTCGGAGGCAGGTGAGATCTTTCTGTACGTACGTGTTCCTTGGGAAGTTCCTCTTTCCAAGCACGCAGGTAGCGATCAGCCTCAGCCACCTCGCCTGTCGTCTTCCCATATCGGGGTACTGCGAACTGCCCGACCTGCAGCTCGGTGTCCGTGATCGAGCCGCGGGAGATGCCGCGCGTAGGCCGTCCGATAGAGCCCGCGGTAGAATATGTACTCGCACCAACGGTCGAGATCGTCCTTGTCGATATCGTGGACGCGGCCATCCCTCACCATGATGTCGTAAGGTGCAGCTGTCGGAAATGGGGATCATGTGGGCACCACAGGAAGCGAACAGGAACAGGGCACTCACGACGCTCGGCGTGTGGACTCGTGACGACATACCCGAGGAAGATAAGCGGGTCTGGGTACGACGCGGACATGATCCGCGCGAGTTCCGTCGCCTGTAGCTCTCGGTCGAGAGGGGTCTCCTCTTTGATCTGGTCAGCCAAAAATAGTCAGACGTCAAAGGATTTTCTACCTTGTCCATTATGTGCGACAATCACTGTGACGTTCATCCCGTACACGTCGATTACGGCCTCGATGGCCGGCGCAAGTTCGCCCTCTGGAGAGGGCAAGAGGTGGTGGTGGGACTTGAGAATAGGAAACTATGCGCAAAAAATGACAATGTGAAGGGATGATTGATTGAGAGGGATGGACAGACCTTTGATAAGAGGACACAACCCCAGGTATGCTTGTTGGGTCCTGGCCCAATGTCAACATACTATGCGGCCAGTGAGTAGTCGGTGGAGGAAGACTTGACCGAAAGACGCACGTAGCCCAGGTCTTCCACTGCCACACGTGTCCTTGGAAGAAAAATACATCAGTGATGTCGTCAGTGAAGAGATTGCTCGCACTCACAAGTCCCTGTTTCCGAATACCGGCCTCTATGCATCGTGTTATCAACATTATGAATGAGTTGAAAGAAAACGGCCCTCGCTTACGTGGAGGTCTGTCTCGAGAAGGCCAACGACGTCAAGGTCCATGTCACGGAACAAGTCCCGCATGCCGCGCTGGCTATCACGCCCCGCATTATCGATACCAAAGTGCACCGCCCAGATGCCAGCGTTCAATATCCTGGTGCGTGCATGCGCGGGCACGGGTACTGGTGTCGGCGGTGCAGACCTTCTGAGCGGGCCGACGAGCGCAGCCACCGCAATAAGAGCAAGGGAAGCGCTAATGTAACGACGAGCCAGTGGCGGGATGGGCCGAAGCGCTGTGGCCGAGGGGACTGAGAAAGTACGCCAGCCGAAAGAAGGCGCGAGGAGGGCAAGCTGTGCTGCTAGCACTCTACCCGCGGGAGGGTCAAAGGAGAGAGAGGGCTGAAGGGGGCTCAGTCCACTTACAGGTCAGTGCGCTCACGGAAGCTCCATGCACCTGGAACGAAAGCATATGCGACGGTGAACGTGCCGACGAACAAGAACACTGTCCAGACTGCCCACGCCAATCCGAACACGCGGCCAGCGCCACTGCGACCGTGCGGCAGCACCTGCATTCTGCAGCACCGAAGGGGTGATGACTGTCAGGAATGCGGCATGCACGAGCCCGCCGGCATAGCCGATCCATCCGGTGCGTGTATGCAACAAGTACGTCGAAAGCACGCCGATTGCAAAGGTGAGAGGATGAGTGGGGATCGTCTGGAATCCGCTGGCGGTGCACGATCCGGTCGCCGAGGGCGAGAGGGCGAGAGCCAGTAAGGTCGCGAGCACTTGGACGAGGAGCGTGAGCGGCGCATGGATGTGTGGGTGGGGGCCGACGGCCGGGAACCCGGACCAGGACCAGGCGAGGAGGGTGCTGGGATCTGACAGTCGCTCATGGAGCGAGCATATCAGGGCGCCAAGGGCGATTGATGAGAATAGCCACGGCTCTCTGGAAGTAGAGTCGGGCGCATCGTCAGCCTTGGAAGACTTGGTGGAATGCTGGGAAGATGTCAAGGGTGTCGGCGCTAGGGAAGCGGGGAAAATAGATTCAGGACGGGTCGAAAATTCAACTAGAGCAAAGAAGCCGAGGATGAGAACTAAGACGTGCCGGCCACCCGAGGTGATATCCACGATCAGCCAAGCTGAAGAATGTGCGAGTAAGTATAAAGTAGACAGATAATCATGACGGTCAGCTACCGATCTTGGGAAGAACACAAAAGACACCACGTACCTGGATTGTTCCCGTGGTTCAAGTGCTTTGACAGGGACGAAAGAATAAACCCGAGGACAAACACTATGATTCGACACAAAAAGGTATCACTATACCATGTTTCTTGAATGGAAAGACACCACTTACAGACAGAATGATATCCATTCCCCGCGCCTGCCTGCCACTCCGCGGCCCAATGAATTCCCGTACAGAAGACGCCAATTATAGCAGCCCCAAGACGGATCCACATGCTCTCCACCCACCAAAGCCCAAGGCCAAAGACCCCCGCGGCACCAGCTAATGCAGTGCGGCCGCCGCGGGAACTAGCGAATGATTGAACGGGCGTAAAACCGAGAAGGAGAGGTGAGAGCGTGGCGAGAGTAGAGAATTCTGGGCCAGCAAGGGCAAGCTTCCAGATAGAGAAGTAAAACAGAGTGACAGGTAGCCCCGTGAGTAGGGTCCAGGCCTGATAGGCTGATGGAGAGATTACAGCGGAATCAATTTTTGTAGGTGCAACGTAAAGTAAAGGCATACCGAAATACAGGTCCGACATGAAGCTGAGCAGTGGACGATAGGTGACGAAAAGATCGATAACCCGAAATGGTTGCACTTTTGGACGAGCTTCTACGCGATTGTGCGCCTCAGGGGATTTCTTAATGGACTGTACACCGGATACACCAGGGTTACTCGGCTCTCTCACTGAATCTTGATCTCTCACTCTGAATTCGGCAAGACCAGCCGGGTAGCGAAGAAAAGACATGAGTACTTTATATCAAACAAGACGGCGAAGCAAATAATACATTTCGTCTCGGGCTGCTGCTGCATCTTGCACGTATCTAATGTTTGTCGTGAAGGCAAGGGATGCCTACGTGTAGCGGACAGGTGAGAACCGGGTGAAAGGTGAATCTGATGAACGGTGCTTGCCTCCATTCCACTTTCCCCAAGATCTATGATTGCGACAGAGTCGTATAGGATATCAAATAGTATGAGCGACCACTCAAAGAAAGCATAACGAGTATATGCTAGTTGTCCGGGCGTGAACATGTGCTCGCATTGGAGTTGAATATTGCTGGAAAACGTACCTCCTGGAACGCGGTGGACTTTGTGTTGCACAAAAAAGTATATCATTGGGAGGAGAGAGAACCAAAACCTGGAAATCCAAAACAAACGTCATCTATCAAGAAGTTGTCGACAGAAAGACGATTGTTTACAAGGAAGCAACTCTAGTCCTGACGTGATGACGACGTTCTCAGTGCATGGGAGAGACTCGGGAATGCTGGAACACACCTTTGCCTCCGTGCCCGTCCCTTCGAGAGTCGAATATTACCGAACATCCAAGGTAAATTGAGCACGATATACAGGATCATGAGAACGTCATGAACGTCGTGGTTGTCACTGGATGTTATGTAGACCCAGCCCCCGCAAGTAAGGGTTCGCAGTACGCCAACCACGGACAAGAAGCTGGGAAGGGCAGACAAAGGGAACGCTTGACGGTTGAGTAGATAACTCAAGGCGATGAGAATAAAGCGAGGACCTAAGAAAAGTGTCATAACACTTTTTGGTCAGCAGACGGCTTTTTTTTATTAATCACCAGAATTGATTGCTATGAGCAGCTGGAAGATGTTCCGTTCTGGATACCAGTCACCTATGCTGCATGCAGTTTAGCAATAGAATCTTTAAGGGAACAGCTACTCACGTTGCAGACACACTAGGAAACCATTCTTCAGGCCAACCTGCGACGTCGTTCTTCACGATTTTCTTATAATGTAGGGCGCATCCTACAACGAGGGCAGAGAGGAAGGCGGCTCCGGAGAGTAAGGTATGGAACTTTGCAAGGCTTGAACCTCGAATATACAACGATGTTGTACGGGTTGACATTTACATACAAGCTTGCATACAAGCCAGGTCGAGTGTCGTCGTACCCTACAACGCCACGCGTTTGAAGTTCGTCTGCGGCTCAGACCGGGCCGTCACTCGACTATCTCGAATGGCAATCCCGGTCACAGTATTTACAGGGTTTCTCGGCGCAGGCAAGACCTCAATCATCCTGTCCCTGCTGCCACAGCTGCCCAAAGATTACCGCGTTGTTCTCCTCAAGAATGAGTTCGGCGAGATAGAAGGTTGTCGCATTCTCGCCGCATTCCCGAGTTCTCAGCTGATATACCCCAAAGTCGACAGCCAATTGGCAAAGCAGAGCAATTTGACCGCCGTGAGCGAGATCTTGAACGGGTGCATGTGAGAGCCTTTCTCTCCTAACGTGCTCGACATTCCTCACCCGAATGGCCAAGGTGCTGCGTGCTCATCGGTCAAATGAAGTCCGCACTTCTGGAGATCCTAGGTGCCCCACCGAGCATCCGATCTCCCTCGTCCACGCCCCTCTGAGACTCCAGCGCAGAAAAGTTCCGTCCAGACCGAATCATCATTGAGTCTTCGTAAGTTGCCCACCTCGCCACCGTACACCTACACCGACTCACTCGTACATAGCGGTTCCGCATTTCCCGCCACCCTCGCGTTCCAGATCCGCGAACTCGAGCGCGAGACCGGGCGCGCGCTCGCACTTGATGCGATCGTCACCGTCATCGACGCCGAGAATTTCGCGGGGTACGAAGACACGAGCGTCACCGCGCGCATGCAAGCACAATACACCGACGTGCTGCTCATCGTCAGTTGCCCCCCCCCCCCCCCCCCTGCCGCCGCATATCCACATATTCGCTGACCGCGTCCAAAACAAACAGAACAAATGGGAGCACGTCCCCGAGCGCGCGCTCGACGACGTCCTCGACCACCTCAACACGCTGAACGAGCTCACCCCCAAGATCCGCTGCGCAGGCAGGTCCGTCGACCCCGCGCTCATATTCGGCATCGACTCGAAGCTCTTCCGCGATGATGGCCCGCCCCCGCCCGTGATGACCGAAGGGGTCGTCGCGCAGCATCACGACGAAGTCGAGACCGTTACCCTTCTCCGTGGTGCGCCTGCACCCGCGCACGTACACACGGACGCGTGCAACCACGCCGATCCGGATCCACAGGACCCCACGGCGGTACTGTGCGATGCGGATGCGCCTCCTCCACCGCTCGACGAGCCAGTGCTGTCCACTGCGCTCAGTCAGCTCTCGAAAGAGTGCGTCTACAGGGTGAAGGGCTTCATCCATTTCAGCAGTGCCCGTCCTCACGCTGCCGAAGGGGAGGAAGAGGGGCAGCAGATCCTGAACTGGGCTTTCGGACGGTGGGAGCTCGTTCGCGTACCTACTTCATCTTCTGAGAGGACGGGCGAGTTGGTGCGGCTGACGGTGATGGGAGAGCGGGGGGAGGTGAGACGATATGCCAAGAAGCTGGCTGAGGCCCTCGGGGCGAAAGTGGTGACCTAAGGAACTAGCGAGTCCCGTTTGTCGGGTCAGATTCACGGGCTTAGAAATAATCACAGCAATGAGAGCGACAGATCGATTTATAGTGCATATCGTAGTTACAACAAGTAACTTAGTTAGGAGATATCGAATTTCAGATAAAGAAGGAACAAACACGACGATAGGAGGGGTCGATCAAGAGGGGAGGAAAAGGGACATATAGTGATGCCCGATAACGAAAATACAGGACTAAGCAAAAGAGTCCAAGGTGACAATTTAGCCGACAAGCTGATAACACAGACGCAGAGAGAACGAGGGAGAGAGAAAATAGAGTCTTATCGAACAACACACCATAACCACCTGCCCTTCTCTCAAAGAAGTATATCTGTGTACGCATGCATTGCGCGAGAGAGTGGGGCTTGGTTATGGACCCATCGCGCACCCCCGCATCATAGCACGTTGATCTGGCACCCACATCGTAACGGGAACGGGCACCCCAACGTCCTTCTCCTCGGGACTAGTAAGGAGGTGGGGGCGCTGACCACACGAGTTCAGCGTTTAGGTACGCGACCAGATACTGGCCTCGCTTGGCGCGGATTCCGTTCAAGACTTCTTGGGGTAACTGGTCTTGGTGTTTCTCCACAAGGTGGGCCTTGATTCTGTCGGAACGGCGCCATACGTAAGGGCAGAGTGGACATCGGTGCGGTGGCGAGTGAACATCATGAATGTGCCGTCCGTGTTCCTGACGCCGTCCAAAGGTCACGTCGCAATAGCGACAACGCAATCCACCGGACATGCCACCGACGGCTACAGGTATTCGGCGGAAAGCGACGAACTTTTTAATAGATGATGCCGGTTGGACCACCAAGTAAGTTGAGTGAAGGGATGGCGACACTGCAACGACCATCTCTTCCCTGATGTCCTCAAGTGCACGAGCAACGTACCCTGCGATATTCCGAGATACATCCAGTGTCCGGACGGTGGAGAATTGGCGGAGGAGGTGCAGCCATTCGATACCGTCTGCGCTTTCTAATTGCCAATCTTCCTCGCGCTGGGCCTCGAGCTTCAGATGGACCACCTCGGGTGTAGTGGAAAATTGGCTAAGCACCTGGGCCATGTGCGAAACTTGCCAGTCAATCCCTTGACACGAGATGCCAATCGTAACAGGGCGCCAATCTGAAGTTGGATGGTCTGGAATACCGCTGGTGAGGGTGACCCGGTCCCTGAAAAAGACAACGTGCGCTTGCTTGAATATGGTTGACTTAAGGCCTACTGAACGATCGATGAACTTGGAGAGCTGAGGAACCTGAAAGTCAATAAACTGGTTCAAGTAATATGTGTGGATCCAGTTCAGCTGAGGGCTGTCAATTCGGGCAACGAGGACCTCCAGATACTCGCTAGCACCCCGAAAATGAAACAAATTAAGAGCAGGAAGGACAGTCCGCGTTACGGGAGGCGGGCCTGTTCGATCAGGACGGGGAGTAGCCGATTGGAATTCAATGATAAAGGTTTTGAGCCTGGGCAACGCGGCCAAAGCCACAACCATAGCCTCGGGTGAAATGTAACCAGTTGGGGGTATATCGTGAAGAGTGAGAGTGACAAGGTTGCTGGTGGACAAAAGGAGAACTGGTAATTCCGGAAAGGGAATGCTGGATAAGGCAATTGCCTGTAAACATGATGCAGATCCTCCCAAGAATTTGGCGGGAAGGACGGGCGCATACCCATCCCTCGAGACAAGGTAGAGATGCGTCAGCACTGGAAACGGCTCCTGCATCACCGTGGCGATCTTTCCCAAGTGTGAGGCCTGTTGCGTCGAGCCTGAGATAACATACGCGATCGGGGTGCTCGAGTGCAGCGATAATATTGTCTTCATCGTTAGGTGAGTTGCCGCTCCAAACATATGGATAGTCAATAGCGATAGGAAAAGCTGGCCAGATACCCAGATCCTTCCTGACAGGTAGTTCTGTGTGTGCAGAAAATTTGGGAGATTGAGACGGCAGTGGCGACGCAATAACGATTTGTCGCCATCTTCGACATACGTGCGTCAGTACGTGCCATTTCCATACAAAGCGAAGGGCGTGATCGTGACTCTTTCGACAGGTATCGAATATTTCAAGTAAGACATTGTCTGGAAGTGTGCTGATCGTCATTGCACATCTGTGACTCTTGCATGTGCCACACAAAGTCAGTACTTGCTCAAGTCACCACGGGGTGCTTGAGGACACACCTTGAGCGTGTACATTCTTTCGTTTCTCGCGGAGACCTCGAGTCAGCTTCCCCTTATGTGAGGTGTCACTACAGGAAGGACTACTTGGTAGGGAGTGCGGACGGTCGTTAATCGAAGATCAACACTGATGTTGATTGATAGGCGGCCCACGAGACACAGCTAGGAGTGCCGATCGATTGGAGCGGTTTAGGAGGCTGGGCAATGACTAGTTGAGGATCAGTAGGTCAAACCGGTAGTAATATGGCAAAGGAAAGCTCAAGGTATACCTCTGAGAGTTAATTGATATGCAGATGATAAACGCTGTGTGGATGAATTCTTATACAGCCCTTGAGAGTTGGCGTATTCGCCTCATGGCCTAGGGGCGTGTTTGCCTTGTGCAGGAACGTCTCCTGTAACACCGCCTGACCAAAAACGTGTTTGAAGAACTGCCAGCTCCGAGTTTCTGTCCAGTGCAACACTTTTGCTCCAAGAGTAGCTTGCTCCCTCGCCGCGACTCGATTGTACAATATCGGACCTGCTTGACATGTTCGACTGCCCTGACCCGCGTCGTTTTCGTCAAGGGTGCCAGTCAGCCATTACAGATAATGGTTACACGGCCTTCGCAAGAAAATTGCTACACAGTCTCCCAACAAGGCGCTTGCCTAGGTGGAACCGCCTTTATATACACCAGGCGTTCTCTTTCGGGTCGTCAGAGGTTTCATATTAGGCTCGTGACCAGAGTCCTTGTAACTTGATACCCTCGCGTTCCAGATCCGCGAACTCGAGCGCGAGACCTGCGCTCGACGTGATCGTCACCGTCATCGACGCCGAGAACTTCACAGGCTATGAAGACACGAGCCTCATCCGCGCGCATAGAAGCACAATACACCGACGTGCTGCCCATCTCCTAAGAGGACCGGCGAGTTGGTACGACTGACGGTTATGGGAGAGCGGGGGGAGGTGAGGCGATATGCCAAGAAGCTGGCTGAGGCCCTCGGAACAGAAGTGGTCGCCTAAAGAACTAGCGAGTCCCGTTTGTCGGGTCAGATTCACGGACTTAGAAATAATCCACAGCGATGAAAGCGACAGATCGATTTATAGTGCATATCGTAGTTACAGCAAGCAGTTAGGAGACATCGGATTTCAAAATAAAGAAGGAACAAACACGATGACGGAGAAGTCAATCAAGAGGGGAGGAAAAGGGACATATAGTGACGAAATACGGGACCAGACAGGCAAAGCGCATCCAAAGATGACGGTTTAGCCAATAAGCTAACAACAAAAACGCAGAGAGAACAGGAGAGAGAGAATAGAGTCTTATCGAACAACACACCATAACCATCTGCCCTTCTTTCAAAGAAGGATATCGACAAGAACTGTGTACCCACGCATTGCGCGAGAGGGCAGGGTTTGGTTATGGGCCCATGACGTACCCCCGCATCATAGCGCGCTGATCTGGCACCCACATCGTATTGGGAACGGATACCCCAACGTCCTTCTCCTCGAGCATGTAGTTCTCCGGCCCGCTCGCGCCCCACGGCCCAGCATGTTGCTGGGCAGCTGCCGCTGCCGCCTGCGCAAGGAGCTGCGTATAATCGTTACCATTACCGTTCCCTGCAGCAGCAGCCGCTGCTGCCTGCGACGGCGGCGGCAGACGCGTTGGTCGAGCTGGAGGACGGTGCGCCGCCATTGCGCCTATCGACCTGAGGGCCCGTCGGGTAGAATGGATAGAACAGGTTTGGCGGGACCTCGGCCAGCTTCGTCTCCACGGGACCATTCGAGCCGCCGCCGCTGCCACCACCACCACCACCGTTGCCCGGTCCAGAGACGAGGGTTCGGGAAGACGGGGGCACAGCGGGCCCGATGGGAGGGGAGCCGGGGAAGGAAGGCGTGCCGGGAGCACCATGGGCGTAACTGATGTTCGTGTTGGTGAGCGACGGGGTCGATGTCGCGGTGTGTGTTGCCAACGGGGAGCCAGTGCCCTCGAGGTCCCAGTCGAGTTCGGGTATGAGCACTGGGTGGGACGACGGGCCAACTTGACGTAGGTTTACTTCGAGAACTTTCTCGGCAAGCGTTGCGATTAGAGGATGGCTGCCATTCGTCTCTCTGCGCTCCCAGCGCCAGCGGAAGGACGGAAGCATGTCGAGCGCCATCCAGACATCCTCGAGTGCGACTTGGCGAGTGAGCGAGTCGCAACGCGACATGTGTCCGAAAAGGATGACCATCGCGGCGATGTGCAACGGAATGGGTGAGACGAAGAAAGAGATATCGGGGAACCGGAGCAACTGATTGTGCACGATAATGATGTTGTGCGAAACCACGATTGCTGTGAATCGTTAGTTATTGATAGGAAGGCACGCTCGAGACGGAACCACTCACCATCCAGGAGTGCCTTGTGCCTTTGCGGGAAGTCGAGGTCCTTGTTCGAGAAGAGAGCTCGGAGTAGCAAGATTCTGGCGATCCCAATTTTCAGGAGCGTCAAACCTTCGTCCTCCGTGATGCCCTGCACCAGTTTCGTCTTTTCTTCCAGCGACCAGTCCCCGGTCCCACCAAAGTATCGCTTGTACTTCTCCGGAAGATGTCGGCGGAACTCGACCATGCTCTTTACGATCCTCGTCGCATGGCGCATGATCGCATCCCCACTCTGTCCATGCGGGCTGTATAGCGAGTTGATGATATCTGCCTGGATCTCTGCAATAGGGTGGCTGAGCAGGAAGTGTTCGCTCAGGTCGGGCCGCGTAGACTTGGGCCGCACAGGATGGGGCGTATTCGTGTCGTATGGTGCAATAGCAAGCGGTCGTCCGAGTAGAAGAGACGTGCCGCGGTCGTGTACGAGCACAATTCCCCAGAGGCGGATGCGAAGCTGGCACTCTGACTCGTCGAAGATGGTTTGGGTGGTCGGATCATGGTTGAGCCCAAGCTCGATGCCAAGGCGCACCATGCTTCCGACAAGGCGCCAAAGCGTGCGACCTTGACGCTAAACGATGGAACCGATTAGAAATCTGCGGAATGACCGCTAACGACGGGCCCGCGTACCTCGGTATACAGGTACCAGTGCAGAAGAATGAGTGCCTGTAAGCTACAGGTCGTGACACGAAGCTCGGGCTTGATGGAGAGGGCACGCTGGAAGAAGTCCTCGTGATCGGGCCAATCAGGCGGCATAAGGGTCTTGACATTGACATTGGCCAAAGACGGAGTTCCACCTGCGGTAGCCTTGTTTTTGGCTTCTCTATCAAGTCCATACGCGCGGTGGTTGAGCTCAGAAAGGGTACCGAGGGCAAATATGAGATAGACGGAGCACAAGAAGCCTGGATCGTGTTGCTGCGACTCGCCTGCGTAAAGTTGAGCAAGTGTCACCTCGAATTCATGGCGTAAAAAGACGGGCCGGTGGAAGTTGAGGCGTTCAAAGTAGATGTGTACCATGTGTTGCACCATATCGCGATCTTTCGGCAAAAAGGCCGAAAATGTGTGAGTAGGACCAGGAGCGCTTGGTGACGAGGCAACGTTGTCGTGGCGCATGGGGACGAGCACCCATTTGTTAGCATCATGCGGGAAAGCCGACTCGGCCGCTATGCTGTCACGTCCTGATATGAGGCCGTGCGAACCAACCGCTATATCCTCCTTGTCGAGAGGCTGGGGTCCGAGTTTGAGATCGTGGACGATATCTGGAGCAACACCGAAGCTCTTCGCAAGCGCCTAGCGTAAAGGTTAATAAGGCGACAGGATCGACGCTCCACACGGAGGGACATACCCGGGGGTTCGACATGTCATGGAAACCAGGGTCCCCTCCCTTAATGTCCGGTACGGGTCCGTTAGCAGAGATAGGACGGGGGACAGACTGAGCGGGAGGAAGATGTTGGGGCGGAATGGGCTGTGGGGGGTGCTGGAACATTGGGTGTAAGTGAGGATTGTAACCCGGGTGAGGTTGCATATGTGGAGGAGGCGGGTAAGGCGCTCCATTTGGAGGAGCGGGATAATATGGGGGCATAGGAGGATAACCAGGTGGAATCATGTGTGGTCCCGGAGGAACATAGGGATAACCTTTGGGAGGGGAACTGCCGCCTAAAGTCGATGAAATATGAGGATACGACACTCAAGAATGAGGAAAAGAGACATACCAGGACCTGGAGTAAATTGGAAGGAGGCAGAGATAGGAGGTACATTTGCCTCGACTTCGACTCCTTCACGAGCGAGTATCTCGTCCAGGTTTTCCAACTCAAAGCCAGGAATACGGCGTTTGAGAATGGCATCGCACTGAGCGAGTTTCTGTTCGAGATGTTCGGTGTGACCGCGAAGAGTGAGGGTCTGACGGTGCCTGTCCTCCTGGTGACAGGGAGTGCCAGCGGTTGCGCAAGCGGTGCATCGTGGGTGCTTAGAATCACACTGTATCGAGACGGTGAGAATAGGAGGGAGCGAGGATGAGTGGGAGTGCCAGGGAATTGCCGGCGGTGTTGACCGACGGGACTTGCCACGACGTGCGCATGGGAGGAAAGAATTACGGCTGATGCCTGAGTACTCACCTTTATCTTCTTGCTTCTACAGCGGGCGCACGCCTCGTGCGAGCGACGGAGGCGACGTGGTTCGGCAGGAGTCGATGGTTCCCCGTTTTCAGCCTTCTTACGTTTTCTGCCTGGTGGGGGAGGGGGCTGAGTCTGAGCTTGTGGCTGCTGTGGATCGATGTGAGGCTGCTGTTGATCCATTTGCTGGATAGGATTCTGGGCTTCAGACGAACGGATGTCGAGTTGGGGGTGTGGTGGTAGAACGTGTGTCATCGCGATAGGCTCGACACCTCCCTCGTCGTTTTGGCTCGCTCAAGCGCATTCATTCCCTTAATTTCCTCTCTTTCTCACGCTCCCTTGTCAACATCAACATCATCAACAACATCGTTGACGTTAAAACACAACTGTGTATCCCCTCTAAATACGAGACTGTTTAATTTTTGTTTAAAAATATATAATTTATTCGTCGCGATTATAAGGGGACAAAGAAAAGAAAAAGGGGACTCGACCGTATTGGGCATTTCTCACCACGAGGCTAACTGGAGCGCCCGGCCTCGGACATGAATGGTGCCATTCCACCGTCTGATCCCCGTTTCGTTCAGCCCACCATGCACTTACAATCGAATCCTCTTCTCAGCTCCCCAACATTTCATCCGAACGAATCTGCTTACACACTGGCGACTGTTCAACATGACCACGAGAGTGACGAGTCCTCGTCTCTTCTGTCCACCTCATCCCTCCATTCATCCACGTCAATTGCATATGGTACCACCCCTATGCACCCCCCTCACCAGACCAGAAGAGTAATCTTCAATGCCACCCTCAAGATGGCACTCATCTTCGTTGTTAGCTGTATGTTTCTTGGAGGCATTCTGTGGATTGCCCTCCCAACATTAGACCCGTATGTCAAACCTCCGTTCTACCTCCTCGCGCTATTTTACATACCTTTATCCTCCCCCGATCAGAGAGGATCGCCCGTTGCTCCACATACCAAAGTCTTTTTCCGACCTTCAGGATCTCAACTATCTCCTCAAGAAATACCGTGACATATATCCTTTCCGTGTCGTCGTCTCTTATGTCGTCACCTACCTCTTGTGGGTTCTTCCGTCCTGTTCCGTTTTTATCTCGTCCTGATCCTCTCTGATCCCTTCCAGCCTCCAAGCCTTTTCCCTGCCTGGTTCTATGTACCTTTCCATCCTTGGTGGTGCTGTTTGGGGTGTGGCCCGTGCCTTGCCTCTGGCCTGTGCATGTGTCGCCACAGGCGCCACACTTTGCTACTTCATCTCCGCTGCTCTCGGCCCCGCTCTCCTCTCCCTTCCCTCCTTCCAGTCCCGGCTTGAGCTCTGGTCCGCAAAGATCAGCGCACAGCGCGCCAACCTCATTCCTTTCCTCATCGTCCTCCGCATCGCACCTCTTCCCCCTCACTGGGTCGTCAACGTCCTCGCACCCCATGTCGGAATCGGTCTTGTCCCCTTCTGGTTCAGCACTTTTCTAGGCATTTTTGGTGTCACTGTCATCCACACGTCCATTGGCGGAGGCCTGGACGAGATGACTTCCGCCGCCGATTTCCACCTTATATCTTGGCGCAACTTCCTTACCCTCGCCGCCGTCGTCGTTGGAGCGATGATTCCTGTCGGCATACGATACGTCTTTGCGCGTGAGGCGGCGTCTGCTGTCGATGATGACGAGTCCCGCGTGGTGCTTGACGGCGTCGATGATACGATCCTTGCCCAAGGACCGCCACTGTCACCGCTCGCGAAGAACAAGCAAGTGCAGAGTTCGTTGACCATCCCTGAGAACGATGAGGAGGACATCTTTGGTGACGATTCAGGCGAAGACGACGACGATGGAGACGTGATCCTCGAGGCTGGTCCCTCACTTGTCATAAAGGACAACGAGCCAAAGACCCCGCACAGTCACCACCGCTCAACATCCGCATCGTCGTCCCTCATTAGGGCGCAGGGATTTAGCCTTACACGATAGTTCTGGACTTTGCTTTGCCTCCTTCGTCACGACATGATCACGACCACCCTTGTAAATCTACACCCTTATACGTGTTGTACTTTAGAAATTGCTTATATTCTCCCTCGTGTTATTATTGTTGCGGCGTTGTTTTTGTTTGCCGTATATCTACTTGCGTAACCGCAGTGCAGGCAATTGTTACGACACTTCATGACCAACATAGATTGGGTACAGTACATAGCTCATCTGTCCTGACTAACTAAATCAGTGGCTATACTCTCTTGTTTCAAGGTCCCCATCGTCGTTGTAAATTCGGATCTACAGCTACTTACCCATGACAGACAATTATTTACTTATCAACTGCTGGCATAGACCATACGCCGTTGGAACGACCGTGACGATGCCGAAATTGCGCCGCACAATGTGCTCGGGCTGTGTGCCCCTAAACTCCGCTACCGTCCACGAATGTGGCCGCAGGGAAACGGGATGATCGTGACCAGGTTACGAACCCTTCGTCGCCCAGCGACGACTCGTCTGCCACCCAAACGACGAATACTTCCTGGCGGCTCCAGCTCTTCGCATCGATGACCACGTCACCGGTCATCAGACACGGTCGGATTGGAACTGCGCACCGTACACGCAGTAGCAGTAAGTGACACGAAACGCGACACAACGCCGTCTGTGATCGATCGCGGCGACAACAATCATTTGGTACTTCCCTCGACAAAGTCTCGCTACTTAGCCGCAGCAAACGGCCATCTCGTCATCGTCACATCGTGTAGTCCGTTTGGCGCTGCACGGATCATGATGATGACGGAATGAGCCGTATGACTACACGACTACACAACACGACTACACAACAGCACTGACTAGGCTCAGAACTCAGACTCGGATCTGGGCTCCGTATAACAGTGTAACGTATAACTCTTATATATCAACTAGTTTTTTTCAATCCGTACTTTTATTACTGTAACACCTTGGATATGTGCATAAGTACTGAAAAACATAAAGCTTACTGTAACGTAAGTCCTTGCGCTGCTTATTATGGGTTCGTTTCCTAATCCGACCCGCCGACAGTGTGAACCGTAGTTACGCGCAGTACGTTCACAACAGCGCGGCCGCGGCCGCAGCTCCAGACTGGAAAACGAGGGGCACCGCTATGGCGGCGTTACTGTTCTAGGCCTGATCTTCTCGGGGCGCAGTGACCTAATGCCTGTCCCCCTCAAAAGCTAATCAACAACGCAACCGAAGCTTGGGTATTGGACAGGTCTAGTCGAGCTGCATGCATGACTTTACGAGTTGCGGCGCGACGCCACCGACATAATCCTGAAATGTTGGCCCGTGGGTGTACACAGCCAATGTATACAAGTACAGGTACAAGTAGTACAAGGGTACAATTAATTATTTTTTACTGTATGACTGTAGTAATTTTACTTCTACAGTGACTTTCTTTTCTTTCTAAAAAAGCGGTGTATCAGGGAGTAGGAGATAGTAACTGTGTTACCTAGCAGATACCTAATGCCGATGCGGGTCAAAAAAGCCTAAGGTTCGAAAGAAAGGTGCAAAATACGGTGCACACTTTTGCTTCAGCAGGGCTGTTATGAAGTTTGACCCACAGCAAATTCGCCACTATTCTTTTTAGCCTTTTGGATATACGCGGTAGTTACCAAGTTAGCGCATTCGCGCGTTTTATATTTTGTTTCCTTGAGTTGAGGAACGCCTCTTAGGCTGTCTGTGGTATCTCCTTGGGTTTGGATTTCAGCCGGTACAACCCGTCCTTGACCTCGACCACAAGCTTCATGTATCATGTTCAAGGTGTGATTGCAAGGCCTATCGGACCGGTGGCCGGCCTGGGCCAGCCTCATCGCGTCATCTCCGATGATATCATCGTTGCGATCCCTGTCGTTCCCTGTCGGGAACGGCGGTGGGCGGGTTACCGAATACACTACGTTGCCGGGTATGTCCTGAAATGGCCGGGCTTCCAAAATGGGTTGCGAAGGGATGCTAAACGGCCGATGCTCGTACGTACAACCGGTTGTAGAAGTGTTGTACAAATATCGGAACACCGGTGTTCTTCTTGAAACAAATAATTGAGTGGGCCAAGAAGGGCTCGACTCGGAGTCTTAAGCTGAAGCTGAAGCCACGTTGGGCACGTTTCGGGTGGGCACTGAGTCCATTATTACATAAACCGACCCAAGTCCATGCCGATAGAAAAACAAATTGGATTATGCACGAGAACTCCGAGAGGGGGGAGGGGGGCATTGTTCAGGGTAGGAAAGGTGAAAAAAATATAGGGATCGCACGATGAGAAACGACCTGGAATGCATACATGGGTGTCTACTAGGAATGGCAGTGGGAGTAAAAAAAAAACATAAGTCAAAGGTTGCAGAGCGACACGAACGTTCGTGTTCGTGTTCGCGTCGGGGTACAGAAGGTGGCGGCGTGCATCGTGGAGAGGCATATTCTATAGTGGGTGAGCAACTAGATATATGGGATACCGGAGTGCCCCGCTAGCCGGTTGTGCGGGCTTGTATTCGGCTTTTGTGAGACTCGGGGAGTTGGAGCGCCATAGCTCAGCGCTCAGCGCTCAGGGTTGGTGTCGGGATGGGAAAAAAGGAAAAGAAAAGAAAAGAAACCACCCGGAATTAAGAAACGAGTTGACGGGCACACGGCGTTCCCGAAATCTACTTTAGCACACCCTCCATTTTCTCAAGGCCAACCACGACGCCCTCGATAAGGATCATCACGCGTCGGGGAAAGATTACCCGCCCACCGCGCACTTCGCCGTCTCGCTCTGTCTCATCTTCGCTCTCCGCGGCGGTGACATTGAACCGCTCACGGTGCTCACGCCGACGTCGGGCTCGGCTGCGTGCGCGCACATTACGTTGGTGTCGTAGCTCCTGTTCAAGTGCGAGAGGGAGCCCGAGGGTGATACGTGCAAGGCGGAGTGAGAGACGAGCCCGAGGGCGAAGGGAAAAATAAGAGAGCTTGGCAAGGGAAGCATGTGTGTCAAGGAGGTGGGAAAGCGTCGAAATCACTGTGTGAGTAAGGGCGCGGCAGGCTGGTGGTACGGTGGGAAAGTGAGTGTGTGTGTGTGTGAACCTGTGTGGGAGGGGGGTGGATGGGTCAACTCACTGAGGACGCGATCGCGAAGGCCTTGAAGGGTAAGGAGGATAGAGTCGATCCCTTCGTCGCCCAGTCGTAGTGATGGACTCAAGTCATTAATGCCCCCTGGACAAATGTGATTTGTCGTTTCGTCTGCAACGAATTCTACACGAGGGGGACTTACGCAGCAGGGTGCGCACCATTTCTAGATCGCCGTCTAGAAAGTCATTGAATATACCAACAACGACACTCCGCAGCGTCTCTTCGGCGCGCATAGTTGCTCCGGGGGTGTTACAGGAAAATTCGTGTGAGGCAGGATGCGAATCATAAATCCGCTTGGAGGCAGGATTGGAGAGAACATTATACGCGACGGAAACTTTTTGGAACGCGTATGTTGCTTCAGGATTATCAGGGAATTTGCTGCCAGATGGAGGGATGATGAGAAGAGATTTCATATGAATAGATCGGAAGGATGGAATGGAGGCGCTCACTCAGGATGACAGGCCCGACTACGAGACAGATATGCTCGTCTGAGTTCCATCTTATCTGATGCGGCTGCGCGAGACAAACCAAGAATATTGTATAGGTCTTTCTGTTCGAGTATGTCTGTGATCTCCTGCTGGCGTCGATGCCTGCTTCGCGAGGTTGTCGGGCTGGATGGTCGGGTCGGCGAGCCGTCCGAGTGATCCGTAGATGACTCCTCCGAGCCGTCCCAACGCAGTGATCTGGTGTAAGAATGAGAGAGCGTAGAGGTAGAAGGTTCCTCTATGTGGAGTTCATCGTCGATAGGGAGATAGAAGTATTCTGAAGCTGCGTTGAAGGGTGAATACAATGCTAAGTGTTAAGAACAGTTAAAGTCGGCAAACCTGATGATAGAACGGAGTTAAGCATGGAAAATTAAAAGTGCAACACTAGCGTGTAGTGCGCGACAGAAAGCAGCCCACAGATTTATCGGAATATTGGATGCGGCGGGCAAAGATACGGTGATATAAGCTGCACGTTGAAGCTCGTGTTCTGTCCCCCTCTCTGCATGTGATTCTACCAGGATCACGTGATATGACGCATTTGGTCCCTCACTCTCACACTTTCTAAATTGTGATTGAAGATCCCATGTTGTGCGCGTGCGCGTTTGTGTTTCGAGCCCAAATCCCGATTGTCGCGGGTCATAATGCGATCTCAGACACAAAAAAGTAAGTCTTCGGTGGATGGGGTCATTCACCACACTGATTCGGGAGGCTCCGGGACTGGAAACTCGAGGCTCAACGGTTCATTATTTAAAGGGAATTTGCATCGTGTGGTTCGGCGGTGCCACATCAGAAGATGACGGGAAGGGGCGTGGAGGTCAGGTGCAAGGGAGGCATGTCCGCACTACTCGGCAATAGAGCGCTCGCAGAAAAGGAGATCTTTCGGGCCAAATCAGCTGAGACAAATGCAGGCCGTGGGCCAGCGGAGACGCATCGATCGTTGCAAGGTAAAGAAGAATTTCTACCAGAATATCTGCGACGTCGTCTCTGTCTGTGGCACACAGGCTTAAGCAAGGACGCGGACTGCAAGCTTGGCGGGTCAGAATACGTTCTGCGCTGGTCACCAAAATGTAGCAGAACAAAATATCGAGGAGTAAGGATCAATGCGAGTGGGAATGTACAGTGCTTGGATCAACGGGAGATTGGGGGGAGGCGGCGGCGAAGCCACACAGCCCAAACTAACCCTGAGGGCTTTTTTGGAGAGAAGACGAAGACGGAATGTGCCGATATATTAAATTATGTAAGCTCCAAGGGGTTGCCCCCCCCATTCTGTCTACCACCGCGGGCCACGGCCTCAAAAGGATTGGAACGTGAGGGCGAGGGCGAGCAGGGATGGGGTTTGCGTCGGATGCAGAAGTAGAGAGGAATCAAAACCCATGGCGGAATTGGGGGAGGGGTCTAGGTCCAGCAGCGTGATGAGGGAGTGGCCGGATGATGAAATAAAATAATAAATAATAAAAATAAATATTACAAGTGTGGGTGAAGAAGGAAGATTGTAACTCCGCCGTGACTTGCAAGCGAGCCGTGTCGTCCCCCCGTACGTAGGACAACAGCTCTTGCCTCCCACCGTCATCCCCTCCATCTCCTCCGTCGCTTCCTTCCCTGTTCTCCCCTCCTGCTGCTCGCCCCGGGGCTATTGGACTCGCTGTTGGCTCATCTATCTTTCCTGCATTTCGTCCCTCAGACTTACCCATCCATCCCTCTCCGTTTCATCCTCCGCCCTATGAACGATGTCCGATCGGCCTAATGCATACCCTAACTTCTCAAACAACTTTTCTCAAGGCCTTCCTTCTCAGCAGGCCCAACATCGCCCGTCCCAACAACTATCATCACTTGGCGCTCAGTCCACGCTTACCGGAATCAGAAAACCTGAGGATAGGGTGTGGCAGCAGATGCAGCAGCAGCGACAGCAGCAGCAGCAACAACAGCAGCAATTACAGCAACAACAACAACACTCGAGCGGGGAATCGATACATGTGACCATGCCGCCACAGCAACAGGTGTGTCCGCTAGTATCCACCCGTCTTCTCCCCTCCTCGCTTGAAGTAGTGTAATATCCGTGTTTACTCTCCCTTGGTGATCCGTTCTCGAGTCAATGCTTCCTTCGCGCTGTGATTCCCCTCTTCATCAGCGCCGCTGGCTTGTGGGTCACACCGGTTTGACATCCAAATCGTGTGCTTAGTCAGCAGCGGTGCACTCTCATCTCGAATCATTACGCGCTTATCCTCCACGATTTTTTTTACTCACATTCGTTTCCTCTCTCAGCTTTTTCGCTACTTGCAAGTTCAAGTTGCGCAAGGTCACATGACGCGTGAGCAAGCACAAGAGCGTCTTACTATGCTTCAGGCGTCTGCCCACACCTTCCAGGAGCAGAACGTACCCCAACAGATTCCGCCAGGGTTCGCCGCTGGTGGGATGGCAGGAGGGTCTGCACAACAGCAAATGGCTGCGCTCTCTCAGCGTTCGCAGGCCCCAGGTAGTAATCCGATGATTCAACGCGTCATGCAGGCGCAGGCGCAAGCGCAACAAGATTCTCTCCATGCGCGACAATTAAACATGCTAGTTGCGCAAGGGCAGCAGCAGCCGAATGGTTTTGCTAGAGTGGGTCAAAACCTTCACCCGCCTGGAATGGGTCTCCCTCAGGGACAAGGATCGCTACAACAAAATTTCATCCAACCTTCTCCCTCCGTACCCCCCGCGAATATCCAGTCGTCTGTGGTACCTTCTACATCGCAGCCTACCCCACTAGGCGGGGCACAAATACACAATCTTCCTAAGAATCTTGTCGACATGTCAATGCAGCAGCTTTCTAATTCTTACAGCCAGCTGATGAGAATTGTGGAGGACGGAGAGAAGAATTTAAATGCCGCTGGTGCTAGTACTAGTAGTGAAGGTGACATGCAGCGCCAAGCTTACCGAGCTAGGCTCGACCAACAGAAGCAATTATTGGTCAACATCCGGGAGTTAATTAACTTGAAGAGACAAGGGTACGTCTGACTTTTGACCTACTGTAGGTAATTCTCATGGCAATTTAGCGGCGATCCTGCGCAGCAAACTGTTAACGGGGCGTGGTTAGGGGCAGGTCAACGGGCCGCGGGGCTTTATTCGGTGCCCGAACGACCCCCTCAGCATAATAGTCCTTTAAATCAGGCATCAGTCAACCAGATTCCCCCACAAGGCAGAATTCCCACGCCTCAGCAGAGCTTCGTGCCTTCGACAGCTCAATCGAACTTGACGCAAATGTCGCCTCACGTATCAGGCAATGGTTTACCTTTCAACGGCGCACTCACACAGATACCTAGCACTCCGCCACAGCCGCCGCCACAGGCCCCACGCCTCACCCTACAGCGGACCATCCAATGCAGTAAATTGCCCCCGCTTCCTGAAGATCGATTCAAGGCGCTTTTTATGCAGTTCGCCAATACTACAGGCCTGAGGCTAAATGATCGGGACTTTATCATCGACAACCGACCGGTTAGCGCTTGGGCTTTGCATAGAGCTGTTTTCGCGCGGAACGGCTTCGATTTGGTATGTCTTCGGTTTGTTTAACCATACTTTCGATTTATTCTTGTCTAGGTTACTGCAAACGACGAGTGGCCTGCTGTTGGCGCCGCTTTGGGATTTCCCTCGTTCCCTGCAGGAGATCCTACCCCGCTACGGTGTGCACCTAACATAGCGCATCGGTTAAAACAGTTATACAACGATTCTTTGCGCCACTTCGAGCAAGCCTACCTGAACAACGTTATTACCCGACTGCGGACACAAGCAGTGGCGTCTGCTCAGGCTTCCCAGCAGCAGCTACAGCCACACCAACCGACCGATGCGGACTATCAGGCCCTTTTGGCTAGCATTCCATCAGATGCGTCTACTATGCCCCCCGAAGCGATGAGCATTTTGCCACGATTTTCTCATACGTCCGGTCCTGAGCTAGAGGCACATCGTGTTCCACCGCACATTGTCGCATTTGTGGAGCAGCAAAGAGAGAACTTACAGCGTGCGGCACAGGACCAGAATGGATTTCGGGCTGGTCTTACATCCACCAAGAATCTACCACCCGACAATCGTACACAGATCAACCCGGCATCCGCGTTTCAGGGAATGGCTCGCCCCCCACCACAACCTATCCCCAATCATCATACGCAGCTTCAGATGTCACGGCAGCCCCCCGCGCAACCACAGGGGGGTAAACCCAATACATTGCAGCCGACCCAACTGACCAACAACGGCGGCATGCTCGCCCGGCCCTCGACGGCTCAGTCGATGGGTGCCTCCAGCATGTCCTCGATGGGAACTCAGATTACTGGCGCAGGCCCGAACGGCGGAGCACAGGGCCAATCCGGGTCTATGTCCGCGCCATTGACACAGGGCGGCATGAACGTCACGGCGTCTAGCTCGATTCTTACCCAACCTGCGGGAACTATACCAATGCGACGGCCAACGCCAGAGGAGCTCGCGTCTGCGAAGAGATGGGTTGACGAGCAGAGGAGAATCGCTTTTAATCATAGTTCGTATAATCACTTTCTTATTCAAGTTTCCCTTTCCTAATCTGTCTCACACCCTCGTTTCAGGCTTCGACGGGGTTGCAGGTTCTCCGGTTCCAGAGAGTGACATCTCAGAGTACACCCGAAATTTAGAACGTCTTGATATGGTGCTGGGCAATATCGAGAGGTATATACACATTGCATTCGCTGCCCTGAGGAAAGAGGATGTTGTCCGAAGAATGTTCGCCATGGTCAGTTGATTCGTTCTCCACTCGAAGGACATAGCTAACATCTTCGGACGCATGGTAGATGGCCTCGACCAAATCCCAGCTAGAGGAGAATAAGAAACCGAAGCCACGATATGTACTCGAGCTCCATACCATTCGAGGGATGATCCAAGAGGCAGATAACATGGACAAGGGTCTGCGGACGGTTCTTGGTCTCAAGTTGGCGACACAGGGTAGCGCCCCAGTGCCGCAACAACCGCAACAACCACCTCCCACGGGTCCCACTCCCTCATTTGCTCCTCCAGCTGCGCCACCTGTCGCCATAGGTGGACCCCGTCCGCCTCCCACCGCCCCATTCTCATCGGGACACCGAAAGAGGCCGTCTCAAGCGCAGGTCAATGGGGCGGCAATGTCAACACCGACACCGCCACCGGCTCCAACCGGCTCTACTCCGACACTGCAGGCAGCGACACCTGGGATCACAGCCCCGTCTCCACAGACACCCAAATCCCCCAAAGGGAAGGCCGCAGCGAAACCTCCGAAGGTCCCAACCCGTCGCAAGGGGTCAACAAAAGCCAATAGCCTCGAAACGGCATCGTCTGCACCCGCGGTCGCTTCGACTCCGACATCCTCGACGCCTGTGGATACGAAAAGCGGTGTGAAGAGGGTTCGCGAGGACGAGGCTGACGGCACTACACCGGGGGTCGCATCTGCACCGTCTCCGAAGAGGGTGAAGTCGGATTGGGAGGGTCCACCAAATGAAGAAGCGCGGAAACGCGACGAACAAGCCGATAATGTCAAGACCGATGAGCAGGCGCTGGCATTTTTTGAAACTGTCACGAAGTTCATCGATGAAAACCCTGAATCTGCTGAAGCAGCTTCAAATGCGTTGGACGAGATTCTTCGCACCTACCCACCAGCGCCGGACATTGACGACGCTGCCATGGGATCTTCCTTCCATTTCGGCGATCTTCCACCAACGTCACCACACCCACTTGGGAACGACGTATTTGGAGAATTCATCGATATTTCGGCTTTTGACGACACTCCTACCCCGGATCTCGTTGCGGGTTCGTCTACGAATCCCAGCCCAGAGTCTACGTCTGATCAGGACCACCCTCACACGGGCCGCGCAGGTTCTTCTCCCCAGATCCCCAACGTAAAGACGGAGGACACCACGTACGAATTACTTCGTCCGAGCGTTTGGAAAGAAATCTCTGGCGGCGATGCGACGTTCCATCAAACACCAGCATGGACATGGGAAGGCCATATGGACACTCCGGATCAACCTTGGCATATCTCTACATCATAGACAAGGCGTGTTGACTGGACCACTATCTCCGACAACCTGGTTATCTATTACTTGCTTCTCTCTCTTTCATTTCCGGTCTTGTGTTTATCTCGTGCTCAATTATCGTATGACTGCTTGCCCCCCTTCCCCCTGTGGATTTAGTTGGATTTCGGCCATGTGCTCATTTTTTGTCGGTTTATGTGCTGCCCCCCAATCCCCCCACCCCGCTTCAATTTCGTGCGTACATATATCATCTTGCGCGTGTCCTTGTCCTAGTTTTTTTTTTGTCGGCTGCTCTCTGTATTTTTACGTGTTGTTTGGCTTTCTTCCGATACCGAGGATCGCTTGCCGATGTTGTGATGAGTATATCTTAACGCGGACAAAGTACCTCTGCATCTGGGGGAGTGTGAATGGCTTGGCGTAAGTTAGCACTTAGCACTAAAGTTAGCAAAGGTGAGCTTACAGAACTCCGATCACACTTCAACTGCAAAGTTGGGCCTAGAGTGGCACCTTGGAGTACCGAGGGCGTTCCGCGTGCCCTCCGTTCTAGAGTCATTGTGATACGCCAGCACCCACTGTGACCACCGAAGGGAAACCTCGGAGCTTTGACGGTAGATCTAGTCTCTGTGTGCCGGCTACCATTCCTTTCTTTCCCTTTCGGAGGGTGCATGCGCGTCAAAATTTGAAGGTATCCCATATAACACATACAGATAAGCAGTGACGACTAGATGCTATGGCTACAAGGTGATACAAGAGTCCTGTCCATAAAAAAAAAAGAAAAATCTATCAAGTTTTACGGAGAGTAATCCCAGCTGCCAGACCAACACCGCCAGCGCCCTTTCGAGAGACAGCTGGGAGGAACGCCCACGTGCTGCTACCAGCTGCGGTGCGTCGAGCGCTATTCGATAGTAGGCGTGCCCGCAGCGATGCCGCCGCGCTCGAGGTGGGCGGGGCGGGCTCTGACGAACCCAAAGACCGCCGTGGCGGCGCCGGGGGTAGCACAGGGGCCTCCAGGGCGAGCTTGCGCTTCCGACGTGCGTCGTCCACGGCTCGCTCCGCACGGCCGCGCGCCCACTCGTCTCGCGCCTCCGTGGCCGTACCGGCGTCGTCCGCGCGCTCGAGGGCGAGCTCCGCGGGCAGGCCGTACTTCTCCTTGAGGCTCCTGTCCGCCTCGGCGCGCGCCTGCTCCACCTTCTTCTCGGCGCGGAAGCGCTTGCGCGCGCGCTGTGAGTGCGCGTATGGGTCTTCGTTGTAGTGCGCGGAGAGGTCCTCGAGCTGCTCGAGGCGCGGGGCTTGCACTTTCGTGGCGTGCGTTTGGGCGTCAGTCGTCTTTTCGAGTGCGGCAAGCGGATCGACAGGCTCGGTTTTGCCCTCGGTGTCTATTTAGGAATGAGCATATTTGGATGATTGTGAGAGAGAGGGATTGCGAACCGTGGACAGCGAAACCCCCGTTCTCAGCTGGGTCCCAGTCTTCCTCTTTTCGACGAGCACCAGAAACGACGACGTAACGAGTGTTCTGTGTGGAGGTAAATTACCCGTGTGTGAGGGCTAGGGCTCAGTGCCGGAAGGGTGAGACGAACCTGAGGGTCGGTCTGAATCTCGAACCAACCACTGCAAAGGTGGCACTTGCACCGGAAAGAAAATATCGGCGTAGAGTAGTACATGCCGATCTTCTTCTTCTCTGCATTGTAGCGAACGCCCATGCCTATGTGGGCATCGCAAGTTCCACTGTCCCGCAGAAAAACCGGGAGTTACGAAGTGTCGGGATGGCAATGTGCGTGCGTACCACCAGATGTTGAAAGGAAGCTCAAAACGAGTGATGAGAATACCCTGGTCAATTTTCCTGGCTCTGTCTCCCAAGGCGTGTTTGCCTATATATGACTGGATGAGAAACCGAGAGATGATCCAGATCCATTCGTCAAAAACAGACCTCTGTAGGAGTTGAGACTTTTGTGTTTGGCGTCGTCATAGTCGGGTGGATAGTATTTATTAAACCCTAGATGTGGATAAGGATGCAAGTATTCGAGCCAATGCCCAAGCAAAGCTGACCTTGCATAGTGACTATGAGAGCGAGTGAATGGATGGACACGCACTGTTGGGTCGCATGAGGTAATCTCGGCATTCTCCGAATGAAACTATAATGTCTACAAACCTTAATACCGGTCTATCATCATCAAGTAGAGTTTGTCGTATCCTAACTTTCAGGGTCGAACGAATACCCTTGCAGTCACCTCTGTCTCCATCATGAGTTACGTCGCTAAGGGCGATAAGGAATATGACGCGACTGGTGCTCCCTTGCCCGCCGCAAAACTCCACAAAATCCGCATCACCCTCACCAGCAGCAATGTCAAGAACCTCGAAAAATGTTAGTCTCTCTTTACGCTTTTCGAGTGTTCCAATCGACAATGATTGCAAAACAGTTTCCCTTGACCTCATAAACCGTGCCAAGGACAAGCAGCTTCGTGTGAAGGGCCCCGTTCGTCTCCCAACCAAGGTCCTCAAGATCACCACCCGCAAGACGGTACGTCTTGTTTGATTCGGGAGCGTGAGCGTCTGTGACTGAATATCACCCTCTCTTCTTTTCTAGCCTTGCGGTGAGGGATCCAAGACCTGGGATCGCTACGAACTCAAAATTCATAAACGCCTGATCGACCTCCACTCCTCGAGCGAGATTGTCAAGCAAATCGTGAGTGTTTTCCTTCTTACCTGTTTTTTTGCCTGACGTCCGATGCGTGTGTCGCAGACGAGCATCAGCTTGGAACCCGGTGTCGAAGTTGAGGTCACCATCTCTGCATGATGTAGGGTAGATCCCGCGCAGGACGTCATATTGTATATATACTTCGTGAATGTCATTCTTATGACGATGAGCTCGGTGGTAGTCCCCGCTGTTTGATGAGGCGTGAGCAAACTCACACTCTCGCATTCTACATTCCGAACCATTACCCCCTCGTCTGACGACTGAGAACCAAAGAGCGGGAAACAATAATTTATCGCACAACAAACGAGAGTATTCTAAAATAAGCATGTCAAGCGTTCACGATGCGGAAGGAGCGAAGAGAGCGTATATCATACATAGATAATAAAGGTGGTATGTGTGCAAGATACCTCAGACGTAGATCGCATACACCCCGATGACTGGCCGGTGGTCGCTCCGCCCCTCGAGCCGGCGCATGCCCCGGTCGTCCAGGGTCCGATAACTGAGGCACATGATGTCGCCCTTGCGCGGCCGCGGAGCTTCTACCGCATTCATGACTGCATCATGCCCACTTGACGATGCTGGCGACGGTATCGGCGCAGCACCCGGCCCCGCCGTATCGTCCACGTCCCTCGTCGCTTCCCCATCGCGCGAAAGGAACGAGAGTAACCGCCAGCGCTGGTGAACGCCGCTGCCGCCACCACCTGCACCACCTCCTGCGTCGCCTCCCCCATCGGCCGAGGACGACCCCGCTGGCGTACGGGCGTGCGGTTCGGGGCCGGCGGTCAGAAGCGCAGTAGGTACTGTCTGCACGCGTGCGGGGGTGATCGGCGGGGCGCTCCTGGCGCCGTGGGTGGGCGAGGTGCCGGGACGTGACGGGGTAAGCGGTGCTGGCTGCATGGCCGCAGGGTCGATCGAGCGGGGCCGTGGTCGTCGGCGGCGAGGAACGTAAGGCGTGGGCTGCAGTGGCGACTGCGAGGGGCGTGCGGTGGCTGGGGAGTCGGGCTCTGAGTCGGCCAGAGACATGATGGCGGACGAGGCATTTGAGGTGGTCGTGGAGGCGCTCGTCGTGACGGTGGCGGTGGCGGTGGAGCGTAGCGAGGCGGACGAGGTCCGTCGGAAGGTGCGCCAGGCCTGCGTGAGCAGGCTCACAGCCGTGCGTGGCGCTGCAGGCGCGTCGTGCTCTGGTTCGGGCTCGGGCTGGACGGTCGACTTGAAGAGGATGCGATCGCACCAGCTTGGCACGCGCTGCTTGCTGCTCGAGTCGTACACGCCCTTGTCGTCGTCGTCCTGTACCGTGCCATCACCCGCACCGGTGAACGAGCGCGTCGAGCGCGTATGAGAAACGAGAGATGGCGCGCCTGCAAGAACATCGTCGTCGGCCTCGTCGGCGGTGGAGGGCGCTGTGCGCTGGCCAAGCAGCGGCGTCGTTGGGACGCTGCGAGCGCTCTTGATGTTGCCTTCGGGCGGGGGTGCCGTGGCGTTGGCTCGTCGCGAGCGGATGATGCGTGGGGGTGACTGTGCGTTGATGAGCTCGGCCAACTTGGACTTTGCGCGTTGTGCGGCGGTGACGGAGAACCGCTTGACGAGTCCGCCACCGCGCTGCTGATAAGTCATTCTCCTTCGGAGGTAATCCGATTCTGCGTCCGAGTCGTTGTCTTCGTCGGATATTTGGTCACGTTGAGAGAATGTCGTTCCGGACGAAACGACGGATGCGAGGTCACCAGCTTCATCCTCGGAGCTCAACTCGGAGAGAGCGCCATCGGGACGCCTCTCTGATTCTAGTTCTTCTCCCACCTCGGGGGTTCGAGTGAGCGCCTGCGCTGCTGCTTGTCTACGCTTGGAATTTTTATGTTTATGTTTGATTGTACGCAAAACGTCGTACTTGAATGTCGGAGGAAAGTTAATCGGCGCTTCACGAAAACCGACGAACGCGTGGCCATTCCGCATGATGTTGTAAAGTTGGTCAAAGGCGAGTGCTTGTGCATATTCTAGAAAATGGGGTCTAAGCGAAAAATAGGAGATGTGGAAAAGTTTATAGCCATACCACGACGGGATATGAGCCAGTCTGCGTGTAAGCGCGAGAGATCGAGACGGAAGTTGAGGTCACCAAAAAGAAATGTAAAGTCGAAGCGATCGGTGATATCTGGAGATGCATGGTGTGAACAGATTGCTCCATGGAATAGTCAAGGAGCACGAGACCTTCGGCCACCATCCGTGGATCGTCTGCTTCGAGGAAGTCCTCCACTGCCAACTCGTTCTGAACCAATTTAGTCAAATGGGGAGACCATTGCAAGAAATGTGCGGAACACACTCTGATTTTTGCCATATTGGCTAATCGATTGGGAAGCTTGCCCTCGTGTGCTACATGCGTCCTACGTCAGGCACTTCGAAGGACTGAAATCCGGGAAACTAAACTCACCTGCTAGATGGGCGTTGACGAACAGCAACGTCGTACTGGCAATCTTCAGACTGATCCCAACGGCGCCTTTGTTTCCTACCCGTCCGCCAATGAGCCCTGCAGTCACTGCGGACTTGGAAGTACCTTCATCACGATCTCTCAGTTCATTTGGACTATTGGAATTGAAAGAAAAACGCACCCCGCACGAGATGCTTGGCATCACGATGCACGAATATCGCGAGGTATATCCCCATCATGCGCTCTTTCACGAGCATCTCGTATGGGCCCTTTGTCCCTGTGACAGGGCGACGCTTGGCGTCGGCGTTCAGGTAGGCACGCCCCAAATCGGGATGCGAGTGCTTTTCCTTCGCGCGTGCGCCAGGCCCGACGATCGGTAGTCCATGAACGAAAAAGTCCTCAAGGATAGACGTCCAGCCAGACGTGTGGGGAACCGGTTCTTCGTGTTCAGACTTTGAAATACGTCTTTCTCCGAGCGGCTCGGAAGGCTCGTGCACGTCGGTCTCGCGGTCCTTCTCCTTATCACGGTCTTTATCTTTTTCCTTGTCCTTATCCTTGTCTTTATCACCACTTCCCAGCTTGAAACCACCGAGGCCGAGGGGTATACCTGATAGACTTGGGCACTCTTGCCCTGCGCTGAGGGAGATAAGCCACAAATAAGCTAGCGGAAGAGGGGGCAGAAAGGACGACGTACATTACAACGAGATGATATGTATGGTTCGAGTCATTAGCTAGACGAGGAAGATGGGTCGAGGGATGTTCATCCGAGGGTGGCGGGGTACTGACAGGTACCTCACCCAAGAGCTCTTGCAGATCACCCTGATGGGTCGTCAGTCACTGCATATAAGACGATAGAGAAATAGAAATGAGTCACCTTGGGGAGGGACTCATGCATGTTCCATGTCACGATCCGGACTTTGAGGAACGTAGGTTGTCGCGGCTGCGTTGTGGGTAAAGAACTGTTCCCATCGTGTGATGATGTCTGTGTTGAGGAGGGACCCTGGGGAAGGAGAGCGTGCAAACGCGTAAACAGAGCTGTGAAGGAGAGAAACGACGTCAGTAGACATCACTCCATTCGCATCGCAAGAGACAGGAAGCGCGCCTGGTCGCGAGGGTCCAGCCTCGGATAATGATGAAGGCTGCTGCTGTTCTGGGGTAGCTAGGCGACTCATAGGGAAGGATGGAGGGTGTCAAGGGAGAGTAGAAACGTATGCTGGGACCAGCAGGGCAATGAGAAACACATGGATATGTAACAACTACGTTAGCAGAAGACCGAGGCTCGCCAGCAAGCACATTCGCGACCGGTCAATTTCTGATAGATCATCAAATCCTGACTTATATTTAGACCACAAGAAACTAAGTCTACAAGGTGCTACTCAGAAAATAGCATCCACAATACCACTGCCGATGGCAGAACCTAGGCAACAGGGTTAATGTCAGTTGACTGACTTTGTACCTGGCGACCGTGATAGCGGGTACGAACCTGCGCCAAAACCTACACCACCCACAGCAGACGTCGCCAGCTGTTTCGGTAAACATCAGAGTTTTTAATAAGGGTCCCTACGTGAATATGCAAAAGCCTCAGGAACGTACCACCGAGCCGAGGCCACCGAACCGATTAGGTTTGGCTGGAGGCGGTGCTTGCTGCTGGACGACCTGCTGCTGCTGTGCTGGTTGACTTGGGGGGCCTGTATATGGATTGTAAGGTTGCGGTGGCTGGGACTGGTATCCACCCTGGGGAGGCCCATTATAGACCGGTTGATATTGTGATGGCGGGCCGTTGTGATACTGCGCCGGTGGCGACGGGGACACTACCTGAGCGTCACGAGAAGGGGGATAGGACGGAGGGCTGGCGGATCCCGGTATCTTCTCCACATAGTTTGAGGGGAAGAGACCTTGCTTTCCATTGGTCTTGCCAGTCCACCAATCGGCATTTGTCTCGGCAACTATCTCGATAACGTCCCCTGCGCGGAAGGACAGGTCGTTGGGTTCCTAGGGCGCAGACCTGTCAGCCTCCTCGCAGGTAGAGCGAACTGTAGAGTGCCTACCAATCCATTCTCGTTGTAGGACCACAACGCCTTGGCGCGTTGTATACTGGGTTGCGACGGGGGAACGTTCCGTCGAACGGGGGGTCCGGAAGGAGGTCCGTGGGGTGATGAATAGTCGATTGAAGGCTGCGACAAAGGTGGAGACGGGATCGTCATGCGCCTAGTCTGTTCTGAAAGATCGCGGAGGGCAACTTCGTTCGCAGTCGGTAGCTTGGCGAGGATGTCATGCCCGACATCATGAGGCATCTCGCCCTGAGATATGAGAAATTCGACGTTCTGGCGGGTCTGGGATACTATATGTGCTATCAAAGCTGAGCGGTCGGACATGCTGGTCTATGGGGAGGTGATAGGAGGAAACGAACAATGGCTACTGTCAAACCGGGCGGGGTGGCGGGGAGGCACTGGGTGGGCAAGGCTGTGTATGCATGTGACACGTCACGTGAAAGGTGGAATAGGGTGGACCCGTAACTGAACTGAATGAATGAATGAGATGCGGCGGATCACAGCGTCTCGGTACTTTGATAGCGGTGGTTTCTAATAGCTTATTATTCTACAATTTTCATTTCATTTGCATGGACGTCGTGCTGTGCCCGGGACATCATGCATCATGATTATCAGTACCAAGCGGTGGTTCACGTGACCCGATGCGATTTCTGATTTGATTTTGTCGACCAGCTTGACACTCTGTGGTCGACACAATGGATAGGGTGCGTACCTCTGTCGTGTCAGTGGAATGAGACTGAAATACTTACTTGGTGGGTGTCAGCCAGGGGCCCAATTCTCTCAACAGGTCCATGCAAGAAAATTGGCATAGGAAGAGGGTAAACTTGAATACCGCGCAGACCCCACCCTCAGCTAGTGCCCCTCCTACACCTCCGCCACCACAGCCCGAAGAGCCGCCGCGATCCGAACCAACTACAACCGTCTTAGCGAACTCGGATGAGGTGCTTCCCACCGCCTCGTCGAGTAATAAGCGCAAGCCGCGCACGACGCGTGGCGAGGAGGGTACGAAACGCAGTCGCGTCACAGCGGGAGGCATCTCCAAGGAGTACGTGCCCCCAACAGTGCGGCTTGCAGACTTGGGTGGAATGGACCCATGCGTCGAGAAAGTTCTCGAGCTCGTAGCTATGCCACTGACGCATCCCGAAGTATACCTCCACACTGGTGTGCAGCCCCCTCGCGGCGTTCTGCTGCACGGCCCGTCGGGTTGTGGCAAGACCTTGCTGGCGAATGCGATTGGTGGGGTGCGCACCTCGACTTGACCCTTTTTTTTCTGGCTAAGAGTGCTTCGTGGATTCAGGAATTGGGTCTGCCGTTCATTTCGATTTCGGCACCGTCAATCGTGTCGGGTATGTCTGGCGAGTCGGAAAAGACACTACGTGAGACCTTTGAGGAGGCCAAGGTATGCCTTTCCTTCACGGGGGTCGCGAATCTGCTGAATGATAAGTCATAGCGCGTCGCACCGTGCCTGTTGTTCATCGACGAGATCGATGCTATCACTCCCAAACGAGAGACCGCCCAACGCGAGATGGAGCGTCGAATAGTCGCTCAGTTCTTAACCTGCATGGATGGTAAACTCCCGTTAAAGGTGCTCATCCAAGTGCTGAACAGCGTGTAGAGCTGTCATGGGAAAAGACTGACAACAAGCCTGTCATGGTTATTGGTGCGACCAACCGACCAGACGCGTTAGATCCAGCCCTCCGCCGGGCAGGTCGCTTCGATCACGAGATCGGGATGACTGTCCCAGACGACGAAGCCCGAGCTCAGTGCGTCTGCCATTCTTCCTTCTGACAGAAAATGAAGTAATCTGTTTAGAATTCTACGCGTGCTATGTGTAAAGTTGCGCCTCGATGGCCAGTTTGACTTCAATGTACTTGCCAAAGCTACCCCAGGCTATGTCGGTGCAGACTTGAGCGCGCTTACTGGAGCGGCGGGTATCATTGCCGTGAAACGGATTTTCAAAAATATTTCGGACCCGACGATCGTCCCCGGTAGTTCTTTGCCTGCTATAGAGACAGATGCCCTCATGCAAATTGATGCTGACGCAGCCGCGGCTTCCGGACCTCCTACACCATCGCCCGAGTCTCTACCATTCGCTCAGCCCGCCGCGGCATCAGCCCTCACCCATTCACCTATTGCGCGATTCCTCCAATCCCATCCCGGCCCACTGACCCCAGCCCTGCTCGCTCCTCTCTGCATCACCGCCGATGATTTTATGCTTGCGCTGAAAGAAGTACAGCCTTCTGCACTGCGCGAGGGATTCGCGACCATCCCCGACGTCACCTGGGCAGATGTCGGCGCGTTGCACGCCATCCGCAGCGAGCTGCACATGGCCGTCGTGCAGCCAATCCGCCGACCCGAGCTTTTCCGCGCGGTCGGGATCGACGCGCCTGCAGGCGTGCTCCTGTGGGGTCCACCGGGCTGCGGGAAGACGCTTCTCGCAAAGGCAGTCGCGAACGAGAGCCAGGCGAGCTTCATCAGCGTGAAAGGGCCCGAGTTGCTTAACAAGGTGAGCCGTGCGTGTCTCTCGCTTCTGTACAGGAAAACTGACGACGGGACGGTGCAGTATGTCGGGGAGAGCGAGCGAGCGGTGCGGCAGGTGTTCGCGCGCGCACGCGCGTCGTCGCCCTGCATTATCTTCTTTGACGAGCTCGATGCACTCGTCCCGCGACGTGACGAGGCCCTGTCCGAGTCCTCTGCGCGGGTCGTCAACACGCTCCTGACCGAGCTCGACGGACTCGACGCGCGGCGCGGCGTGTTCGTCCTCGGCGCGACGAACCGCCCAGACATGCTCGACCCGGCGATGTGCCGTCCCGGGCGGCTCGACAAGCTGCTCTATGTCGACCTGCCCTCGGCGGACGAGCGCGCGGAGATCGTGCGCACGTTGCTTGTCCGCCGCGGCGTCCCGCTTGCGCCGTCTGCGCATTCTGCGCTCGCGCCGGCGGACAGTGTCGCTGAGATGGTCGGCGGCGAGCGTGGAGAGGGGTACAGCGGGGCCGATCTGGCTGCGCTCGTGCGGGAGGCTGGCGTAAGGGCGCTTCGTCGGGCACTGGGCACGCTGCGGGAGATGGACGAGAGTCCCGCTGGCTCCGAGAGTGGCCCCGAGCGCGTGGTGGTGTTGGTCGAGGATTTTCGGGCTGCACTGGATAAGGTTGTGCCTAGTGTGAGTAAGGCACAGCGGAGACGGTACGAAGCGCTGCGCGAGACGTTCGCGAGCGGGGTTGGAGAAGGGAGGAGGAGGGAAAGAAATGAGCCTTTGGTGTAATTCCATCATGATGTCCAATCGGGTGCCCAACATTTTTGTGGACTTGTGCGGAACAAGTCCCGAGGCGCGGCATACTACTGGTCTACGGTGGAACAACACTCACCATAATGACCTACCTGCTCTGACCGATTTTGGGTCTTCAGTTTACCGGGTAGTAGTGGCCATCAATACGAAGGAGTGCTAAGGACTATGAACGCCTGATGGAATCGTACACAAACAGCGGCTCCTGCTTGGGCGAGGCTCGACACGATACCATGTGTGCCAGTCGCAGAGATGAGTCGGGGCCGGTCCCGTCACAAGGTTCGTCTTCCGTTTGGACATGGTACACGATCAAATTACATCCACTCAAAAAAGTACATAAACCACAGATCTTGTACAAGCAATTTCAGGAAGCTGCGTCATACGGGAGCCCATTTACTCTGACTGATGTCCTCTCTGCCTCCCCTCAACGGAGGTCTGCGGCAGACTATCTTCCCTATCTTTGTCACTCCCCTACCGGTATCCAATTTGTTTTGTCTCCCTCGTCGGCATCCAGATGCGTGCGCGAACCCCCGGTAAGATAACTCACCGCTTCAGTGGTCATGGCAAATGCATCTGATGGAGTGTTAGCCAAGGGGTCTGATAATCCGCATCGGTTGGTCGGCGTGACCGTGCCTGTTGCTGGGAAGTCTGGGCAGACACCTGACTCAACGCCTGTGAGCTCCTGAGTCGGGCAATGACGCTGTTAAGGTAGGCTTGCTCGAAGTGGCGCAAAGAATCGTTGTATAACTGCTGTAATTGATGCGCTATGTTAGGTGCACACCGCAGCAGTTGGGTAGGATCTTCTGCAATGAACGAAGGAAATCCTAGAGCCGCGCCGACGGCAGGCCACTCATCATTTGCAGTAACCTAGTCAAAAATAAATCGACATTATGACCAAAGACACCGATGACATACCGACTCGAAGCCGTTCCGCGTGAAAACAGCTCTATGCAAAGCCCAAGCGCTAACCGGTCGGCCGTCGATGACGAAGTCCCGATCATTTAGCCTGAGGGCTGTAGTCTTGGCGTACTGCGTAAAAAGGACTTTGAACCGGTCTTCAGAGAGCGGTGGCAATTGACTGCATTGAATAGTCCGTCGAAGGGCGAGATGCGGGGCCCGTGGTGGCGGTGGTGGCGGAGCGCCAGGTATCTGTGTAAATCCGCCGTTGGAAGGCAAACCATTGGCGGAGTGAGACGACATTTGGGTCAAGTTCGATTGAGCTGTCACCGAAGGCACGAAACTCTGCTGCGAGGTGGGAATTCTGCCTCGCGGTGGGGTCTGGTTGACCGACAACTGACTCAAAGGGCTTCTGTATTGAAGGGGTCGTTCGGGTGCCGAATCAAGTCCCGTGGTCTGTTTACTTGCTCCTAACAACGATGCTCCATTTGCGGTTTGCTGCGCAGGATCGCCGCTAAATTGCCATGAGAGCCTGAGATCACCCACAACAAGTCAAAAATCAGGCGTACCCTTGTCTCTTCAAATTAATCAAGTCCCGGATGTTGATCAATAGTTGCTTCTGACTGTCAAGCCGAGCTCGGAGAGCTCGGCGCCGCATGTCGTTTCTGCGACCAGCACCAGCGGCATTAAGATTCTTCTCTCCGTCCTTCACAGCTCTCGTCAGCTGGTCGTAAACATTGGAGAGCTGCGGCACTGGCATTTCGGCAAAATTCTTATGATGACCGTGCACCTGTGCCCCGCCTAGCGGGGTGGGCTGCGATGCAGGAGGTGCCACAGAAGACTGGATATTCGCGGAGTGGACGGAGGGAGAAGGTTGAATGAAATTTTGTTGTAGCGATACTTGTCCCCGAGGGAGACCCATTTCATGAGAGTGACGATTTTGACCCACTCTAGAAGCAGAACCATTCTGCTGTTGACCTTGCGCAGCCGTATTTAATTGTCGCGCATAGCGAGAATCTTGTTGTGCCTGCATGCCGCGTTGGAGGGAATTCCTCGGATTACTGGCTGGAGCCCGCTCTCGCCAAGAGAGAGCGGCCATTTGCTGTCGTGTGTAGCCTCCCGCCATTCCTCCAGTGGCGAGCCCTGACGAAATCTGTTGGGGTATGTTCAGCCCCTGGAAGGCGTAGGATGTAGACGTCTGGAACACAGAGGCGTGCTCCTGCGCTTTCTCGTGCGTCATGAGATTACGCATAATTTGATCGCGCAAGAAGTCTGTAAACTAAGCGAGGAGATGTGAGCGAAAATGGTAAGTACGTATGGAGACTTAGAATGATTCGAGATGTGAATCAGTGTACCGCTGCTGACTAAGAACACGATTTGAATGTCAAACTGGTGTGGCCCACAAGCCAGCGGTATTTATGAAGAGCCACAGTGGAAGGAAAGAGAACGGGTACACCAGAGGAAAGATTATTACGCTTCTTCAAGCGAATACGAGGGAATGGGAGAAGATAAATCACGTGTGCAATGGCGAGACATACCTGTTGCGGCTGTTGCGGTGAACCGTAATATAACTGTACGGGATGATTGGAGAGTTGACGCAGGATAAGAAATGACTCTATGGAGTCTCGCGATGGCACATTCACGAACGTAGTCCCCTGTACATAAAGATATCGCAGGGCAGGGAGCACAATGTTATGCCCCTCATCGGTTGGACGTAGAGCACGCAAAATGTCTGTTGCAAGGTCGCCAGCCACACGAAGGTCTTTTACGTTGTCGAATGGGCGGATTGGTTGCTGCCATTGTTCATCATCCATGTCATCCGGCACACTTGACAATCCGTTCGTCTTGATATCCAGGTCTTCCACATTGAATAGGAAAGAGGAAAAATGACCACAAATTTGAGAAATGGAGAACAACCGCCAGCCTAATTGCTCGCACGATATTTGCAACCCCAGCCGTTTGAAGGCCCTTGGCTGGATAAAGGTGATGGAAATTACGCCCTCGGAGAATAGAATCTCTGCTCGGAGAGGTGACCTCCACATTTCTATGCGGTTGACGAATAGCCCAAGTTGCGAGGCGTCCAAAGTAGGTTGATTGAAGAAAGTGATATCGATATCTCCGAGACGAGGTGCATCGATTCTGCCTACGAGACAGTCCAAGTACTTGCTGGTTCCTCGATACTTGAAGCGGGTAAGCGCTGGGAGAACAACGTGATCTCCTGGCGGTAGAGGAAAGCCGAGGTAGTTTCGGCGGGGGGGAAGAGAAAGAAAATGGAGTGAAAGTGTTTCAAGTTGGGTCATGCCGCACAAGGCATTTGCGAACGCTTCTGGGGGAAAATACCCAACGCGGGGAATCTCGTGGAGTTGAAGATCAACGAGGTCCTGAGAGGGTGAAAGGAGCTGCGGGAGTGAGGGAATTGCAATCCTGGTCGAGTGGAGAGTACGAAGGCGATGACCCCACCAAAAGGCGTTGGGCAATGTCAACTGGACGTTATCTTGGGACAGAAGAACAAGTTTTTCTAGTTCTGAAATTGGCTCGGAAATTCCAGAAAGTCTTTTCAGAAGCGAACTTGTAACGGTGAGGCGGATGGAGTAAACACGATTGGATCGCTCGAGGGCGGTCATGATATTGTCCTCATCCTCGGGAGCAGGGGGAGGACGCATGGGGGATCCTCCGTAGATCATGACGAGAGGCAATGGTGGCCAACAATCTAGATTCTTCAAGACTGGCGTTCCGTAGGTACAGTAAAGTCGAAGATCTAGACCCAGAGGTGATGTAAATATGGTCTGTCGCCAACTTCGGCATACGTGAGCGAGTAGGGGCCAATGTCGTGGAGAGGCATCGAGGTAATGTTGAAATATGTTCAGAAGAACTCCGTCGCAGAGCATCTCAATCTTGGCTTGCTGAGAAAAGGGACCTAGGACCCAAAAGTTAGCGTGTAGTGCTAGCACTAGACATACATCGTACCTGCTCCACGCAGTTCACTGATGTGGCTTGGTTGCTCATATTTCACCGTCATAGAACGGCCAGAGAGCCGACATGAGGTCATGAATGACACTACGGCCTCCCTCAAAGGAGCATGACATGGCCCAGGCTGCGCTATGTAGAGTATGTGCAAGGCAGGGGGCAACCTGTGTCGTAGTTGCAAAGCATGCATGATATTCGTCGAGTGGTCGCCAGCTACATGTATCAATTTTGTGCCCCTGAAAAGGTAGATCAGTTCAGCCCATTCATCCCGGTCTCTGTCGTCCTGCCCACGTGGTGGTCGTGTTGCACTAATGAGTAGATGTTCCACACCAAGATGGTAAGTAGATAAGCCATTGCAGATCTGAATCATATATAACAACCGCCGGGCTGATGGCTTGCAGAGTACTTGCAGCTTGAGGCGCGTAGGGGCCTCTGGCCGGGTAAAGGATATGGAAATTACACGCTCGGAGGATCGAATGTTTGCTCGAAAAGGTGACTTTTGGATTTCTATCCGATCGATGAACTCGATAAATTTTGGAGGATCGAGGATGAATTTATCGAATAATGTGACTTCAATATCCCCTAGACGAGGTGTATCGATTCTGGCCACAAGGCCCTCCAAGTACTCGGCAATTCCTCGAAAGTAAAGGTGGGTAAGAACAGGGAAAACAATTCGTTCCTCTGGTGGTGGTGGTGGTGGAAGTTCAAGGGAAATGTAATTGGCAGGAGTGAGTAAGTGGAGTGAAAGTATTCGAAGCTGGGGCATGCCAGATAAGGCATCTATAAGCACTTCTGGTGAGATATGCAAAGGATTGATAACTTCATGAAGCCGAAGGTCGACAAGATTCTTAGAAGAATAAAGAAGGTGAAGGAGTGCAGGGAAGGCGATCCTAGTGGAGTGGAGACAACGAAGGTGTGGGCCCCACTGAAAGGCGCGGGGCAGGGTCTGCCGGACGGCATCTCGAGACAGAAGAACGAGTTGTTTCAGTTGTAAAAACGGCCTCTCGGTTGTGGATAATTTTTCTAGGAGCGAGCTTGTGACGGTGAGGCTGATAGAAGTAACACGATCGGACTGTTTGAGTGCAGCCATGATATTGTCCTCATCCCTGGGGACCGGCGGATCGAGCGCCAAAGATCCGCCATACTGTACGACGATAGGCAGGGCGGGCCAGCGATCTAAAGTCTTCAGTACAGGAGTTCCATAGGTAGCAAACAGTCGAAGGCATAGGGCCCGTTGATTTGCAAATACGATACGTCTCCACTTGCGACATATATGGACAAGCCTAAGCCAAAATCGTGGAGAGGCATCCAGATAATAACGAAATATGTTCAGAAGCACTTTGTCGGAGAGATTCTCAATCGTCACTTGTTGAGGAACTCGAAGAGAAGAGTTAGTGGTGAGTAACGGGCACTTGAAGGAGGTTGCACCTCTTTTGGAGCATTTGCTTAGTGGTGTAACAGATTCAGGGGATATAAGTCGAACACGTCTATTGGAAGATCCACGAGACACACCGTCACTTGCACTGTCAGCGGTGAGCACTGGATCACTTACTCTGGAGTGTGCATATGTGAGGGAGTAACGAGGCAGCTATCGTATCTTGTGAAGAACACGTCAAACTTATAGCTGTTACTTTTTTCCACTAACGCGTACTACCAGTGCTGCAAGCCTAATGCGAGTCAGTGTCAGCGGCGCAGCAAGAGTGGCAGTGCCAGTGTGTAGTGTCGATGTCCCACGGTGTCACGGTTACATGTCACAGGTCACAGGTCGTTCGTTTCACCGCCCGCTTGAGTCAAGGCTTAAGTTGTACTTACACTGGCAGTAAGTTACGCGACATGTTACTTTCAAACTGATTCAGTGAGCCCAGGCCGGCCCTTCTGCTACTGCTGCCCTCCTCTACCTCTGCAGAGGTCTGCCGTGCTGTCATATTGACAGTGTGAAACCGAAATGCTCACTGGGTTTCAGCCGGGGGCCCAATTTCAGTATTTCATACAAGAAGCTTGGCAGAGGAAGGGTGTAATAAACTTGGATACCGCCCCCTCCCTCAGCTGGTACCCCTCCTACGCCCCTGCCGTCATGAACTGAAGAGCCTCCACCCTCAACACCAGCTACGACGGTTACAGCGAACTTGGACGAGATACTTCCCACCGCCGAGTCGGACAAGACGCGTAGGTGGCTGTCTTGCGCGTGACGCGTGGTGAAGAGGGTAGCAAATGCAGTCGCGTCGCAGCGGGAGGTATCGCCGAGGGGCACACGCCCCAAATGGTGTGCCATGCGGACCAGGGAAGGATGAATCCATGTGTCGAGAAGATGCTCGAGCTAGTGGCCATCCCACTGACACATCCTGAAGTATACTTCCGCACCGGCGTTCAGCTCCCTCGCGGCGTTCTGCTGCACGGCCCATTGGTTTGTGGCAAGACCATGCTGGCGAATGCGATTGATGCGGTGCGTACTCCAACTTTTCTTTCCTTTTCTTCTGGTTTATGAACTCTTCGGGTATTCAGGAATTGCTTGCCGTTCATTTTGGTTTCGGCCCCTCCAGTCGTGGATCGTGTCGGGTATGTCGGGCGAGTTGGAAAGGACCTTACGTGGGTCCTTCGAGGAGGCCAAGGTACGCTTTTCCTTTGCGAAGGTCGCGAATGTATTGAACCATGGGTCATAGCACGTCGCTCTGTGCTTGTTGTTCGTCGACGCGATCAATGCGGTCACCCGAGAGACTAAGCCAGCGCGAGATGGAGCGTCGAATAGTCGCTCAGTTCTTAACCTGCATGGATGGTAAGCTCCCGTTAAATGCACTCATCCAAGTGCTAAACGCTATGTGTATAGAGTTGTCCTAGTAAAAGACCGAGAACAAACCCGTTATCAACCAACTGGACATGTTAGATCCAGGCAGGTCGCTTTCACCATGAGATTAGGAGGATGACGGAGCCCGGACTTGATGCGTTTGCCTTTCGTCCTTCTCAGGGGATTAGACGTAATCTATGCAGGATTCTACGTGTTTTACTAGTGTGTGCAAGGCTACGACTAAATGGCCATTTTGACTTCAACGTGCTTGCCAAGGCCACCCCAGGCCACGTCGGTGCGGACCTGAGCGCGCTGACCGGAGCCGCGGATATCATTGCCACGAAATGGATTTCAGGGGTCCATTGGATGCGACGATCATCCCCAGTAGTTCCTTGCCTGCTGTGGTGACAGATACTCCCATGCAAATTGACGCTGATGCACCCGCCGTCTCTGGACTCCTACACCGTCACCAGAATCTCTACCTTTCGCTCAGCCTGTATTGTCATCCCTCATTCATTCGCCTATCACGCGATACTTTCAATCTCATCCCGGCCCACTGATTCCAGCCCTACTCGTACTCTCTGCATCACTGCCTTATACGTGTGCTACAGCCTTCTAACAGTGTGAGGAATTCGCGACCATCCTAGATGTCACGTCGGCGCGTTGCATGCCATCCGCAGTGAGCATCACATGGCCGTCGTCTGGTCGATTCGCCGACCCAAGGTCTTCCGTACAATTGGGATCGACACGCCCACAGGCGTGCACCTGTGGGGCCCACCAGGCTGCGGGAAGACGGTTCTCGCAAAGGCAGTCGTGAAAGAGAGCCAGGCGAGCTCCATCAGCGTGAGGGGGCACGAACTACTGAACAAGGCGCGCCGTGCGTGTCTCGCGTTCCTGCAAGGGAGCAGGCGGTTAGTGACTGGACGGGAGGCAGGCGAAAGGGCGCTTTGTCGGCCGCTGGGCACGCTGCGTGAGATGGATGGGGGCCCCGCTTGCCCCTCTTGGAAGCCCCAAGGGTGTGGTGGCGCTGGTCTCGCGCTTCCAGGCTGCACTGGACATGGTTGTGCCTAGCGCGAGCAAGGAGCAGAGACGGTATGAGGCACTATGTGAGACGTCTGCGGGTTGGAGGGGATGGAACGAAGGAATCATATGGTGTAATTTTATGTCGAACACCCGGGGTGCCAAAAAACATCGTAGACTTGTATAGAACAAGTTCCTCGGCGCAGCGCAGTACACACGCTGTAAGGCTAGCCTTCGAGCTGAGCCCGAAACCGCTCATTTACGGACTCTCGATCACCTCGGCCACGCGGCCTTTCTCATGTTTTCCATCATCTTCCCTTTTTCTTTCCTAGGTACAGGCCTCCTTTGTACTTAAGTAGACTGTTTACTCTCTGTAGACGAAAATCACATCATCATATCTCCAATCAATCAGACAGCGCCGTGTCGCATTCTCCCCCTCTCTCAGTGTGAATATCCAGGAAGTCAGGCCCAAACGCGGGCACTCGAAGGACAATTCTCACTTCTTCCTACCCCCATCCTTTGGAGTGGAACACCTCCGCCTTCGAACTCACCTAGGACCCTCACCGTCCTTACAACCCCACTGGTGGAACGACTTGAACACAAGAGTGACCGCCCTGCTCTGCACAATGATACAGTAACTGATCTTGGGACCGCATTCAGACCGCCATGTAGATGTGGCCGTCAATAAGATGAATGCCTCGCGGAAACATACTCGACAGTAACCCCTGTTTGAGTGGGGCCCGACACGATACCAGGCCGTGGCAGAGACGATGTGCGGTCGGTGTCGGTGTCACTGGTAGTCTGGCATTGGATGTCTTACATGATCACGTTCAGTGAACCCAGGCGACCGCTAGTTGGATAGACATCTACTCAAACAGCACATAAACCGCAAACCTTGTACAAGAATTTTCCAGAAGCAAAGGTACGTTGTCGTACTGTCGTACTGTCCCGGAAATACAAATGGTTCAAAAAAGGTACGTCGTCACCACCAAAACAAGAGCCCTTTTACTGCTGCCCTCCTCTACCTCCTCTACGGAAGTCTGCGGCAGACCACCTTCACCAAGACCTTCACCATCTTTGTCGCTCCCTGACCGATGTCCACTTTTGTCGCCCTCATTGGCAGCCAGATGCGCAACCCCCCCAAGAGGGTCCTCATCGCTTCGGCAGTCATAAACAAACGAGTTAGGTGGAGTGCTGGCAGGAGTCCCCCATACCCCGCGTTCGGGGTTGGTATGATTATGCCTGTTCATTGGGAGGCTGAGCGGACACTTGACCCAACACTTGTACGTCCCTTAGTCTAACAAGAACGTTGTTGATGTACTCCCGGCCAGATCCTGGGCTTCCGTCGATGAGCTTGACGACGGTTTCGAAAAAAGGTCGGCGCCTACTCGTCGGTTTTGACATTCGCAGGTTGCTCGTCGCGCTTCTCCATTCGGTGGATCCACCCAATCCAGCTTCACCGTCTTCGGAGATGGCGCAGATGCAACATCTCTGCGTAGTACTATCACCCTCGTCCTTGCGAGCCATCTTTACGCCACCTTTCGCATCTACAGGCGTCGAGGGTGTCGGCGTTGGAGTGGCCACGGGTACAGGTGATGCGGTTTCAAGGCTGTTGGCTTTCGTTGACACTTTGCAACGAACCGGGGCCTTTGGTTTCGCTGCCACTTTCACTTTGGGGGACTTGGGTGTCTGTGGAGGCGGGCCTGTGATACCGGGTGTCACTACTTGGGAAGTCGGCGAAGAGATGGTTGGAACCGGTGGCAGTGTCGGTGTCAACATCGTCACTCCAAGAGCTACGCTTGAGACTGTTTCTTTTGGTGTCCTGGTTGGAAAGGGGTGGTTGGATGCGAACTGGATCCATCTACGGTGACAGGTGGTGCAGCAGGAGGCGCGAATGCCGAGTTCCGAACACCGGGGTAGGGATAGATGTGCTGTTCTTTTATCTCATGTCATGTACTCAGTATATAGATACTCTATTTATGTATCCGAATTCAAGAGTGCAAATAGCAGTGTTTGTCATCCCTGAGTAATAGCGGGTCGAGGTAATGAGGGACTAGAACCTACGGGAGGTGGTTGTTGCGGTTGTCGTAGTACTGGACTGTTACCCTGTGTCGCCAGTCTGAGGCCAAGAACCGTCCTTAGACCATTGTCCATGTTATTCGCCTCCTGGATCATCCCTCGAATGGTATGGAGCTCGAGTACATATCGTGGGTTCGGTTTCTTACACTCCTCTAGTTGCAATTTGGTCGAAGCCATCTATCATGCGTCCGATGATGTCAGTTATGTCCTCCGACTGGTGAACGAATCAACTGACCATGGCGAACATTCTTCGGACAACATCCTCTTTCCTCAGGGCAGCGAATACAATGTGTATATACCTCTCAATGTTGCCCAGCACCACATCAAGACTTTCTAGATTCCGGATGTACTCTGGGATGTCACTCTCTGGAACCGGAGAACTTGCGACCCCGTCGAAGCCTGAAACGAGGGACAGATTAGGAAAGTGAAACTTGAATAAGTGATTATACGAACTATGATTAAAAGCGATTATCCTCTGCTCGTCAACCCATCTCTTCGCAGACGCGAGCTCCTCTATCGTTGGCCGCCGTGTTGGTATAGTTCCCGCAGATTGGGTAAGAATCGAGCTAGACTCTGGAGAATGCACCTGTACGGGACGACCGGAGAGTCGACGCTGGAGGAGAAATGATTGTAGTACGGAGTCCTGCGATAGCCCATAAACGGACCCGGGATCCGGTAGATGGAGATTTCGCAGCAAAGGGAGTACAGTTTCATGCCCTTCGTCCGCTAAATGTAAAGCAAGCAAGATGTCTGCCGCAAGTTCGCCGGCTACAAAAAAGTCCTTTGCGCCGTTGAATGCGCGAATAAGTCGCAGCCATTGTTCACCGTCCATGTCATCTGGAACACTTGTTGGTCCAATCGTCTTGGTGCTCAGCTCCTCTACGTTGAAAAGGAAAGCGGAAAAATGGTCACAAATCTGAGCAATGGAGGACAATTGCCAGTCCAGGTGCTTGCACGATATTTGCAATTAAAACCGAACAAGCACCCCTGGTTGGGTAAAGGTGATGGAAATGACACCCCTGGAGGATAGAATATCTGCTTGAAGTGGTGACCTCTGCATATCTATGCGGTTGATGAATAGGCCAAGCTGCGAAGCGTCCAAGGTGGGTTGATTGAAGAACGTGATATCGATATTCTTGAGACCAGAAGCGTCGATTCTGGCCACAAAACTATCCAAGTACTTACTAATTCCTCGATATTGGAAGCAGGTGAGAGCTGGAAGAACAGCGCGGTCCCCTGGCGGCGGGGGAAAGCTGAGGTAGTTCCGGCGGGGGGGGAGAGAAAGAAAATGGATTGAAAGTATTTCTAGTTGGGTCATCCCACACAATGCATTTGCGAACGCTTCTGGGGAAATATACCCAACACCAGGAATGTCGTGGAGTTGAAGATCAACGAGGTCCTGGGAGGGTAAAAGAAGCTGCGGGAGTGAGGGAATGGCAATCCTGGTCGAGTGGAGAGTACGAAGGCGATGGCCCCACCAAAAGGCGTTGGGGAAGGCCAACTGCACGTTAGCTTGGGAAAAAAGAACAAGTTCTTTTAGTTCCGAAAATGGCTGAGAGATTGCGGAAAATTTTTTCAGGAGTGAGCTTGTGATGGTGAGGCTGATAGAGCAGACACGACCAGATTGCTCGAGGGCGGCCATGATATTGTTCTCATCGTCGGAAGTAGGGGGAAGAAGAATGCGTGATCCTACGTAGTCCACGACGAGAGGCAAGGATTCCAGTAGCCAGAAGTCTAGATTCTTCAAGACTGGCGTCCCGTACGTACAGTAAAGTCGAAGATCTAGACCGAGAGGTGATCCAAATATGATCTGTCGCCAGCTTTGGCATACGTGAGCGAGTTCGGGCCAATGTCGTGGAGAAGCATCCAGGTAATGTCGAAATATGTTCAGAAGGACGTCGTCGGAGAGCATCTCGATCGAGGCCTGCTGGGGAAAAGGACCTACTCAAAACAAGTAAGCGTGTGGTACTAGTGCTAGGTATACTATACCTGTTCCATGCATTTCGCTGATGTGGCATAGTTGTTCATATTCCACCGCCACAGAATGACCAGAAAGTCGCCTTGAGGTCATGAATGACGCTACTGCCTCCCTCAAATGCGCACGACGTGGCCTAGGCTGCGCTATGTAGAGCTTGTGCAGGGCAGGTAGCAACTTGTATGACAGTCGCAAAGCATGCAAGATGTTTGTCGAGTATTCGCTAGCTACGTGCACCGATGTTGCGCCTCTGAAAGGGTAGATGAGTTGGGCCCATTCTTCGTCGTCACTGTCGTCCTGCCCACGTGGTGGTTGCGTTGAAATGATGCGTAGACGTTCCACGCCACGAAGGAAAGCGGATAAACCATCACAAATCTCAGCCAGGCATGAGAACTGCTGGGATAATGGCTCGCAGGATACTTGCAGCTCAAGGCGGGTAGAGGCCTCTGGTTGGGTAATAGAGACGGAGATTGCACGCTCAGAGGATAGAATCTCTGCTCGAAGATGCGACCTCTGCATTTCTGTCCGATCGATGAATGCGCTGAGCACTGAAGGATCGGAGATATATTCATTAGATAATGTGACTTCGATATCCCCTAGACGAGGAGCATCGATCCCGGCTACAAGGCCTTCCAAGTACTCAGCAATTCCTCGAAATTTAAGGCGGGTAAGAACAGGGAGGGCGATGCGTTTCTCTGGGGGTGGGGGTAGTGGAAGATCAAGGGCAATGTAATTGGCGGTAGTGAGTAAATGGAGTGAAAGCGATCGGAGCTGAGACATCCCGGACAGGGCATCCGTGAGCGCTTTTGGTGAGAGGTGCCAAGGGTTGATAACTTCATGAAGCTGAAGGTCTACAAGATTCCTGGAAGAAATAAGAAGCTGAAGGAGTGCAGGGAAGGCGATCCCAGTCGAGTGGAGACAACGAAGGCGTGGGCCCCACCCGAAAACACTGGGCAGGGTTTGCCGGACGGTATCTCTAGACAGAAGAACGAGTTCTTCCAGTTGCGAAAACGGCCTCTCGATTGCGGATAACTTTTCGAGGAGCGAGCTTGTGACTGTGAGGCTGATAGAACTAACACGGTCAGACTGATTGAGTGCGGCCATGATATTGTCCTCGTCCTCGGGAGCTGGCGGGTCGAGTGCCAAAGACCCCCCGTACTGCACGACGATAGGCAGGGTGGGCCAGCAATCTAGAGTCTTCAGTACAGGAGTTCCGTAGGTAGAGAACAGTCGAAGGCGTAGAGCCCGTTGAGACGCAAATACGATACGTCTCCACTTGCAACATATATGGACAAGCCTAAGCCAAAATCGCGGAGAGGCATGTAGATAATAACGAAATATCTCCACAAGCACTTCGTTAGAGAGCTTCTTAATCGTCACTTGAAGAGAACAGTTAATGAGTAGCGCAGGGGCTTGGGGGAAATCGCACCTCTTCTGGGGCACTCGCTCGGCAGAGTAACAGATTGAGCGGGGGATGTAAGTCGAGCATGCCTGTTGGGAGATCCGCGAGACACACTGTCAGCCCCTGTGATAGAGCACTGAAGGCACTACTAGATCACTTACTTTGGAGTGTGCATATGGGGGGAATGACGGGGCAGCTGTGTCAGAGGTGAGACTGGTGAGGTCTGTGTACCACGTTGCGTACATCATGTAGCATCGCTTCTATCGGCGGTTAATCGCAATCAGGCGGTTCACGTGACCCGATGCAATTTCTGATTTGGTTGACTCGACACCATTCTGAGCCTGTCTACGCCTCTGGCGGAACAACTTGAACACGATACTAATTTGCACAATGTCAGCTTATTCTTAGGTAATCTTACATGGGTCATCGCTTCGGCGGTTATGAAAGAATGGGACCGGTGGAGTGGGCATTACTAGTTGTGCTCAAGGTCACCGGTGATCGGTGGACTGCTGTGGTAATTGCTGGTAGAAGGAAGCCATCGTTCGTTGATAAATGCGGCGAGCCAGTTTTAGGTTAAGTTTGGAACCCAGGACGGACGTGGGTATTGTGCGGTACATCGTCCGCCGCGGTACTGCCATGTGGCTGTGTGCTATGATGCAATGGCATAGACCGGTGACCGTCTGTATATGAAGGTAAACCTGCGATATACAGACCGGTATAGCTGGGTTTAAATTCCTATAGCGTTCGTTTCCCACGTATTTTGACCTGCCCTGAAGTGCTGTAAGTCACGTTCTGTCATCCGAAAACGAAGTTTCAGTCAACCTAGTCATCACTGAGTTTCGAGATAAATAGTTTGCGTGTGCAGACCTGCCAGAGATCGGGGTTGCTTGGAGTGTCCTCATTGATTGCCATTGCCTTGATTTGATACCGAGAAAATGTGAGAATTTGAACAGCTTGCAACCACTTGAGAGGAGAAGCGATAATATGTTCTGGCGCGAGCAAGCACGGGAGGACCATACAGAGAGTCTTCCCAGCCCCAGTACCAACATCGATGCGAGAATCTTGACCAGATATAGTTGCAATAGTCGCAGTCAGCTGGAATTCTCTAGGAAGATCTTGATATTTGGTGTGAACCCAGAGTAATAAAGAGGCGCGAAGACCAATAGTCTGCTGTTCCTCATCGTACTGCAGCCAAAAAGATACAGGGAGTTGGCACTCCTCAGGAATGAGCATGTTATAGACCCAGTATAGCATTTCTCTTGAGAATTTTCGTATTTCTTGCAGCCCATATTTGCCACTAGCATCCATGGCCACAGAGGATTGGAGGAGAAACGCATATATTTAATATGTGCCCACTACAGACACCAGGCGACGCGCCTTACTGAATGCACAACCTAATCTCTACAGGTGCAGTAATGTGACCGACTTCAGGGCAGGTCAGAATTGGGGGAAACTACGTGGGAAACGAACGCCCTAGGAATTCAAGCCCAGCTTTACCAGCCTGAATATCGATTATCATATACAGGCTGGTCACGAGCCTACGCGTCGACCTGCCTTCGTCTGCCGCGTTGCACTTGCGCCATCTGCACTCGCAACAGCGTACCGTGTCGCGGAACAGATCGGCGGCGAGCGGAGAGGTGCAGCGGCGCCGATCCAATCCGGCTGCGCTCGTGCGAGAGACTGGCGTGAGGGCACTTCGTCGGGCACTGGGCACGCTGCGAGATATGGATGAGGGTCCCGCTGGCCTCGAGAGGGACCCCGAGGGCGTGATAGTGAGGGGTTTCCGTGCTGCAGTGGAGGCTAACACGACAGCGGAGACGGGTTAGAGGGAGGACCCTCGAGCGCCCACAATCTTTGTGGTACGCGTCACTCGACCGCTATCTATGCCTCTGGAAAAACACCATCATGTCCTGCTTGCTCTGCACATTGCTAACTGATCTTGGGACTACATTCGGTCGCCAAGTACTGTAGTCACCTTTCTTGGCAGGGTCCTCTAACAAGTGGGAATTAAGTAGGCGATCCAGCGATCCAGTGCAGATCGTAGACAATTGCCAAGACAATTGCTACTGCTACCCTCCTTGACCTTTACAGAAGTCCTCAGCAGACCGCCTTCGCTATTTGTCGCTCCCTCATTAGTGCGTCAGCACCCAGATGTATGCAAACCTCTCGGTAAGATGGTCGTTGCTTCGGCAGCCGAACAAACGAGCCATGTGATGTGCCACCTGACCTAACCCTTATGATACGTCCCTTGGTCCGGAAAGAACGCTTTTAACCTAGACCCCGCTCAGATTCTGGGTTTTCGTCAACGAACTCTGTGACGGTTTCAAAGAACACCTGCGCTCGCTCGTCATCGCGTATCTGCACTTCATTTTATTGGACCCTCCCAATCAGAATTCGCCCTCTTTGGAGATGGCACAGATGCGACCCCCGGCGTAGTAACTTACCGTTGGCCTCGTCTTCACACCGTCCTCCGTATCCACAAGCGTCAAGGATGTTGGAGTCGAAGTGACCGTTGTCGCTCGGATGCTATTGGCTTTTGTTGACACCTTGCAATGAAGTTGGGCCTTCGATTTCATTGCGGCCTCCCCTTTTGGGGGGCTGGGTGTCTGGAGACGGATCTGTGATCCCAGGTGTCGCTGTTTGCAGAGTCGGGAGTAGAGACACTTGGGACCGATGGCGGTGTCGGTATCAATGTCATCGCACCAGGGAGCTATACTTGAGACTGCCACTTTCTGTTCTGGCTGAAAAGGGGTGGTGGGAGGCGAACGGGATACATCTACGGTGACTGATGGTGCATCGGGAGGAGCGGGTGCTGCGTTCTGAACCACCGAGGTAGAGATAAATGTGTTAGTATTTTGTTTCATGTCATTTACACACTCTATGTATGTATTGTATTGGAGACTCGAAAGTGCAAATAGTGGTGTTTGTCATCCCTGAGTTCCGATGGTGGGTTGAACAAACGAGGGAGCGGGACCCACGGGGAGTGTTTGTTGCGGGTGAGGCGCTGGAGCGTTACCCTTTGCCGCGAACTGGAGTCCAAGAACCGTCCTTAGACCCTTGTCCATGTTGTCCGCCTCCTCAATCATTCCTCGAATGGTACGGAGCTCGAGTACATATCGTGGGTTCGGTTTCTTACACTCCTCCAGTTGGAATTTGGTCGAAGCCATCTGTCATGTGTCCGATCATGTCAGTCACGTCCTTGGGCTGAGAAACGAACCAATTGACCATGGTGAACATTCTTCGGACAACATCTTCTTTCTTCAAAGCAGCGAATGCGATGTGTATATACCTCTCAATGTTGACCAGAGCCATATCAAGACGCTCCAAATTTCGGATGTACTCTGGAATTTCACTATCTGGAATAGGAGAGCCGACGAACCCCTCGAAGCCTGACACGAACGAGACGGGTTATGAAATTGAAATTGAATAAGAAAGTGATGATACGAACTATAATTAAAAGCGATTTTCTTCTGCTCTTCAACCCATCTCTTCGCAAAGGCGACCTCCTCTGTCACTGGCCGTCGTATCGGTATAGCTCCCGCAAATTGGATAGGGATCGAGCTAGACCCCGGAAAATGTACTTGTACGGGATGACCAGAGAGTCGACGTTGAGTCACAAATGATTGTATGGGATCCAACAATGGCCCACCAACAGGTATGGGCTCCTGTACATGGAGATCCCGCAGGGAAGGGAGTACGGTTTCATGCTCCTCGTTCGCTGGACGTAAAACACGAAAGATGTCTGCCGCAAGTCCGCCGGCCACTCGAAAGTTTTTTGCACAGTCGAACGCGCGGATCAGTCCTAGCCATTGTTCGTCGTACATGTCATCCGGCACACTTGACGGTCCCATCGTTTTGATGCCTATGTCTTCTACACTGGATAGGAAAGCGGAAAAGTGGTCGCAAATCTGAGAAATGCAGGACAATTGCCAGTCCAATTGCTCGCACGGTATTTGTAGTCCAAGCCGTTGAAGAGCCCCTGGCTGGCTAAAGGTGATGGAAATGGCACTCACGGAGGATACAATATCTGCTAGAAGAGGCGACCCCCACATTTCTACGCGGTCGACGAATAGGCCAAGTTGCAAAGCGTCCAAGGTAGGTTGGTTGAAGAAAGTGATATCGATATCTCCGAGACGAGGTGCATCGATTCTGGCCACGAGACTATCCAGGTACTTGCTGATTCCCCGATATTTGAGGAGGTTGAGAGCTGGGAGAACCACGCGGTCCCCTGGAGGTGGAGAAAAGCCGAGGTAGTTCCGGCGGGGGGGCAGGGAAAGAAAATGGAGTGATAGGGTTTTAAGTCGGGTCAAGCCACACAAGGCATTTGCGAACGCTTCTGGGGAAATATACCCAACACCGGGAATTTCGTGGAGTTGAAGATCAACGAGGTCCTGGGAGGGTAAAAGAAGCTGCGGGAGTGAGGGAATTGCAATCCTGGTCAAGTGGAGAGTACGAAGACGATGACCCCACCAAAAGGTGCTGGGGAGTATCAGCCACACGTCATCTTGGGACAGAAGAACAAGATCTTCTAGTCGCGAAAGTGGCTCAGAAATTGTTGAAAGTTTTTTCAGGAGTGAGCATGTGACGGTGAGGTTGATAGAGCAAACACGATCAGATTGCTCGAGGGCGGCCATGACATTGTCCTCATCCTCGGGAGAAGGGGGAGGATGGATGGGGGATGTTCCGTAGTTCACGACGAGAGGCAAGGGTGGCCAACAATCTAGACTCTTTATGACTGGCGTTCCGGACGTACAGTAAAGTCGAAGATCTAGACCGAGAGGTGATCCAAATATGATCCGTCGCCAGCTTTGGCATACGTGCGCAAGCTTAAACCAAGATGGTGGAGAGGCATCCAGGTAATGACGAAATATGATCAGGAGGATGTCGCTGGAGGTCATCACTTGCTGAGAAAGGTCGTGTTCCAAACGATCAGTACAAAAAGAACTTCTTTCATTGTCACGATATTACATACTCGTTGTACTTTTTCCCGTCGTCGTCGGCCACGTTGCGCAATTTGGCGAGGCCGCAAAGGAGGGGTACGTCGACCCTGAATCATTTCGCCCCGCTTGAAGTGTGCACGGTGTTAAAGAGGATGGCTCGTCGTCGAGAATGTGTGATATGGGTTCTGTAACCCACTGAGAAAGAGCGGTTGTACTTAAAAAGACCAGGCAAGACTACTCCAGTCCCACAGCTTGCGATCGTTCGGTGTGCACCGCCGACGTACACGTTCACTGAAGTGTAAAGGGTGTAGAAGACGACGAGTTATTGGGAAAAAAAAAAGGGACGAGTCATGATGTCATATGTATGGAAAGGATGAATCATAGAGACTCCACACGGCCAATAACAGAGCACGAAGGTGTGAAAATTCATGAAGTTTCAGAAAAAGCTTGTTGGACAAACGAAAAACGAAAATGCAACATGTGTGGGAAAAATGTGCCATGAGCGCGGCGACAAGACAAGACAGCGGTTATAATCACGTGGTCACTCGTCACGTGGAGATAACGAGGACGCGTGGTCGCGCGCGACGTCGCCCAGCACTCACCGACTCGGTACAACTGCGATGATGAATGTGACACGACTCCAACAACCGCCACCTCAGTCCAGCTCCACGAGGTCTGTCTCGGAGGCCGAGGATATCACCCCAGACGTGCGTTCTCTTGTCGTGACATTTTTATCGTTGTCCCCACACGTCCTTCCTAGTTTTTGTCAATAAGACTAGTAAACAAGCGCACCCGTGTCAAAATCTCGCCAGAACCACTCGACTTATCTTCTATTCCAAACAAAGGCCAGCTTTTCGTAGTTGCGGGTACTCTGGGATGGTTTGTTGCAATCATCAGGTCGGGTACAGGACTCGGTACGTTATTCTTTAGAAGCACCAACCTCTTCTTGACTCTATTTAAGCCCTCGTTTCCTCGCCACTTGCGGATTTACGGTCTCAACTATCCTCTCAGGATGCGAACTCTGACAATATCTTCCAACCGCAGCGGACGATCCCCTTCTCTTCTGTCACTCCGAATTACCTCATCTTCGCATGCAATGACACCAGGCTCATTGTCGGCTTGACCCAAGGACAAGTTATTGTGTTTGATTCCTCTGCTATCTGCTCAACGGGTACCAACGAAGTCACGCCACTCCACACTTTCCTCCCAACTACCCCAACCCCGACTGCGGTTCGGCAGATGTACGCAAATCCTGGCGACATTCCCGAACTTGTGGCTCTTCTTCGCGAACCAGATGGCAATCCCGACAGTCAACTTGTTGAAGTTATCAATGTGTCCACCCTGCAGTCTGTTGCCGGATGGAGCAGCGGGGGGACGCCCGAGACCTTTCCAACCAGCAGTGCGTTTCAACACTCTCGAACAAAACATTGTGCTCATCATCTGTTTCATAGTTTCCTGGTCCCCCAAGGGCAAGCAGCTTGCCATCGCCCTTCAGAGCGGTGATATTATCACATTTTCTCCCAGCGAGACCCAGCAGGCCAAGACCTTCGTCGCTCGCCCCTCTTCTATGCAAGGGCAAGGCATAGTACACACGACATGGCTCTCGAACCCGGCTTTCTATACCATCTTTTCCCCTGTTGGGCCCTTGGATCCCCAGGCAGACCAAAAGCATATGGTCATTGTGCACGATACGAAGCGCTCGGATGCATCCGCGGACATCACTCTCCCAATCACCTTTTTCCCTAGTGGTGTCCGCCCTCCCGGAGCATTCACGATTACACTAAAAGGATGGGATCCCGCAAAAATACTTCTGATAATTGGTGACAGCACGACCGCGGACATTGGCCTCGTGTGTTGTACAGCCGATGACAAGTGGCAGAAGCTGTCATTCGATGAGGGTGCACCTTCAATGCCGCTTGACGCCGACCAAAATGAAACAACGATGATTGGCTTTGAACTGGATCTCAAGAATACGACGCCTTATGACGTAACTACATCTACCGGAGAAACCGTGTCGGTTCCGCCTCCACCAGTAGTTTGGGCGTATGCGAACGATGGGACAGTCGTTGCGTGGTATGTGGTAAATACGCGGGGTACACCATACCCAGGTAAGGGGCAGCTGGCCGTCCGTTCACCTATAGTCGCGCCTGCCGCAGCCGCCGTACCGGCGTCCGGCCGTTTTTCTCAAGCGGCCCAACCTACGTTCGGGCAGTCATCGCAACCAACATTCGGTCTACCCACTCTGTCCAGTCAGCCCTCATCGTTCGGCTCTACTACCCCCTCTTTCGGTCAGTCTGGGTTCGGGCAAACCTCGATAACTGGGTCTGCGTTTGCACAAGCCCCCACCTTTGGGAACGCCGCTTTCGGGGCAGCATCGTCGACATTTGCTTCTCCCCCGGGACAGGCTCCTTCCGGTGGAGCCTTCGCGGCCTTCGCACCTGCGTCAGTAAATTGGGGTCAAACCAATTTTGGACCAGCACAGACTGGGTTTAATTCAGCAGCCGCCCCGGCCCCTCCACCTCAAATTCAGCCAGCTGAGTCGACCGAATCAATGGCGACGGATTCTTCCCAAGAGTTGTCGTTTGGTGCGATGTCCCTTAGCGGAAGCACAGACAATACACAGGCAAAAGCAGGACCCGCCACAACCAGTATGTTTGGGGTCCCTACACCACCCTCACAGCCTGCTCCCTCCTCAGCTGCTACCTCCACAATTGGCGGTGGCTCGTTTGCACTCTCCCCTGGCATTGGGTTTGCAAAGTTCGCTTCGAAACCGGCTGACGAAACGACCGCCCCAGCTAATGTCGAGGTCCCGAAGCCCTCGCCGGCGTTTGGCCAGACGAGCTTTGGGTCGGGCTTTGGTCAATCGGGATTCGGTCAATCGGGATTTGGCCAGTCTGGGTTCGGCAAGACGGGTCTTGGCACACCAATGTCTACGACGCCCATAGCGACGCCCATCAATCCTACATCCACATCGACGTTTGGGAGTGGTGGTGGTTTCGGTGCGTTTGCGTCAGGAGGGCTCGCGACGTTTGGCGGAGCAAAACCGGCGGAGACAAAGCCGGCTGTCCCCGCGATCAGCCTAAGTGGGGGGTTCGGTGCATTTGCTTCGACTGGATTGTCAGCTTTTGGCCAAGCAGCGTCGATCAAGCCGGACGCTGTACCTGCGTGGAAGACTGGTGGAGACGCTACTTTTAGCAGCGGAACCGGGACAACTGTCTTTGGTGGAACACCATCAGCATCTCCACTCACAACAACTACTACACCCGTGAAGTCGATGTTCACTTCGACTGAACCCACAACAGTTGCTACCCCCACCGCGTCGCCTCTTAACGTGACCGCTTCACCTGAGAAAGTGAAGTCGGCCTCCCCGTTCGCCAATGCCACGCTATCAACTCTTCCCTCCATCGTTGCCACTCCTCCCCAGAAATCTCAATCACCATCTGCATCCAGCCCTTCACCAAACGCTTCTCCGAAGATGGCTGCTGACTCAGCCAAGCCTCCTGCCCCGCTGGTCAGTACAACGCCTGTGGGCACTCCACCCGCCAATGCATTCATGGGCCTCAAGATGAGTACCGGCTTTGGACTGTCGAATTTCAATGCCAAAGATTCGCCGTTTGGGAACCCAAAGCCTGTATCCCAGGCCGTCAGTGCATTTGGAGACCAGTCTTCGGCTCCAAAGGTGCCTGTACCAGCGACTCCTGGCTCGGTATTTGGCCAGACGAGCGTCATCGGTGCTGCATCAAAACCATCGCCAGGGTTTGCACAACCTACATTCGGCTCTCCGTCAGCAAGCCCCAGTGCTATCCCCAGCAGTTCGAAGACGGCATCGAGCAATGCCTTCAGCGCATTCAGTGGTGGCGCGAGCGCGTTTGGCAAGACTGGCGGGTCTGGGGTGGCCTTCAGCGACATGCTGCGGGCAGGTGATTCATCCTCTGACAGCAACAAGTCGAAGGAACCCCAAAAAACACCTGGGTCGTCATCTGGCTCAGCACCGGGGACTCCCAAGTCAGCGTTTGACACGTCGCCGACGCCGCAACCGGCGGAGGTCCCCGCCTCGCATGAGTCCGACGACGAAGCAGAAGAGAAGGGAAAAGGTCAAACCGTTTCTGCTGCAAGCTCATTCAGCACCCTGTCGTCGTCGACCTCGTCATTTGTTGACGTTTCACGTGGAGACGAAGAGGAAGAAGAGCCAACGGCGCCTTCTTCGGATGGTGGCGATAGCGACCGGGGCGAAGAACAGATCGAGGAATTCCTCTCAGATACCTATTCGGAAGGAGAGCCGGACGGGGAAGGTGATGAAGTTGAAGACGAGGGGGATGCCGAAGGAAAGCGAGAAGAAAGGGATGGGGATGAGGGTGATGAGGACCGTGGAGGTGACGAGGAACAAGATGGAACAGAGGACGAAGAAGACGACGCGCCTCCGAGCGATGAAGCCGATCCGACGACCGTACCGCTACCTGCGTCCCGCTCCCCATCGAGCACGCCAAAGGCCGAAAGGCCCGCAATCAACGTGCAACCAACGCCCATCTCCGAACCATCGTCAAATGCCTCCCTATCCGAGCGAGTACGAAGCACGACGCCGCCAGGGTCACCATCCAAGGAACCCTCGACGCCGCTATCGTTGCAAACGCCTCTCCAGCAGCCAACGCCGACGCTCCCTTCGCCTTCGCTCTCACCATCGCCAACCCCGGTGATCGGCTTTGGTAGACCCAACACGCGTCCGCTGCGCAGCTCGCCTCTCGCAAACGTACCTGTATCAGGTGGCGACGAGGAAGAGGTCAAGGGCGAGAAACCTGCCTCGCTTAAACCACACCCGGCGTCTCCAAGGACCCCGTTCGGCCAATGGGATGTCGGTGCGACGTCGCCATCGCCTGCTGAAAAGCCGACGCCTCCTCAGCCCGCAGCGGAGCCGTTGGTCGACCAAACCGCCAAGGCAACACCGCCTGCGATAACGAGGCCAAAGACCCCACCGTTGTTAATAGGTACGAAGGGTATCGCTGTCAACAATAATTCGTCCTCTTCGGCCACAGCCCCAGCCACGGTTCCTGTGGCCCCGGCGCCAACGCTGAACTTGGGTGGCTTTTCATTTGGTACCGCCGTGAAACCCGATACGAAACCAGCAGTGGAGGATGCGACGAGGTCTTCCACAACTCCAGCGGGTCTATTTTCCGGATTTAAACCTAGCGCGTTCAACCTCGTGCCAAAGTCCGAGCCAATTGCAGGAACGCTGCCTGTAGCAGATACCAAGTCTACTGCCGTCTTTGGAGCCACGGCCAAAGTCCCCCTGGCGCCTGCGACAGGACCACCCTTTGTTAGTCCGTTCGGTCCAAAACCCGGTGCTGCAACGCCTGCTGTCGCCGCCGCTGGCGGAAAGGGCGCCACGAGCACACCTGCTCGCGTGTCCACGGCGCCTCCGCTTGTGACGCCGCCGAAAGACGCGCCTTCTGCAGAGCCACTGACTCCCATACAAATTGAATTTACAAACTTGATTACCGGGATTGGAACAGAACTGGCAAATGTAAGTCGGCTCTCCCGTTTGCTTGTGCTCGCCCTATTTATCGCTCACGTCGCATCGTGTCACGTCCACAGCTTGTTAGGCATTCCCATGAAGCCCGTGAGAAGCGATCGAAGATGATCCGACCTACGCCTCCCATAGACGTTGAGGGACTCGCAAAGACTATCCGTGAGTCTGAGCGAGAAATCGAACAACTCGAGCTTGCCCGCAGTGAGGACCGCGCAACGATCAGAGAGCTTGAGATTGGCGTCCTTAAAGGTTTGTGGGCCACTTTGAAGAGTCTGGGAGCTCCCGAAGGGCTAATGTACGCGTTGCAATTTTTTTTCCCCATTTTAGCGAAAACGAGGAAAGAGGAGATCACGCGCTTCGATAAAGCTGGGTCAGATGTGGAGTTTGGGAAGATGCTCAAGTCACGGTTCCTTAGCCCTGAGCAGATGGAACTACAGACTCAGCTACGCAGAAACATTCGGGTGGGTCCACGCGCGACATTTGCGGCTCACGCCCGTGCAAGTACTTACGAGTATCCAATAGTCCATCCAAGATCGGGTCACCAAAATGGAGGACCACTTACAAGCATCCAAAAAGAAGCTCAATGAGTTCAAGACAGCACGGCCAAGTATCAAGTAAGCGTCAGACCTTCCCGCTTTGTCCAATCTTTTCATTTTTTACACACATTTCAGACCGCCATCGCTTGACACGGTCAACCGCACTTCCCGAAATATCGATCTCGCGATTCGTCAGCAAACGGTCGACGTGTCTGCGCTCTCAGCGCGCGTTGCCAAGCTAAACCTGGACAGTGGTAGTCCATTAGGTACACCGTCACGCATACGGGAGCGGGATGTCGTGCGACGCCCGTTGGACGTGACCCCGCACGTTGCAAGCACGACCGCAGCCGCGTTAAATGCCGAGCAATCTGCGCACCGCCTCAAAGAGGCCCTTCTTGCCGTGCGCACCGAGCCGCTGCTCAACACGCAAGCCGCGCAAGCTAAGCCTGCGCGGGCATTCGACACGCCGCAAAAGCCGACTGTGGATCCCACCCCGAGCGCCGGCGCGAGCAAGGGCACCAATCTCTTCTCTACCCCCTTTTCGCTCCCGCCCCTTAGTGCAGGCACGGGATCTGCTTCATCATCGCCACCCGCGAGCGCTGGGAGGCGGGCCAGTACCCAGAAGTACCACTCGAAATCTGTGCCGCTGAAGAGCGCTCCAACTGTGGGAACGCCACCGAAGCCCTCGTTTGACTGGGGCCCTCTGCCTGGGATCAAACCAATGACGACGCTCTCCCCGGATTTGCGATCGAAGACGGGTTAGCGAGGATCGTGTCTTTCGTTGTCGTTTTTTTCTCGCATGTATAGGATGGTCATTTTGTTTTGATATCGAGTAGGAAAGCCACGCAGACGAATATGATATTTTCTACCTCTTTTTTCAGTGCCATTCCTTCCGGTCTGAGAACCGACCATCCTCCGGTAATTTTATGAAGTGATTTTGTCAAACAGTAGTCAGTAGTCGGCCTTACTGGACACTTCTTTTACCCTTATTCCCCATTTCTCTCCCATCGGCTCCCTTTTTCTGTGCTTACACAAGCTGCTCGAGGGAATCATCTACGACTCAAACGAACACCTGCGTGACGGCCACAAAGCGGATTCGAAGTCCAAAATTAATCCACAAAACACCGAAATCAAACAACTAACGTTAACCAACACTTGAACCAGCGTCATCTTTAGAAAGGTTGTCCTTTAGAACGCGTAATAAACGCCCTACATCCGTATTCTCTGCGCCCCCACGTTTCTCAAACTTCGCGAAAGCTCCTCGAATGAATCTCGTCAGGTTTTGGAGGCAAATTGGAGCCGACTACCAAGTAGAAGTTCTCTCCATCTAGTGATAACGACTCCAACCGGGTGCAATATTCCGGACATGGCGACGAATTGTAAGTCTCTACTCCTCCCTGACACAATGATCAAGCGTTGTTGAATGCGTGGTCCCGCATAATGTACAAGAAGTCTCACAAGTAACGAACACGGATCACGCACATGGAAAGCATTTTCCGGTGCCTTTCCGAAATCGCTAGTACAACAAAACTTAGGAATAGACCAAATGGAAAAGGGGGGGGGGGGGGGGGGGATTAGGCCCAATAACAGCACTGCTCCAAAACGGGGAAATGATCCCTACAGAACATCCTCACGCCCGCGTGCCAAACCGCGCAGCAGTCGGGAATCTGGCTACTGAGGCACAGCAACCGGCCGTCAACATCTACATTGCATTTAGTTTAATGCAGATGTTGATGGCCTTGTTGACGGCTTCGAGGAAGCGCGCGGCCACCCCGGCCGCTGCTACAACAGCCGGTGACAGGGATAGTGATCCAGCATTGACGTTAGGTATCGGCTGCTGTTGCTGCAATTGATAGCTCTGGGGAGGCAGACACGGGGGAGGGAGGTAATCCCATGCGCCAACAGAAGCCCTTCGTGATGATGCATGGCACTGCTCGAAGATAGCGTTGGTCGAGGTGTGGGTAAATCGGGGGATATTGAACGTCGCTCGGTTGTGCCAGAGAAGTATGTTCTCCGAGATTCCCATCGGTATCGTAGTATATGGAGACCTCTTCAGCTTGAGTTACTGGTCCCGCATCGGCCTGCCACCTCCCGGGTTGGTCGTTGGAAGGGGTCCCCGCGTAACCTGGAAAGTGGGTCCTGGTGACTGGCATTCCGCAAAGGCGGTCGGGGGGCGACCTTGGTACCGTGCAGGGATGAAGGCGTGCTCTAATGTGCGCAAAGCCTGACGATAAGTTCAGCGGCACCGTCATATGAGAAGGGAAGGCAGATACCACTCCGCAAGGCGGCACGGACGTGGTCATGGCACCAGACGCGCCATGCTTCTTCGACGTCCCGCATCGTTAAATTGAGAACACGGATGATGTTTTGAATGGGCTCTGTTGCCCTGCACGGCCCGATTTCCTCCTCCAGGTGCAATAATACGACAACGAAGGATTGCTTCAACGCCCTCAGGACGTGGATGTCGAAGGAGTGCCCAGTTATTCTAGAACAGAAGTGAACAACACACAGAGGGGGAGTAAGCAATGGACCAACGTACAGATGCATCAAATCAGAAAATATGGGTTGTTCGAGATGTTCCGAGAGCGTCCGAGTCTGTGGTGTATTGATATCACTGCTATGCACGTAATGTATTTGTACGGGGCGGACTGGAGAGTCGACGCTGGGTGACAAATGACACTACGGAGTCCATCAATGGCTCGTGCATGAATACGGGCTGTATATGAAGATTTCGCAGGGCAGGGAGCACGTCGGCTGGACGTAAAGCACGCAAGATGTCTGTCGCAAGTACGCCGATCACACGACAGTTTTTTGTGCTGTCGAATGCGCGGAGTCCCTAGCCATTGTTTATCGTCTATGTCATTCGACACACTTGATGGCCCAATCGTCTTTATGTCTAGGTCTTCTACACTGCATAGGAAAGAGGAAAACTGGTCACAAATCTGAGAAATGAAGGACAATTGCCAGTCTGATTGCTCGCATGATATTTGCAAACCAAGCCGTGCACTAAAGGCCGACTGGGTAAATGTGGCGAAAACGGCACCCCTGGAGAATATAATGTCTGCTCGAAGAGGTGAACGCTGCATTTCTATGCGGTGGATGAATAGGCAAAGTTGTGAAACGTCCAAGGTGGGTTGGTTAAAGAACGTGAGGTCGATTTCCCCGAGAGACGGTGCATCAATTCTGGCTACGAGGCTATCCAAGTACTTGCTAATTCCTCGATATCTGAAGCAGGTGAGAGCTGGGAGAACAACGCGTTCCCCTGGCGGTGGGGGTAAGCTGAGATAGTTTCGACGGGGAGGGAAGGAAAGGAAATGGAGTGAAAGTGATTCAAGTCGGGTCATCCCGCACAAGGCATTTGCGAACGCTTCTGGGGAAAAATACCCAACGCGAGGAATTTCGTGGAGTTGAAGATCTACGAGGTCCTGGGAGGGTGAAAGAAGCTGCGGGAGTGAGGGAATGGAAATTCTAGTCGAGTGGAGAGTACGAAGGCGATGGCCCCACCAAAAGGCGCTGGGGAGGGCCAACTGCACGTTAGCTTGGGATAGAAGAACAAGTTCTTCCAGTTCTGAAAATGGCCCAGAGATTGCGGAAAGTTTTTTCATGAGCGAGCTTGTGACGGTGAGGTTGATGGAGTAAACACGATCACATTGCTCGAGAGCGGCCATGATATTGTCCTCATCCTCGGAAACAAGGCGGGGACGCCGGGGAGTAGGAAATCCTCCGTAGTTCACGATGAGAGGCAATGGTGGCCAACAGTCTAGATTATTTAGGACAGGCGTTCCATATGTACAGTAAAGTCGAAGATGTAGACGTTGATGTAGACCCAAAGGTGATGCAAATATGATCTGTCGCCATCTTTGGCAGACGTGTGCAAGCCTAGACCAAAATGACTGAGAGGGATCCAGATAATGACGAAATATCACCAGAAGGAGCTCGTCGGAGAGTACCTCGATCATCACCAGCTTGGAGCTTGGGCAACAGTGAGGTGGTTGATTCCCCCTTTTCCGCGTAAAACTGTCCGTACCCGAAACTACTGGCCGTGTACGGACTTCTCGGACTTCTCTGAATCTCCAGCATCGCTATGATCATGTAATCACTTACGGCACTTGCATGGTATGACTGTTGCCCGTGACAGGACTCCAGTGCTGAACTGCGCTGTGAGTCCGACATACGGGGGAGCCGCTAGCGCCGTGATCTAGAATCAGGATCGAGCCGGTGCCCGACGGAGTTCGTCTCGCGTTCCCGCGAGCAACTCCTCGCCCTACTTTTTGGACTAGGACCGTCGCGGTACCATTCTCGTTCCCTTTCCCGTCTCGACTACTGTACCACTTCAATAGCTACTGTCTCCAGGACGCACTCTCAGATCAGATCAAGCGCGAGCATGCTGAGCCCGACATCAGACGGGCGACGCTCTCACTTCGTCACCACCTCGCTGCTCCGACTCCTTGCCATCACTGACGCGTTCATAAACGCCATTGATACCCTTGTTGATACCTTGTGCTCATTAAAGACTCGTTTTTACTAATTGTGATTGAGCACTTAGTATATAATGTATGGCTGCTGGTCTATAATTCATCATCCAAGTGTTCTCAAATCCGTCAGTTCGCGCTCTTGCTTTAACTCGACTTAATTCTCAATATAGATCTCAATTCTCAATCTCTCGGCGCGCGCACTCACGTGTGATGCATTACATAAGCTCGTCTCACCCGACCGCTGTCTCAGTCCAGCTCTGCGATTTCTGTACAGAGGTCTCTGTCAATAAGACTACTAAATAAACGCACCCATATCAACCTCTTTCCAGCACCACTCTACTTTTCTGCCATTCCCAACAAAGGCCAGCTTTTCATAGTTGCGGGCGCTCTGGGATGGTTTGTTGCAGTCGTCAGGTCAGATTGTCATTCTTTAGAGCCTGACCCCTCAGGATCCAAATTTCGATGATACCTTCCGACCCCAGCGGACAATCCCCTTCTTCCGTCACCCCAAATTACCCCGTCTTCGCATGCACTGACACTAGGTCGTTGCTGTCCTGTGCAAGGACCAGTGCCTCTGTCGTCACAACACTGCACACACTGCTCCCAACCACGTGTCTGCGCTCCCAGCGCGCGTTGCTAGGCTGATCCTAGACGGTGGTAGCCCATCAGGCACGCCGTCACGCATACGGGAGCGGGAGATTGTGCGACGCCCGCTGGACGTGATCCCGCGGGTTGCAAGCACGACCGCAGCCGCTCTGAATGCCGAGCAGTCCGTGCACCGCCTCAAGGAGGCCCTCCTTACTGTACGCACCGAACCCCTACTCAACACGCAAGCCGCGTATGCCAAGCCTACGCCACTGGTGTTCGACACGCTGCAACCCCCGAGCTCCTCCACGAGCAAAGGCACCAATATCTTCTCTACCCTTTACGCTTCCACCCCTTAGTGCGGGTACAGGTTCTACTTCATCGCCACCCCGCGGGCGCTGGGGGCGGTGCAGTGCCTAGAAGTACCACTCGAAGTGTGTGCCTCTGAAGAGCGCTCCGACCAGGGGGAACGCCACCGAAGCCTGCATTTGACTGGGGCCCGCTGCCTGGGATCATACCAATGACGACGCCCTCCTCGAATTTACGATCGAAGACGGGTTAGTGAGGATCGTATCCTTTTGTTTCTTTCTCAAATGTATAAAATGGACATTTTGTTTTGATACCAAGTAGGAAAGCCACATACGACATGACGAATATGATATTTTCTACCTCTTCTTTTCAGTGCCGTTCCTCCCCGTCTGAGAACCGATCGTCCTCCGGTGCACCGTTAATTTTGGACTCCGAATCTGCTTCGTGGTCGTCACGCAGGTGTTCGTTTGGGTCGTAGATGATTCCCTCGAGATGAGCGAGCGCAGCCTGTGCAAACATAGAAAAAGGGAGCCGATGGAAGGTCTAGTAGGGCTGATAGCGGCTATTGTTGATGAAATCACTGCGCACCCTTCCGACCTCGCTGAGCTCTTCGCCCTCCGCCCCAGTGAAGATTTCAAACTCGCCGCTATTATCTAGATCGATGAACGCATCGTCATCGGCATCGTCATCATCTGACCCTTGCGGATCGGGGTGAAGAGATGCGCAAATGGACAGCGCCTCGAAAATGGGGTCCACTGTAACAAGTCAAAAAGTCAGACGTGAAAAGGGATGCGGAGAAACGCACGAGAGTCGGAGGGCTGGGGTGTCAGACTGAGCTCGCGCATGCATGGTTCCGCGTCCTCGTCGCCATCTGCTGCTGCTGCCGGAAAGTCGTCGAGTTGGCAATAGATAAAAGGACCGGATTCCCCGCGCGATATCGCGTGCAGCGTTATGGACGGGTACTCGATCTGAAACGCGCGTCCCGTCGTGGAGGACTGATAGGCGAGGACACTGGAGACCAGCATGTCAGCTGCACGCATCCAGTTACAAAGAGGGAGGACGTACCTCTCGATTATGTAGAGCGTGCCGCGTGCACTGTCCTCCCCGGAGAAGCCATCGAGTGGAGGATCGAAGGCGACAGAGACGTCCTGTACCTTGTGCCTGAGAACGGGGGGGATATCGGCGAAGGAGGCAGGGGTAGCGCCAGTCAGTGTCCTGTGCTCGTCTACGGAGATGTGATTCGGAATTGCGTCAATGAAGGTCACTGCGGGCATCGTTTCCCTGAGTCACCGATTAGCCATCCCGGCCACGACCACAGTATACTCAAACCACGTGCCCGCCTACACGATAGATTTACATAAGCTACTATCACAGGCCGGGTGCGGGTGAGGTAGGTTCTTCACTCCCGACTGTTCTGTTCCCACCAAGAGCACAGCATTAGTGCTGAACTACCAAAGACAGTCAGTTCATCACCGATATTAGCCTTGATGCTGCGCTAACCTCCAGCACCGCTTTCTTCCTATGCTCTCATAAGGCTCACCTACACGCCGTTCACGCGCAGCACTTCTCTCCGCTTTCCTCCCACCGTCGATCCCACCCTACATTCCCCCGACATTTCGCGTACTTCCATTGCCCACCATGTCATTCTTTGACAAAATTAAAGACAAACTAACCCCTGAATCATCTGGTGTACCGATTTCAACATCTGCGTCCGGGGGTATTGGCAGTAGACGTGGAGCACTGGGCTTTGAAGACGATGTGTGTAAACTTTTCTCTTTTTGGGTTCTCCTGGGTCTGTTGCGCGTTGCCTAAGTTAAGCGCGTCGTTGCTCTATTTTCGAACACTTTGAACTATTGTTACGTAACCATGTTCATTCCCTTGACCTGATCTTCCAATGACCTTGGAGTCAGACGGTTCTCTTGTTTTCTTACTTTTTATTCCTGTCTTATGGGTGCTATGGCTCTGGGTTTATCGCGTTTTTTTTCCCGCACATTCCGGATTGTGAGCTGACTGTTCCCGGTTCTCGCAGATGATCGTCTCGAAACCTAGTATTATATGTCATGTATCTCAAGTTTTCTTCAACTTCCTCGCCATGTGTTGTTTTGCTAGTGTAGCCAGCTTCCAGGCGCACTGGCACGTGGGACCCTGTACGTATTCCTTCCCCGCATGTCCCTGAACGCGTCACTCAATCTGCGACGCGTCAAATCAAAGCCGGATTGACAGGCTTTGCCCTCTTCGTATCTATCACGGGAATATTCCTGTCCCTCTTCTTACTTCTGGTACCACTGGCAAATGAGAAATTCGACAAGTTTACGCGTGTAGCGCGTGCGATCAAAGAGGACCGTGCCACCTTCGTCTTGGTAGGGACAGGCGCAACCTTCAGCTTCCTCATAGCGTGCGTTGGACTTACGCACCTTAAAGAGCTAGCGTGTTGAACTTTGTTCGTACAGGTTCATCACCACTATTTCTGCTTGGACACAGGCAGGCTGCAAGAACGCAAAGAATGACCCTCATGCCAAGGCGCTAGGTGATGACTTCACCAAGGGACTGGGAGGCTGGTGTTCCACCAAGAAGGCAGGCGCTATCTTTTTCTGGTTGGCTTTCGGTGAGTGTCCCCCTGTTCGTTTCCCCTGTGTCCTCGCTGGAATGTTTGGTGCAGGCTTTTGGGCAGGAACCTTGACAATCGCCGTCCTCGACTGGCGCAAGAACAGGGGCCTTCGCCCGCGTGATCCTCCCTTCGAACACCCTGAAGTCGATGAAGGCGACGAAGAGTCGACATATGAGGTGGTCCCACCCCTGAAACGAGATGCCGACAGTGATGCAAACTCACCTTTCTCTGATGCCTACCGCTTTTCTGGTGCATCGTCAACCGTGTACGACAGCTCGGCTGGCTATAACTCTCCTGGGAAGTACAGCATTCCATCTGCGCCTCAGCCACGCCCAAGCCTCGATGCGTACGGTGCATTTTCTGACCCTGCTCCCACTGGGTTTGCTCCACCCCCAAGCGATAATGGCGTAAAAGGTATGAGCCGGACAATGCAATACGCGGACCCGTATGCGGCGGTGCGTGCGTCGGTTACGTCTGCGCCAAACTCAACCACATCAACCTATCAATAATGTTAAAACGAGGGGAAGGAATGTAGTTGTATCTCCAAGTCACTCAGCTATTATGATGGACTCTGTTATATTTCGTTCTACGATGCTTTAGATGATCGATGACCCTTAATATTTATTTGCCCCTGCGTCCGCTTCCGTCGTTGTCGGATTGTGTTGCCCCTTGTTGTGGCGTTTATTATGTAAGCTCCTCAAACCGAACCTTCATCATGTCCGGCGGTCCAGCAAGGTCTGTTCTCAAGCGTTCTTGGCTTTCTATCCCGCGAAGTACAAGATTTCGTGTCTACAGCGACAGGCAACAATACCAGCGAGGTGAGTGTGCGCAGTTTCGTGATGGCATTGACTATCAAGATCTCACCAATGGTGTCCTTAATCGCCGTCTGTAGAGAGTTGTTGCATCGACGAGTTCGCATCACCGCGCAAAAACAAAGCCCAAACGGGAGACACGGCACTCTAGGAGAGAAAGATTGCGTTCAAGTGAGGAAGAAGGCGGCGACGAAGAGAAAGAATGGCCAGAGCAACAACACCCGTTTCGCAGATCCGCCCGTCGTGTTCAACCCCCCCACGGCACGTCCTACTCTCCAACGCCGTCCCCACCACGCGCAACGTATCAGAATCGGCGCTGTTCTCCTTCTCCACGACGTCAAAAAATAATACTCTCTAAAAAAGCAGCTCCCCGTCGCCACCGCCGAACGCCGTCCCCGCCGCGTCCACTCACACCCCCTCTCGACGAGCGCGCCTCCCATGACGGGCACGGCTCCGACGATGCAGGTGCAGAACCTCCCACACAGGAAGAAGAAGCAGAGGAACGCGCGCCACATCCCCCTTCCCGCGCACTGCGTCGCCGGTCGTCCATGACGATGCCTGGGGCCCTCTTCCCTCGCAGCCCTTCGATGGACCCAGCTCGAGCCCCGGCCACAGCTCCACCCCAACGCCATGTACACTTCCCGACTCAGCCCACCTACATTGACTACGAGGTACTCCTACCGAGTGCGTCGAGCTCTCCAGAGCACCCGCGCCCCCGCAGCCCCAGCCCGGTGTCCGCACCCAGTAGATCCCGCGCCCCATCGGTCAGCGAGGTCTCTCGGCGGCGCGCACAAGAGGACGCAGGCGGCATTTTATCACCGTCCGGACCTGCGTGGAAGGAAAAGGGGAAGCAGCGCGCGATGGTCGTTTTGGAGAGTGATGCGGCCTCGTCGCCCGCGAGGTCGATGTTTAGCGGAAGCGGTCGCAGCACAAGTGACGCGGAACACGATGCGCAGAGCGCGGACACGTCACGGGAGATTCGTGTGCGCGGCAAGGAACAAGAGCTGTCCGCCGTGCGAGAGGAGCGCAGAGCGCGCGAGAAATGGTGGGAAACCGAGACGGAGACTACGATGATACGGGAAGAGAAAGTGGAATACGAAGATAAGATCAAGAAGCTGGAGGAAGAAGTACAACGTCTCAGAGACGAGGTGCATATTTTATCCTTCCGTATTTTATCCCCCTACTGACGCCCCCCCCTCCAAAGTTGGCGAAGAGGCCAGCGATGAACTCTGCGGATTACTCGTTTTCCATGCCTCCGCCTCCGCCTCCACCGCCTCCACCGCCGTCACATTTGTCACTTGTTCTCCCACGGATACCTACAACTCCTGCGGCGGCAGAACTTTCCTTTTCTGACATTCGTGCTCATTTGCGACATACTGGCACGCCGGTCGAGGCTCCGATAAATGCACCGCCCACAGCAAAGAAGCGCGTCGGACAGCCCACGATCGGTGTCCCTGCCGATAAAATGGCGGCGTTTCTCAAGGAAATGAAGACGGTGCGACTGAGGAAGGTGTTCAACGCGCCAGCGGATATGGGCCGCGAACCTCTCCGTGCGAGTTCTGCAGAGACTTCCTTCGTCGCTGCGGGAATCCAGCGACCGCCACCCAACGCCGGCGAAAAGCGAAAGAGGGAGGCAGACCCGCGGGGGACTGAGGACGTGCAGTCGACCAAACGTCGATTGATGATGGGACCCCTCCCACGCTCGGCCGACTCGTCGTTCCGTTCCGCAAATAGCAGCTTCTCCTCCCAGCCCCGATCCCAAAGCCAGAGCCAGCCAGAAGCAGGGCCGTCAAAGCCCACGCGTTCGTATATACCCGTGCGGGCATGGCCATCGAGCTCTGTGGATGGGACCGACGTAACACCATCCCTCACCTCTGATGGGGACGCGGAACAAGGGCCCGACGAGCCACTGCCCCGCACACCCCCTCAGGTCCCAACAGCCATCGCTGACGAACCCGAAGAACTGCAAGTGGAGTTGCTCCCACCGCCCTCGCCGCCACAGCCGCCCGCCAAAAAGGTGACGCCGGTGCCTCGCCCCCCTACGCCGCCTCGACGAAATCACGCGCCATCATCAGCTCAAGGTTTATTCGACAAGCGTCCGCCACGATCGCCGCTTCCCGCGCCCACGCCGCAAAAGGCGCGTCCTCCAACACGGCTCCCGACGCGTCGTCGGAAAATACCACAATCGGACGAAGAGGACGACCCGCTGGCGCTCGTGGCGCTCGATCCACCCCTGGTCATTCGCACGAGAAGACCGACGGCAGGGCCCTCTCGGCACACTCGCAAGGGCAGCGCGTCGTCGACGCAGAGCGGTGCACCGAGCAAGGCGGCGCGTAGGCGCACGCTAGACGAGGAGCTACGTCGCTCGGATGGGGTGACGGAGGACGACCTGCTGGCGTTCGATATTGAACCGCACACGTATACTGCCGATGGATCGACCAGTGGGCGCACGCGCAGAGGCTTCCTTGCGCACGGTGGAGGTGGCGGCGCCCCGGTTTTCATGGGCGCGGAAACGGTGGGCCGCGGGGAGATGAGTGATGACGAACTGGAGATCATTAACCCCCCATCGCCGCCGCCGCCCCTACCGAGAAGAAAGAGGGCCACCAACACGCGGAGACGATCGTAGTTTTGTCAGGGGCACACGAATCTACTGTGATATCCAGACTCGTATCTTCGTCTTTGTGAATTTTTTCATCTCTATCACATGTTTGTCTTGTCTTGGTTTTCCTTGTAGTCCTCGCTTTCGTTTTTTTGTAGTCATTGTTCCATCCATTTATCGTCTGTCGAACCTAATTTTATCGAGTGGCGCTTCTTTATTCTTCGAACAAACTTGGACCTCCGGCGAAGTCGTCCCGGAGCTGTCTCGCACTTGGCGGGCTTCGAACGCCGTTTGCAACGTGCTTGCAGCACCAACCACTATTTTTTCTCAATGTCCCACCACCTCTGCACTGATCTGTAATAATAGGGGCGTCCTAAACAACGGCTGTTCCCGGTTTCGCAATCACGCAGTAATTATTTAGATAGCAAGTGGCGTCAGCTGACGCCGTGAGTGTCATTTGCGCAAGCATTTGTGGGTCCTTTTTACTGTTAGTCGGGTTCGGGATAGGTCCGATCCATGGTTTTCCTGCAGGCTCCTTCAACACCTCCTTTGATGCAGCGTTTAGAATAAAGTGGATGTTGGCCCAGCAGCGTCGCGTGTCGTAGCGGGCACAGGTGTAGATAACGTGGGGGTGTTGTGGGGACGATCGATAAGACGCAGGGGCACCCGCGTACCTCGGGCGGAACCTAGATACGAGGGATGGTCTACCGCAATCTGGATGGCCGGGGTGTTCTTTCCCGGGCACTCTTTCCTTTTGCCGTCACAGCTGCCGTAATGGGTGTGAGTATCTATCCGGTGTAGGGGGGGACGTAGGGCTTCCCCGTTTGTTAAAAAAAAAATATCCATATTTCTGGGATACGTACCAGAGACAAAAGCCGGTCGTAGCTATGAGCCACTGCATTTACGAGAAGCATAATCCTAGTAGGACAGAGGTGCCCAAGTCGTACGCAAATAACTGAAGTGGAGAATTGATCTAGAATAAATGGGGGCCACGCGTGTGTTTGTCTTGACATGGGCGGGCGTTGGACGCCGAATTTTCGTTGATAGTATCAGAATAGAACAAGAGAAGAGACATACTTCCCGGCGATAGTGTTACGGGTTCGAGCGGCACACCGGAGGGAGGGGATCCCAGCTCCTGTAGAAAAAAAAACCCACATAGCGGCAAGAACCCAAAGTCCTCATTTCCATCTGCCATCGTCCTTCAAATTGTCCTGGTTGGGTTTTCCAGGTTTTTCACCAAAGGACAGATTCCTCGACTCAGTAAGTTGAGGTCACTGTACCCGTCGCAATGACATAGAGAAATTAAACACAAGGGACTCAGGATTTAATTCAAAGCAGTTCGGAGGGAACAATCTTCTCAAGCCCGGTCAAGGAACTTCGAGGGCGGTTATATGCTGCCTTGCAGCGCGACATCACGGGTAGGCGGTGAACGCGACGCAGGTTACCTGAGAGACTTCTGTACATCACGATCAACGTTTGTACATCTATACAGAAATATCGTGACTAGCAAGCAAGCTAGCAAGTATTAAAAAATGTAGCGACCAAGTTGGAGAATTGGCATCCAACTTCCCGTAGAAACTTGGATGGCGCCGATAATCACGATGTCGTTGTTCTGGATGCCACTTGGCCCGATCCGCCATAGTCCGCGTTGGTTGTCGACACTCCCTGGGTCTAATTCGCAATCCTAGAAAGCAAAATTCGATGGACAATTAATTTTTTTTTTTTTACGCGGTAGCTTCGGAAGTCAGACCTGAAGAAAAGCCTCCACAGTTCGACCGATATGGCGAACGAACCCAGCTATACTGATGGAATCGTGCGTGCCCGTAGGTTCGCGAATCGGAATTTGGCGCTTGAACTCTTTATAGCCGGGCCACTAATAACGGATTCAGTGAGTGAATGCATGACAGTCGTGGCCTGACTAACAATAATACGGATGTACGTGCTCGCCTTGTGACCAAGCGGCGCTGGATGATTTGCTTCTCGGAGATCATAGCACCGACCACTGGTGGACGCCGCAAGAGAAATTCCAAGTCTCCGGTCACTCTCGAAAAAAATGGGCATCTGCAATTGGGCCGTCACGACGAGCCGTTTTCTATCATGGGCGCTTTGGGGAGACCACATCGCCTGAGGGACCACCGTTCCCTCATGCACAATGCTACGGTCAAGCAGCCAATGACCCGGTGAGCTAGAATGCTGGACCGGGATGTGGGAAGGGACAGAGTTGGTGAAGAAAAAATAACCCCTCCTCTCAGGGTAGGACAAGGTGGTGTGCGCGGGGATAACAGTGCTCTTCAAAAGATCCAGAAAGTACTGCTCAGCTACCCGACTGCGGAAAGTCTGGGATATGTACCCGTCAACGAGGAGGGTTGTATTCTGTGGAAAGAGGGAAGAGAGGGTCAGATCAACTTCAAGTTACACACAAGGGGCGGCCCTCCTCACCTGAACGCTGCTCATCGCCTGCAGTGAAATGATCGGGGATGATGGAAAGAGGGGAGACATTCCCTGACTTTATGAGTTCCATGACGGGGCCAGCGAAACGTGAGGCCAAGAATTCGTTCTCGAGCGAGAAGAACATATGACGTAGGTAACGCACGACGAGGTGAATTGTGGGCAGTTAAACGAAGATATCGTCCCAGTTTTTTTCGTATCCATCCGCGAAGAAAGTATTCACCTATGGAGACGATAAATTTTTCCTAGTGTGTTGGAGCATTGTTTTCGTACCGGATTTCTCGGTTTCGTTTTCTGTTTTTGGAGAATGGGGCGCCGTGCATTCAGCGGAGGGCTGTCCCCCGGAAGAATAGGGTGAAACGGGTGTAAAAAGCACGATAGTTCCCATGGCCTCGTGTCGATTAGCCGAGCATGGTTTTGGGCCATAACTACAACGGGGACAAAAGTAGGTCGGCCCTAGAGTGTTGATTGGGTGACGTGGTGGCATCTTACGATCAATACGTGTGACGACGGCGGATGCGGGGATGGAAACACTTGTGTTCGAAGCCGCCAGGCGGGTGGCGCTTCACCATTCTTTCTTTCGTTCTTTCTCTAGATACTCTTCTCGTAATGATTGGCTATAAGGTGCCAGAGTGTGGTGAGTATACTAGGAATGGATTGTGTGCTTACGTTTGTGATCTAGTGTGTGTGGGCCATCCCCAAAGCTGATGGTATCGCAGGCAGGCTCCATGGATCTGCGCTAACAGACGCAGAATGCGAGAGCGCCGATTGCAGAACTGGCTCTCTTGCGCGCAGATGAAATCAAGGTTACGGGCGAGAATCAACCCGAAACCCGAACTTGGTGTAGCTGGACTGGAAAGGAGGGGGTGAGAGAAGGCCTTTGCATGTATACTGTCTGTCTTCTGAGGGAGGTTGTTAATGCCAATACCTGTTTGACATATGCAATGTCATCGACTGCAACATGTTGTCGTTCTCGCTGTATTTGGGTAGAGAGGAGAGAACGTTCTCAGGGAAATATCTTCGTTGGCCTTTGGTACATCCACGCGAGCTCTTCGGCACTCCGGTCATCTGTTTGGATGGCTGAGTCCACAACACCGAAAATATAGGAGAGAGCTTGTGCCGGCGTAGGACGGTGGGCGTTAGCACGATTGGGGCGTAGTTACTGAGGAGGCGATCGTTGTGGACGATTTAAATCATAGCGGAAAGACTACAATACTACCTCATAATGCATAAATGCCAGGCTGCATTAAGATGTCATACTGCATAAGGTAATAATGCATCAATGTCACTGGCATGATGCTGCATAACTTTTGGTCGGAAGCACAGCCCAGGTACCTGCACCTAGAAACGGGTTTATTGTGCGTGCTATATAATGTACCGTTTAGATCAAAAACACTGTGGTAGAGGACAATGGAGACTTACTGTAATTCTTTGCACCACATGATTTTATGTTTTAATAGGGGTTTAGTGTAGTACATAAAGCATAAAGACCGACTCGCGGTCCCGGTCCCAGTGCTCAGTTTGTTGCTGCAAAAGGGAGCAATGGTTGACATCCTTCGTTGTTTAAACCATGAAACGGTATTAACGCACAGGACCGAACAGAAGTACACGGTGAGTAAGAAACTGATGGGACACGAGACACAAAGGTAACTCATCGCCGCACCGCAAACAACACGCAAACAAGTCGCGTGACCGTGACAATTCGAGGTGAAAAAGAGACTTCGAGAATGAAATAGCGGTGCACTGAGAGGGTGTAGTGCGGATACAAAAAAAGAATAATCGGCGAGTGATCACCACCCTCACTGGGGCGACGGCGTGGTCACACTGGGTCGATTTGTCCTTGCTTCTCTTTGTGCAGCGCGTCAGCCCCCTCTCTGCATTCTGTTGTCCACCGTTTGTTTCAACACCATCTGGTATACCCAGTGTCACGGCCAGGTCCAAGGCCTGCCAGTTGGCGTAAGTGGTACCAGGAAAATGAGTGAAGGACGAGAACGAATGTACTCTCTCCACGTCCTTGTTTTCGGTTTCTTTCTTTTTCATTCAGCTTCTCCTTCGCTCGCGGGAATGGGCGAAGCAAGTGTCCGCAAAGGAGTAACACGCATTTGAGACCCCCAACAAAAATACATTCTCTTTCCCACGCCGTCGGTGAAAACGCTGGGTGTCTTGTCAGCTGCTGAACGGCACAGAAGCCCTACTGAGAAGGGAAAAGGCCTGGGAAAAAGAGGTGAAGAGAGGTGAGTCATCTGAGAATAATTTCTTGGGGTATGTGCGCGATTTACTAATAGATAGCAGGAGATAGTGACTAGGTTACCTAGCCAGCTCTACTATCCCCTCATCTAACTTCGACCGGCGCGAATTGAGGCCGGCTTGCTTCGGTTGCTTTGCGAGGAAAGCATGTGTAGTAACTTGGCCCCAAAGCCACCTGAAAACTATAACAGTGACTACAGGTTGTGGTAGCATGCCCATTGGGCTGGTTGTTGTGCAGAAGCACTCATATTCTAGCAGCACCCACGTGCTGTCGGTGAGGTGTCTCGGCTCCCGGCTATTCGACTAGGTGACTTGGGTGGCCATACTACCAATCTTGGCACCTTTTATGATTACTTGACTGTGCTCAAGGAAAGTAAGTCTTCATGGGCAGGGAAACAGAGCACGTGAATCCTTGCACGAACTTGAATCTATTGTGATCATGACATCAGACTCGTATCTTCGTGAATCTTGTCTGTTCACCTAGTTTCTGACTTATCCTAACTTCATGTTCCTCTTGTCTTCTTGTCTTGGTTTTCGTTTTCGTAAAATTTTGAACCGAATTTTATCAAGCGAGGCTTTGTTGCGCCCACACCAAGACCCACACAGCATCAAGCACAGCATCGGGTGTAAATCTTCTACTTCCGTGGTCCGTTCCGCCACTATCGGGACCGAGTCAGACCCTACTCTTGCACCCATACCACCATGACGACTACACCCATATTCAGCATCCCCGACGAAGTCTTCGCCGCTTTCTCTGAAAGTACACGGGCCTGCATAGAGCGGCTGCGCAGACACGTACCTGAGGCCACGAAAATGTGCGTATTTTTCCCCAATATATTCACCTCACGATTTCGGACCGGGACATCCGGACGTGCCATCTCTCCTCGGTGAATACTCAATCCAATGCGCGGTTACTAGACACCCACTCCCCCCTGCTTCGAAGTTCGCAGCGGTTCTCGTCTTGTTGTACGAGCGCGCGGGCAAGATTCGCGTACTGTTAACTACGCGGTCAAAAGAACTGCGTTCGCACCCCGGGCAGACGGCTCTACCAGGAGGCAAAGTGGACGAAGAGGACGGTGATGTAATCGAGACAGCGGTGAGCCCCCCTCCCCCCATCTATCGATCTCCATCGTCCCCGTCTGCCCGTGTCCTAATTCGGCCCACTCCATCAGTTCAGGGAGGCGAACGAGGAAGTCGCACTCCCGCTACACTCTCCTCATGTCCACATGCTCTGCACCCTCGACCCGTTTGTCTCCCAGCATAAGGTCATTGTCATGCCCGTAGTCGCACTCTTGGACGACTTGTCTATCCTGGACGGCTTGCGCGCTGCGCCGGGCGAAGTGGCGCATATATTCGACCATTTTCTCGAGGCGCTGCTCGACCCCGAGCTCGCACGCGACGAAAAGCTCGTGTCTGTTGGGAGCGAGGACTGGCCATATGAGGCGGCACTCTACGTGAGTCGTCATTCTTGCGCACCCCCGTTCGTTCGCACGCGCGTACACACGCATATTTACGAAATAATTTTTCGTTGGCTCCATCTTGCCGTTTCCTTTGTTGGTGGCGGGTTGACAGAACTTCACGGATGGCCCCTGGTTGGGCCCGACGTATCGCATGCATCGTTTTCGGAGTACCGCCTCTCCGGTCAAGGGACTGACCGCGGACATTCTAGTACGACATTTTTTTTTTTGTTCTCCCACTCTGCGGGCTCTTGACCGACGGGGTCTTCTATATTCAAATAGCTCGCAACGGCAGGAATCGCTTACGCGCGTGAGCCCGTGTTCCAGCGGTGGGGACCAGGTCAATTGAGAACTTATGCCGAGGTGCAACGCTTTGTGGAAGCGACTGCTGTTGCTGCTGCTGTTGCTTCGCCACAGTTAATGCCGTCACCTGGACATGTTGTGCCGAGCACGACCGTCAGGGCGTGACGGCGATTTGAACATTTGGTTGTCCATCATAGAGTTGTTTTGAGACTTGATAGAGTTACATTAATGAGCGATAGTTGCCGTATTTTTTCAGTAGAAAGGAGTTGTGAGCCAGAGGGGCGGATAATTCGGACCGGGGACTCGGACAAGGGGCAATTTTGGGGATGTTCGAGTTCGGGTTGGGGTTGTCCGTGTCAATCAGCGTAATTCCTGTTTGATATGCCTTGCGGTCTACTGCTCACGACATAGATGGCACTACTGTTCAGGAATCTCCGCGTGCATCAAATCTTCGGTGCTAACACTGATGTCGGCAAGACGGTCCTTACCTCGGGTCTTGTGCGCGCTTCGGCAGCAAAGAAGAACCGTGTGTTCTATCTCAAACCAGTGAGCACAGGACCCTTGCAAGACGCCGACGACGAGTAAGTTCTAGCTCCATACTCAATGCCCGGTGTCAAAATATGATTGATTGGGCGTGTAGACACGTAAAGAGATATGCGGGTCTTCACGAAGACCTGGTGAACGCGCACTGTCTATACCGTTTTGACGAGCCAGTGAGCCCACATCTGGCCGCCAATATGGCGGCGGATAGGAGGGGTACAGGGGTGCGTGACCCCGCGCCTGCGTTTTCCCGTGCGCCGGGCTGATTCTCCCGTCGTCAGAATGTCATTATACCCACAGACGAGGCGTTCACAACATCTATTGCAAGTTATATCCGTAAATGCGCATCGGATCTCACGGAGAGGGCACACATGTATGTCGAGACTGCTGGAGGTGAGACCTGAGGTCCTTCCGTGAGTTTCTACGACGGCCTAATCACGCTATTCCCTCCGTTCCTTGTCTGATGGCGTTCCTAAAAACAAGGTGTCCACAGCCCAACATTGTCCGGTACAACGCAACTAGACAGTTACAGACCCCTCTTCCTTCCCACCGTCCTTGTCGGCGATTCAAGACTTGGGGGCATTTCTTCCACGATTTCCGCATACGAGTCTCTGTTGCTCCGGGGCTACAGCGTCGAGTCTATTTTACTCTTCAAAGACGAGTACTACAGGAATTGGGAGTACCTCGAATCCTATTTCGCAGAACATGGCGTCAGGGTCACCGCGGTAGCATCCCCTCCTCCCCGGGAAGCGGACCCGAGCCAGGACTTCATCGCCACAGAAGACTACTATCGCAAGATTGCATCTGATGACGGTGGTGCTGGCGGGCTAGTTGGTGTCATCGAGTATCTCGACTCGAGGCACGATGGGCGAATAAAAGAACTCGAAACTATGCCGCGGCGCACGCTCGATACGGTGTGGTGGCCGTTCGTCCAGCATGGCCTCGTCAAGCACGAGGGGGACGTAAACGTGATCGACAGTGCGTGGGGGGATCACTTCACCGTCTTTACCGGTCACAGGCCGTCGACTCTGCCGTCGGCAGTGGAATTAAGTTCTCTGCTGGAGTCGCAGTTCGATAGCTCTGCATCTTGGTGGACTCAGGCCCTTGGCCACGCTCACCCCGCACTCGCTCTTGCCGCCGCCCGAGCGGCTGGTCGTTATGGGCATGTCATGTATCCCCAGGCCACACATGCGCCCGCATTGCGCCTAGCCGAGCGTCTCGTCAACGATGGCCCTGGCAAAGGATGGGCTTCTCGTGCATTCATTTCCGATAACGGCTCCACGGGCATGGAGATCGCACTCAAGATGGCGTTACGGGTTGCCAGCAAACGTTTCGGATTCACACCACAGGAACAGAAGAAAGTGGGCGTCCTAGGACTCAAGGGCAGTTACCACGGAGACACGATAGGAGCGATGGATGCGTGCGAGGAAGGGGTGTACACGTGCGAATGGCACGACGCAAAAGGATATTGGTTCGAACCGCCATCTGTTGGCATCAAGAACGGAAGGGCGTTCGTCGACGTTCCGTCTACTGTGGCACACCCCCAAAAAAAGCTGGAAGGGAAGCCGCTATCGTGGATCTACGACGTTGGCGCGCGCCTCGACACGCTTCTCGCTACGGCATACCGACAGCACATCGACAGCACACTGGAAAAACTCGCAAAAGGAGGGGCCCCACCCTTCGGTGCTCTCGTGCTAGAGCCACTCGTACTCGGGGCGGGCGGCATGGTCTTCGTGGACCCGCTCTTCCAGCGTCTGCTGATCGACGCCGCGCGCGCACAGGGTCTCCCCGTCATCTTCGACGAGGTCTTCGCGGGGCTCTGGCGCCTTGGCCTGCACTCCGCGGGCCCCTTGCTCGGCGCGCACCCAGACGTGTCCGTACACGCCAAAGTCCTCACGGGCGGGCTCGTCCCGCTCGCGGTGACACTCGCGTCGGATGACGTGTTCCGCGCGTTTGAAGGGACGGCCAAGACCGAGGCGCTGCTGCACGGGCACAGCTATACCGCATATGCTGTCGGCTGCGAGGTCGCGAACGAGACGCTGGACCGGCTCGATCGACTTGCGAGCGGAGACGCTTGGAACTCTGCTCGCGCGGCTTGGCAGGCGGGCGGAGAAGAAGCAAATGATGGGACTAAGGAGAACGGAGCCGCCGTGTGGAGCCTGTGGTCGCCACAGTTCGTCGACACCCTGTCGAGACTGGAAATCATTGATCGTGTGATGACCCTCGGTACTGTACTCGCATTTAAAGTGGCAGACAATCACGCAGGTATGCAGCTTCCCTGCTTTCTGTGATGGTGTTGACTGATGGCGTTCCTGATTGACTGATAATTTTTCAGGATACCAGTCTCACTCCGCGCAAGCGCTGCTAAAGACCCTGGGTGATGCCGCGAGCGAGACGGGTCGAGACGTGACCAGCGCACCAGGGGGTGGGCCTTTCAGCATACATTTCCGCACATTGGGTGATGTGGCGTACTTCATGACGAGCCTAAACACCCCCTCTACCACTATTAGGGCAGTTGAGGACAGGATTTGGGCCGTACTAGGTCACTAGGCTGTCAGCGGAGTGTATGGTGTACATGGGACCATGTTTATTTTATTTTTCTTTGTAAAAACCAACAACTCGCTTGTTCGGCGGCTTAAATGCTATTTGTTGGCGAAACCTTCCCACAACACAGCCTACTTTGAATCCGAGAAGGGTCTGACATGGGGTTTAGATTGGGCGAGCACGCTTTATGGGGAAGATAATTATTAAGAGAGCAATGTCGTAGGCGTGACAGTGTACAGGTTAGCGGAACTCGGGAAGGTCCCTTTTGCATATCTCAATCGTGTGGTGACACAAATACCGTTAACCAGGGCGGAGCTCGTGCCCACAAGAAGCGCCTCGGTTCCTCCCTACTTTGTAAAGGCGCGGATGATCTTGGCGGAAATATGGAGGAAGAAGATGGATGCGATGAATGAAAGTGAGAGAACAAGAACGATGAAGGGGTCACTAGGAAAGGCGGGGTGATATGCTGTCAGGCGCACGCAAACAAGAAAAAGGCGGAAAGGAGCATACACTCGGAGTCCTGGCGAGTCGTCGGTGTAGAGCTTGAGCATGGTATTGGACGACCCCCCCGCACCCGCGGCGCGGGATGAGTTGGGCTTTGCCACTTGCGACGCACCAGCGCGTCGACTGACAAACAAACCCGTTAAGTAAAATCGGTCGAGAAAAGCTGCGACAGCACATACCGGAATTGAGCACCTGGCGGTTTGGCGACTGCACCCGCTGTAGAAGACGAACGCGAAGTGGCGGAGCGGGCAGGTGCGTCAGAGTCAGACTGGAAGCCGATTAGAGAAAGAACTACTTTAAAAAAAGAATCGAGACTGACCATCGTTGGTTTGAGTTGGGTGTGGTGAAGACGTGTCGTGTCACGTCACTTCCACCTCAGTAGAACAGGGACCCCGATCACCTGCCACGTTGGCTCAAATAGATGAGGGACCCCGGAGCACTACGCCTTATTCACCGCCCCTTCATTCAATGGCGACCTCCGTCCTTGTGTCAACATTTCCGCCTTTCCCCACCCTTGCGCTCTCCGTCCCTGATGGCACCACGCTTGAAAATCTTCATGACATACTTTTGGATCGCTATCCTTTTCTCCCGTCCACCGCTGATCTTCGCCTGTCTCCCGTTTCTGGGGCAGTTCCATACGAGTCCACTCTCGCCTCTATCCTGGGACCGCACGATGTTGGTGGCCACCCCTTGATCTCCCTTCGGCTGGTACCCCGCTTGCGCGGAGGCAAAGGCGGTTTCGGGTCACAGCTCCGCGCAGCGGGTGGCCGCATGAGCAGCCAGAAGACAAGCAACAACGACTCGTGTCGTGATCTTACCGGTCGTCGCCTCAGCACCATCAAAGAAGCCAAAAAGTGTGTGCCCGTATTTTTTTTTTTTTTTTTTAAATTTTCGTTTCATTTCGGTTCGCTCATGATGCTGTTCTGCGTGCAGGCTGGCCGAATATTTGGAGCAGGAACCCGCACGAAAGAAGGCAGCTGCGGAGGCCCAGCGCGCCAAGTTGGAGGCACTCGAACGGAGGCTTGGCATCGATAAGGACGCAGGCCCTAGCTCGGGTGGTGATTCGTCCCAAGATTCTGGGAAGAAGCACCGATTTGACGACACGGAGTACTTGGAACAGAGCAGGGAGCTAGTGGACAACGTAAAGAGCGCAGTCGCAGCCGGTCAGCCCCCTTTTCTCCCTTTGACCCCGGAGGTCGTCCTGCTAACTCATCACCCCTTGCATGTGTTTTAGGTCTTCGCAAGAAGCGCAAGAAAGCTAAGACGGAACCAAGTCTGACCAAATCGGACCAGGAGCCTCCAGAAGCACGGTCTGACGTTACCTCCCCTCAAACAAGTACACAGGAGATCTCGGTAGTCAACACCACCTTGATTAGCGCTTAGCCGCACCACCCTCCATTTCGTTACAGTACTTCTTTTGACGACCACTTGTCCACTGTATGGTAGCTTACTCGCTTACTCGCAATTTGATCAATTGAATTTCCATTCGCCCTTCCTCTAACGTTAATCCAATATTCTGTGAACCCCTGGTTTCATCGTAGACCCCCGTCAGTGGTTTGGATCTTTGATTACCCAGAGCTGCTGCTTCCATGGCAAGCGTCGGTGGCGACTAGCTTGAGTCTTGACTATTTGGGGTTTGACAATTTGACACATCTTCCATGCTTTCATCTCCTACGCCGCGATGCTGTGAGCATCAATTCTGCTGTGATAGTCCTGGTCATCTGCTTGACCTTCGCGTGCCATCTTTATTGGGTGTGTTAGCGACCTAGATTGTGCCAACTCTCGAAGTCCCGGGGTCATCGTATCATCGGAGTCCATATGGCCCTACCACTGTAGGGTTGGTTTCTCTCCGGTCGTCTATATTTCGCCCATGACTCCACCCGATATGCCTGTGGCCCTCATCCGAAAACGTCATCATCTTATCTCTCTGAACTTTGGCGCCTCCATTCGCGTGTGAGAAAATGATTTCTCGGCTTGCTCATTCCGTTCACTGCCTCCCGCCCAACAATTACCTCGAACTTTATTGACCCAATCCCATTATTACGAAGTCAGTTCAAAGGGACACGGAGCGCCGTTAGCTTTCCTTGGACCCGGCCCATGTGACCACACCCTACGATTTTTCTCCCCATCCACGAAACGTGGCAGAGCTCTCGTGATACTCGGTTTCGCTAGCAACGTCGTTTATTGGGAAAGGTGACATCACCACACGCAGGCGTTGGCTTCGGGATTATTATTTTTTGGTTTCCTGTGCCTGGGGCTGGTTCGAAGGAGTGAGGCGAGTCGGGTATGACCCCCTGATTTTAATTGAGCGCCTTACTGTGGTCCTCGCAGTCTTACCATCGAATGAGCAGATCCCACGCGCGATCATGACAAACTCCTGTCGCCGCCAAGTTTCTCCCATCCCGAGGTGCGCCGGAGATGAATCCAATGAGCTCGCCGTTTCCTTTCTCCCTCGTGTTGTGGTTCCGTGTACCGAATGAGGCCACCCTCCGACGTGTTGGCGCTTGCCTCCGACGCTTACCCCGAAAGAGAAAGCCAGCTTGATGCCCTGAACTGAACTCTACCACCAGGATACTCGGTGTATAAGCAAGCACAGAGGCTTGGCCCGCTGGCCTACCCGTGCCGATTTGCCGCCCTAACATATATAAAGCCCAGGCTCGAACGCTCTTGAAGTATCTCAGACACCCCATGCTCCCCGATTTGCTGCGTCTGTACGTTGATCCATTGCTCACTCCCCCCTTCGTCATGTTGTTCACACTCTCGTTCTAGGATTCCTACTCACTGCTTCGATGTCCATGTCCTAAGGACGTTGAAGCAATCCTTTGTCGCCATGCTATTGCACCTGGAGCAACAACACGGACCGTGCAGGGCTACGGAGTCCATCCAAGAGGTCGTCCTTGCCCTCGACTTGACCATGCGGGACGTCGAGGAGGCATGGAGCGTCTGGCGCCACGAATGTGTTCGTGTCACCTTGCGGAGCGGTATTGCTCCTTCCCTTCCTTTATATGACGACGTCACTGAGCTCACTGCCAGGCTTTGCGTACATCCGATTGCGCATTGGTTCCGCTCGTTGGCGGCGCCATCACGGCCGCCCCCCGGCTGCCTTCGTCGGGTATCAGTCACTATACCCCCCCTTTCGCTACGCAGGCAACCCCCCCAGCGACCAATCCTGGGGGTGGCAGGCGGAGGCAGGACCGGTCACCCAAGCGGTCGAGGTCTCCACGTACCATCAAACCCATGGGAATATCGGAGGATACAATCCTCTTTCCCAAACGAGCAACGCTCAATACCCCCAGTTCAATTACACCCCGACCCACGCTGTCTCCCAACAGTACTCTGCACAGCCACAAAATGCTTCTGTTGGCGCATGGGATTACCTCCCTCCTCCCTATCCCCCTCCCACCGGGTATCAATCCCAGCAGCAGCAGCCGTCACCTAGTGTCAATGCCGGACCGTCTTCGCTCTCATCGGATGTTGTGGCGGCGGTAGAAGTGGCCACTCGCTTCCTCGAAGCCGTCAACAAGGCCGTGAACATCTGCATCGAGCTAAATGCCATGTAGATATTGATAGCCGGTTGCTGTGCTTTAGGGCCCCCCTTCTCTTAGACTCCCGACTGCTGTGCAGCACGCAAGGAGAGTTCATTTTCCCCATTTCGAAGCAGTGCTATTATCATGCCCAATATTCCCATTTCGTCCGTAATTCATTCCTAAGTTCTGTTTTATTCCCATGACCATGAATCTTCCAACCTACCTTCCCAACTAGCATCCCTCTTGCTTAGATACACACCCCAGATAGTCGTTAGCACGCCCTTGTAGCATAAATCAATCTCACAATTCCAGTTGTTCCGACTGTTAATTATTACTCTGGTTCAATCGAATTCTTTTGCTTGATCTGTGGCTGACTGATTGACACCGTGCACCGATGTCACGGTGAAAAGCAGTGTCTATGACATGGGAAATAGGTGGACAGACAGACAAGTCATAGTGTCATCATACTAATAGTACAGCCCACCAACTAAATACCGTCGGTTACAGGACCGGATTCCCCGACGCGTTTACTGACACATGGCATGATGACAATCTAACCCGTGCGCAACACTACAGCACATAGCGCTGCAACGTCGCCTCACCTATTATATGCCTCCATTTCGGGTCTCGGCCACACGACTCCCACCTTGGGTAGTTCTCTCAAGGCGCCGCCTCGCCACCGTTGCGGACCAGCGCCAGGTACCCCAGACGGTGATCGAAAAGATCGTTCAGAAGCATACCGTCGGTCTCCCAGTTGGAAAGGTCGTAAAGGCGGGAGACTATGTCATGATCCGACCGGAGCATATCATGACCCACGACAACACAGGGCCGGTTATATCCAAGTAAGCCCCCCAATCCATCCCCACCTCTTTTTTTTTTTTTTTTTTTTTGTTTGTCTGATTGCAAATAGGTTCAAATCTATCGGGGCGGCGCAGATAAAGTTACCCAGGCAGGCGGTCTTCACCCTTGATCACGACGTCCAGAACAAATCTCCCAAGAATCTAGCCAAGTATGCAAATATCGAGGCATTCGCGCGGTCCCAGGATGTCGATTTTTACCCCGCTGGCCGTGGGATCGGGCATCAGATCCTCGTAGAGGAAGGTTACGCCTTTCCTTATACACTCACCGTCGCGTCGGACAGTCATAGTAACATGTACGGAGGCGTTGGATGCGTCGGGACACCAATTGTTCGGACGGACGCCGCAGCTATCTGGGCTACCGGGAAAACGTGGTGGCAGGTCCCCAGAATGGTCAAGGTCGAGCTCCGGGGGAGGCTTCACGCAGGGGTCACGGGAAAAGATGTGATCGTCGCGTTATGTGGCGCGTTTAACAAGGATGAGGTCCTCAATGCTGCCATCGAATTTACCGGCGATGGCGTCGCTGGGCTACCCATCGACGACCGCCTCACCATCGCAAACATGACCACGGAATGGGGCGCCCTCGTAGGGCTGTTTCCAGTTGACGAGGCCCTAATACAATGGTACGAGGCTGTGTTGAAGAAACTCGAACTCCGCACGTTCTCCGTAAATCATTCCATTCCACCACCACCCGAGCACCCTCGAATCAACAGGCACAGGCTCGATGCTGTGAGGGTGGCGCCCCTCCTTTCGGATCCTGGTGCGGAGTACGCCTCGCATCTCGTCCTTGATCTCGCAACGCTGGTCCCCCACGTCTCAGGCCCCAACAGCGTAAAAGTCTCGACGCCGCTCCCGGACCTTGAAGCGCGCCGCATCCAGATCCAGAAGGCCTACCTCGTCAGCTGCACCAACTCGCGCGCGTCGGATCTCGCCGCAGCCGCAGCTGTCCTGCGCGGGCGGCACGTCGCGCCCGGCGTCGAGTTCTACGTCGCGGCTGCGAGCTCTGCCGTGCAGCGCGAGGCAGAGCGCTCCGGCGACTGGGAGGCCCTCGTCGCGGCGGGTGCACGCGTGCTCCCCGCGGGCTGCGGGCCGTGCATCGGTCTGGGCACGGGCCTGCTCGAGGAGGGCGAGACGGGCATCAGCGCGACCAACAGGAATTACAAGGGCCGCATGGGCCACCCCGCCGCCCAGGCGTATCTCGCCAGCCCCGCTGTCGTTGCAGCTAGCGCGCTCAAGGGGTACATCGCCTCGCCGGACGCGCTCGACGTGGCTGCATTGCCTCCCGCACGCCCCTCAGTCCACGCGATAGTCACCCCCCCACCGTCTTCTGGGGAAGCCTCTACGACGCGGTCGACGACGACGGCCGACGAGCCCTTGCTGCCTGCTTTCCCATCCACGTTCTGCGGGCCCTTGATCTTCACGCCGCAGGATAACCTCAACACGGACGGGATCTACCCGGGCAAATACACGTATCAGGACGATATCACTCTCGCTCGCCAGGCTGAGGTCGTCATGGAGAACTACGACCCGGGCTTCGCGGCGCGCGTGCGCGCCCTCCGTGCTTCTTCTTCCCATGTTGCAGAGGACGGCGTCAAGGTGGGCGTGATCCTCGTTGCGGGGTACAACTTTGGCACGGGTTCGTCGCGCGAGCAAGCTGCGACGGCGCTCAAGGCCGCCGGCGTGCCGCTCATCCTCGCGGGCTCCTTTGGCGACATCTTCAAGCGGAACGCGATCAACAACGGACTCGTCTGCCTTGAGGCGCCCGAGCTCGTCGCGGATCTCACCCGTGCATACGCGAAAAATGGGACCCGAGGTGCTGGGGGACTTGGTGGAGAACCCACGGTGGACGCGGGGCTTGAGGTCAGCATTCGCATGGTAGATGGCGAAGTTAAAGTGACCGGCCTGGACGGTGGGTCACGGACTTACGCAGTGCGACCAGTGGGACAGAGCGTGCAGGAGCTGTGGGTATGCGGGGGTCTCGAAGGGTATATTCTCAAATCTATTCGGGCAGAAGCCTGAGTTACAGTTAGTTACCTTCATGCCCCAAAAGTATGTATCACGCGTGCTGTGCGCACAGAATTTTTGATTCCAAAAGATAAAACAAAGGAAGATCGTTATGTTCTGTGCTAAACCTCGTAAGCATAAACACGCTGAGCGCGATGATCATTTGTGTAGACAGGTTCCTTGATACTGATGCATATAGAATCCATGGATCCATTATTTGGGCAACCGTTCAGACGCCTCCCAGTGGGAAAAGGTAAGGGTAAGGGGATACCTCGGGTTCAAAACTCATGACTCCAAACCCCGCGTTCACCGGTCCCTGTCGCCTTCGTTTCGGCCTGGGCGGCGAATTGCTCGCCCAGAACGGCCAGCCGTGAATGGAACTCGTCTGCTCCAATGTAGGCCCCACACATCCTGCGCTTACCGGTAAACGCAGAGCGGCCATGTAACACCCGATGATTGTCGATCGCTGTATGAGTGGGTCAGCCGAGTCAGTCGTGCCGTTTTCATCATCCGGTGCGCAAGAAGGACTGCACCCGGACAAAACAAAAATGGGGGAAAAAAAAAAAAAAAAAATTGTCATACCGACGGCGGTCCCAGGGGATAGTTGTACCCAATACTCCGAATCCTGGGACGTGATGAGTTCGTTCCACGTGCGCATCGCCTCATACAGTCGAGGGACGTCTGAGTATGGCACGCCTCTGAGGGCGCTTCTATCGTCGTTATTCCACCGCACCGCCTTTATGTTGCCGAATCCGTCGTGCTCTAGTAATGGGTGAGTAGCACGGTAGAGGGTCCCAGCTTCGCCAGCCGCGTGGGCATCTATGGAAACCGTAGAGAGAAGGCTGTACGCCTCTGGGTAGAGATCCCGGAGGATGGACGCGACGTAGAAGCCGTCAACAAGAAGTGTGGCGCCTCCGGTTCCATCGGTGTGCTCAAGTAAATGAAGAAGTTGTATACCGCAGGGGTCAGTCTGCGTGTAGACATGAGAGATGCCGGGCGTAGAATTTACGGCACATACAAAATAAGTGTTATCGGTGTGTGCGGGTAAAGCGATGTTTGTATACGCGGTGTCGCCTCGAGCAAAGTCAGCGGTGAAATCCCAAAACTTGCCGTCTAAGGGGCATCACCGCGTAAGAGCCGACGGACCAGTGAGAACTATCCCCCAACAGCTTACAATGTGTTTCTCGAATGAACCCAATACGCTTCGACAGCTCTTCTGTGGCTTCTAGAGTTGCGGGTAACCCCGAAACGAAGCAGAACCCAAATTTGTCCTAGGTGTCACCGATCAGTAATTTCACCAGAGAGAGGTTAGCATTGGAAATTGCGGCACCACTGACAATCTTTGATAGCCACCTATACAAACCAAGACCGTCGTGTGACACGACTTCGCCATAGGAGACTGACGGTGGATCTTTTGCTATTTTCGATCCCCATAGAACCTTCCTGGACAGTCGTGAGAGATTGGTCGTTATGGTTGGGTAAATAAGTTACTCGGCAGGTTGTGATTTTTCTGAAGTGCTGTAGCTGTTGTGTCGAAGCCAAGACCAAGGGTAAATGGAAACGTGTGGTTCGGTCGGGGCCGGCCCTAGCGGCGGGGACCCATAAATGTCCACCCAAGTCAATGAAAGCAAGTAGACTCACAGACCACCTGAAGGCCATCTGCCGTAGATCGCGTTGAAACCGGCTCCAGGTCTGGGGGGATCTATATACGCGTCAATAGATCATCCGTGATAGCTAGGTGGCCAGACTCGCTTCAAAAGTATTGACCAACCTCTGCTTCGTGGTAGAGTGGAAACATCCAGGGCATCTGCAGTGGTCCCGAAGCCATATGTGATGACTACACAAAGTCTGTGAGTATTCGATCTGTGCCGACAAGTGATGTTCACCGACAACTTGGATCGAGTGGTCCCATCCCACTGAATGAATACCTCGCGCTCGTTCGCGCTGCTGATAGGCAGATCACGCGCGTCATTCGGATCGCGAGGCTGATCAGACGATGGCTGTTTCTTGGCTAGCACTGAAGCAGCGTAACATCGGACGTGTGCCGTGCGAAACACGCTTGTGGAAGACGACACCTATGTGGCGCCGAGCCCAATTTATTTGAGCAAATAAAATAGAATATTTGGTTCCAATCGCTTACTGATAGACCCCTTGATATCCCGGCGTCGCGTGATAGTGTCGGTAGCCGAAAGAATGTTCGAAACGACAGCCTGAGCATGGTGGTTCGTTGTATTGTAAGTAGATCAAGCGGCCCGCCCCTTGCACGGCAACACCGGCCCGAACTTATACAACCTCTGTCTGGGACTGGGATACAAGCGGCCCGACATCTCCACCTTTCCTCTCTATCCAATTGGATACACGACTCAAGCAGCTTATAGTGGATGGTATGAAATAACCAAACGGATCTTCACTGCCACACATTGCCATGCTAGATTTCATCTACTCTATAGACTCAGGTACCAATTCGTGGCCATATCACCGTCTCTCGATAGCTTGCTCGATGACACACCTCAAATAATAAGCAAAATTAGCAAGTGAAATTCCTAGTCGGGTATCTTTGGGCCCATGTGCTGGTGGAAAATAATTCATTATCTACCTCTTGGGCCCTGTGCACGTTACGTTGTTACAGAAGACCATCAAATAATCCATTGGAAACTTTGCCCTGACTCCACCGCTACTGGGAGGAGACGCACAGCTCCCGTGGTGCATATATTAGTCCCTTGATCTCGTGTTCTAGAACTGAGGGCCGAGGGAAAGATCTCATAGGAAAGGGGTGCAAATTATGGCCCTGCTGATGCGCCCGCCCGTGCGGGTGTCGTGGTGCAAAGTCACCTTCCGTGCTTCGCGCGGTCCTTAGGATGCCAGCATGTGCAGTGATCTTTCTATGTGACCTTGAATGCACAGATACGGGCACATGCATACCCCATCCCCGATCTGATCCACCGAAGCGCTGTCGGTACCTGTCACCTGCCGACTCCAATAAGTTGATTATGATTTAAATCTAGCCTTGATCTACAGTGGTGGTTCGATTTCGCCACCAAGCGCCGGCGGCGACACGAGCGTATGTCTTGAACCCGTCGAAGCTCCGAATGACGTCACGATTCCAGGAGTGAGGCACACGATGGGGTCTACAACGAGAACCACGCAACATGAAGTAATATCCAGACTCGACGGGCTGTGGCAATAGAAGGGGATGGTCATGGGTAGGTTGGTCGTGACGGTGCGTTCGGGTATCTCCGACTGCCACCACGACTGGGGGCTCCCTTGAAGGCTCACAAGGGCTAGACAGAAAGATCTGAGATGTGGCACTGATGCGAGAGGGCACCGGATCCAAGAGAGGGCACTTTCCCTTGAAGAAGGCTCCGAGGGAACCGGAGACGTGCACGCTCACACATCAAGGTAGTCCTAGTTGCACAGAATCCCAGACGTTTGGACTATCTTGAGCCGCCGTATGGCATACCTGTACCCTGCATTCACGATTCACAGTCCGCTGTGGCTCTCAGGACGTTGACACCAAGGGGGCAGTCTACCAGTGGTGTGAATAGGAAGTATCCGACCCCTCCCGCGGACTGTATATTCGCAGCGGGCCCCCAGACGACGCCCGTGCTACCCCAGCGCTGCCATGGCGGTCCTTGGCCTCGTCAGAGCCTGCACCGCCCCCATAGAGCGTAGCGTTATTGCCGCGGGGATGCCTAATGTCGAATAGAGTCCGATGTACCGCAGTTGATAGAGGTACCCATCTCGAAAGGCAGATGCCTGGCAGCTGGGGTCACTCTCCGTAAAACTTGTTAGTCTTTTCATTTCGTAAAATAGATATATACTTCGAGGGATGCAGAGGTACATTGTCCGCGTTAAGATATACTCGTTAAGACACTGGCAAGTAATCCCCAGTACCAAAAGCAAGCGAAATAATACGTGAAAATATAGAGCAGCCGAGAAAGTGAAGAATGAACAAAAAAAAAACTTGAAGACTAGGGCAATGGCACGCAAGATGATATATATATATACGAAATTGATGGGATCTGGGGGCAGCACATAAACCGACAAAAAATAAGCACGTGTAAGAATCCACAAGGGGGGGGGGACAGTCATACGACAATTGAGCAGGAGATAATCCGAAATCCGAAATCCAAGCCCGGAAGAGAGCAAGTAACAACACCGGACTGTCGGAGATGGTGGTCCAGCCAACACACCTTGTCTATGAGGTAGAGATAAATCAAGCTTGATCCGGAGTGTCCATATGGCCTTCCCATTTCCATCCTGGTGTTTGGTAATGTATTTGTACTGAATGGCTGGAGGGTGGACGCCAGGTAACGAACGACTGTGCGGAGTCCCGCAATGGCCTATACATGAATGTGGGCTCCAAAACATGAAGATTTTGCAGGGCAGGAAGCACGGTTGTATGCTTCTCGTCTTCTGGACGCAAAGCACGCAAGATGTCCGTCGCGAACTCACCGCCCACACGAAAGTCTTTTGCGCCATCGAATGCACGGATAAGTCGCAACCATTGTTCGCCGTCCATGTCATCCGGCACACTTGATGGTTCAATCGTCTCAATGACTAGGTCTTCTACACCGAATAGGAAAGAGGAAAAATAGGTCACAGATCTGAGAAATGGAGGACAACTGCCAGTCTAATTGTCCGCACTGATACTTGCAAACCAAGTAGCGTACTAAGTGCCCCTGGCCGGGTAAAGGTGACGGAAATGGAATCTCCAGAAGATAGAATCTCTGCTCGAAGAGGTGATTTTAGCGTTTCGATGCGGTCGATGAATAGGCCAAGTTGCGAAGCGTCCAAGGTGGGTTGGCTGAAAAACGTGATATTAATATCCTCGAGACGAGGAGCATTGATCATGGCTACGAGACTGTCCAAGTACTTGCTAGTTCCCCGATATTTGAAGCGGGTGAGAGCAGGGAGAACAACGCGGTCCCCTGGCGGTGGAGGAAAGCCGAGGTAGTTTCGGCGGGGGGGGAGGGAAAGAAAATGGAGTGAAAGCGTTTCAAGTCGGGTCATTCCGCACAAGGCATTTGCGAACGCTTCTGGGGAAACATACCCAACGCCGGGAATTTCGTGGAGTTGAAGATCTACGAGGTCCTGGGAGGATAAAAGGAGCTCCGGGAGTGAGGGAAAGGCAATCCTAGTCGAGTAGAGAGTACGAAGGCGATGGCCCCACCAGAAAGTGCTGGGAAGGATCGACTGTACATTATCTGTGGACAGAAGAGAAAGGTCTTCCAGCTCAGAAAATGGCTCAGAGATTGCGGAAAGTTTTTTCAGGAGCGAGTTTGAGATGGTGAGGTCGATGGAGCAAACACGATTAGATTGCTCCAGGGCGGCCATGATGTTGTCCTCATCTTCGGGAGCAGGTGGACGGAGTACGGGATATCCTACGTAGTCCACGACGAGAGGCAAGGATGGCCAACAATCTAGATTCTTCAAGATGGGTGTTCCATATGTACAGTAAAGTCGAAGATGTAGACCCATAGGTGACGTAAATATGATCTGTCGCCAGCTTCGACATACGTGAGCGAGTTCGGGCCAACGTCGCGGAGAGGCATCCAGGTAATGTTGAAATATGTTCAGAAGGATATCGTCGGAAAGTATCTCATTCGGGGCCTGCTGGAAAAATGGACCTACTCAAAATAAGTTAGCGTGTGGTACAGGCGCTATGCACACATTGTACCTGTTCCACGTAGTCCACTGATGTGGCATAGTTGTTCGTATTCCACCTCTATAGGACGGCCAGAGAGCCGGCATGAGGTCATGAATGACACTACAGCCTCCCTCAAAGGCGCGTGGCATGGTCCAGGCTGCGCTATGTAAAGCCTGTGCAAGGCAGGTTGCAACCTGTGTGGTGATCGTAAAGCACACACGATGTTTGTCGAGTATTCGCCAGCCACGTGCACCGATTTTGCGCCTCTGAAAGGGTAGATGATTTTGGCCCATTCTTCGTCGTCACTGTCGTCCTGCCTACGTGGTGGTTGCGTTGCACTAATGTGTAGATGTTCCACGCCACGAAGGAAAGCAGATAAAACATCACAAATCTCAGCTAGGCATAAGAACTGCCGGGCTAATGGCTCGCAGGATACTTGCAGCTCAAGGCGGGTAGAGGCCTCTGGTTGGGTAATAGAGACGGAGATTGCACGCTCAGAGGATAGAATCTCTGCTCGAAGATGCGACCTCTGCATTTCTGTCCGATCGATGAATGCGCTAAGCACTGAAGGATCGAAGATGAATTCATTGGATAATGTGACTTCGATATCCCCTAGACGAGGAGCATCGATTCCGGCTACAAGGCCTTCCAAGTACTCAGCAATTCCTCGAAAATTAAGGCGGGTAAGAACAGGGAGGGCGATGCGTTTCTCTGGCGGCGGGGGTAGTGGAAGATCAAGGGCAATGTAATTACAGCGGTTTTCATAACGATAGATACCTTCCATTTTGGATACACAAGCGGACTCCCAAAACCCCAGAGCGGGGTTCATAATTAAGTCGAGGGAAAATTCTCCAGAAATTGAGTTATCTTGCAGAATTGGGGTTATGGAATAGTTGTCAGCTTTTGCTGGCGTCGCATCCCCTCCATCACAACCAAGATCACTTCTCTGGTGCAACTCTCCTTTGCATATCTCTTCCTTACTCTTCCATGGTTCGCCATCACATCTCAAAGAGCAAGCCCTATCAATGTCCCTTCAGGGACTGCGTGACTTGGACGTCTTCAAATACACTGGGATTAGTGTCCCGACGCTCAAGAGGTGGCACAGCCAGCACCACAAGACAGGGAGTTTGTATCCCCCACCACCAATCAATAGGGGTTGCCCGTGCATACTCACTGCAATTGAGTTAAGCTTTGCACTGCACGCATGAGCCATTTTACATGTATGCCAACATTTCTCTTGACGACCAGACATGTAACAGCTACATCCTATATGACTATTTTCCTATTTCATCGGACTCTTCCCCGTGCAAAGCGGGGTGATTCTTGCATAGTGCCCATTGCATGACTTTGTCTTGAAAATGATAAGTGTATTATATAAATTCATTTTTAATTAATACAATCAAATTTTATGGGAAGACAATTCGGCATGGTTACCGAAACACCCATTCAAACCCCGCTGTGTGCGAAAAATCGTCGTAAGGTATCTATCGTTATGAAAACCGCTGTAGCGGTAGTGAGTAAATGGAGTGAAAGTGATCGAAGCCGGGGAGTCCCGGACAAGGCATCCGTGAGCGCTTCCGGTGAGAAATGCCAAGGATTGATGACTTCATGAAGCTGAAGGTCTACAAGATTCCTGGAAGAATAAAGAAGGTGAAGGAGTGCAGGGAAGGCGATCCTAGTCGAGTGGAGACAACGAAGGCGTGTGCCCCACCGAAAAGCGCTGGGCAGGGTTTGTCGGACGCTATCTCGAGACAGAAGAACGAGGTCTTCTAGTTGCGAAAAAGGCCTTTCGATTGCGGACAATTTTTCTAGGAGAGAGCTTGTGACGGTGAGGCTGATAGAACTAACACGATCCGACTGGTTGAGTGCAGCCATGATATTGTCTTCATCCTCGGGAGCTGGCGGATTGAGCGCCAGAGATCCCCCGTGATGCACGACGATAGGCAGGGTGGGCCAGAAATCTAGGGCCTTCAGCCAGAGTACAGGCGTTCCGTTGGTACAGAGAAGTCGAAGGCGTAGAGCCCGTTTAGACGCAAATACGATGCGTCTCCACCTGCAACATGTATGCGCAAGCCAGAGCCAAAATCGTGGAGAGGCATCCAGATAATAACGAAATATGTTCAGGAGCACTTCGTCGGAGAGATTCTCAATCGTCACTTGTCGAGAAACTTGAAGAGAACAGTTAGCGAGTAGCGCAGGCAATTGACGGGGGTTGTACCTCTTCTGGGCCATTCGCTTGGTACAGCGACGGATTGGGGGGTGAAACATAAGTCGAGCACGTCTATTTGGATATCCGCAATAACACACTGTTAGCTCCTGCGGTGGAACATTGAAGGTAGATCGCTTACTTTGGAATGTACATACGCGGGGGGAGGGATTAACGGGGCAGCCATATCTTACGGAGAAAACGCCGACTCGGAACTCATAGCACAATTGCACTTATTACACCGGGGCACGTCAGGTCGGCGGTGCCAAGTAAGGTAGGCTCGTGACCAGCCCAGCCTACAAGTGATGAGGCTTCAAGCTTCAGGTGCGGTTACAGTAGTAGTGGGTGACTTCCCGTAGAATCCAGAGCCTCTCTTGGGCCTCTAGATTATTTCCCAGGCCGGCCGAAACTAATACAGACTCCCCACCAACTTTCATATCATTGGACAGATTGTCTCTCTTCCCTTGTCGGTGCGCCATCCTGCTTTCTCCCACACTCACTGAGGCTTGCCTCTTTTTCGCGACTTTGCATCTCGTTACACTCTGCAACGACTCGGACTGGAGACTGGAGACACTTATGTCGGCAGCTTTCAAGGGCAATCAGAAAGTTACTGGAAGCTGGCCGTGACCAGCAACACTAAATCGGGCCAAGACAAAACGTGAACTTGGGTATATTTGGAAATAGGAGGTTCTCTCGAGAGTACTAATGCGTGGAAGCAACAAGAGTGATAAGGAGATCGGGAAAGGGAGGTCTAGCGTCCGAGAGGTGGTGAGGACGCCTCTTGATACGTCGGGCTGGAGGGACCGTCTTGCATGTGATAGAGTGCCGGGTTTGGGTGAGCGAAGGATGACGATATGAATGACGAGTGAAGATAAGTAAATGCTCAACGATCGGCGTGATCGGAGCGGCTCGACGGTCGGCATGATCGGAGCGTGGAAGGAAGTGTGTAGCGTACTTACAGTTACCGGTGGTCTGAATGGAAAGTATCCAGCCGCAGACTGTATATTCTCATTGTTGTCGATTATCCCTTCCCCGACAACCCGTGGACGGGAACAATGCGCGCCATCAATATTATAAGAATTCTCTAGATCATCGTCGCTGGGGGGGGGGGGGGGGTTTCTCCAGTCAGACGTTTACTCGGCACCACCTGTTCCGAATCCAAGCCAAGCGCCGGCTCTGGTCACCCCTTGAAAATCCAGAACCATTGTTGTTTCGTCGGTTTGTATTCTACAATGGCACGACATGGGGGCGTGGGCTGTGTGCACAAAGCGCTCAGACCACAAGTACCATCATTGTCATTGTGCAACACCAGTCAGATAACCTCACTTAACTAGTACGAAAATATAACACTCTACTCTGTACTCGGGGCCTTGAGGCCCTTAAAACTGAGGCCCTAAGCTCGCATCTAGATGTAGAACCCGTAGTCAGTGAATATCGGGTACTAGCTTCGATCATTGAGTACTGGATGACAGTATCAAGGGTCCAATCAAGTCTAAGCTCTGCATAGTGCCAACTGGTTCCCAGGTAATATTGAGACTGCATTCGGATCTCTGAGTAGTAGTAGTAGCCATCAATACAAGGGGATGGGCACGATGGCAGTTCAAAAAAAAAAAAAAGCGCACGGTGGCCAACTACTGGTGGAAGCACTACCGACAAACAGTCATCGGCGGTCTGGGCCTCAGCTTTGGTGCATCACTTTCTTGGTAGTGACAATCTAACAGCGGCTCCTGTTTGAGCGAGGCTCGACCCAACGCCAGGTGCCAGTGACAGGGATGATGAGCAATTGGCGTCGATGACCCAGGTCGTTCGTTTTCCGTTCATGTACTAGGACGTGTTAGACGTGACCACATTCAGTAATCTCAAGTTGCTGTATATATATGTGTGTGTGTTAGATGAGTGTCCGCTCAAAAAGTACTAAAGCACAGACTTTTTACAGGGATAAATTTCGGTTCCAGAACAAAGGACCTGGTCGCCACACGGGAGACTTTTCGCTACTCCTGCCCTCCTCCCATCGCGATCTTCTGAGGCTCACAGCAGACCTTTTTTCACTGGCATTGTTGCTCTCTGACAGTTGACCGCTTTTGTCTTCCTCTACATACGCAAACCCCGGGTGAGACGCTTGTCGCTTCTGCAGTCATGGACGAACGGGCCCAGTGGAGTGGTCGCAAGAGTTCCTCATACTCTGCATCCAGGGTTGGTATGGCTGAACGGACACCGGATCCAGCACGAGCACTATCTCGGTCCTGCAAGGATGTCGTTAATGTAACCCTAGTCGACTTGGCGCAAAGGACCATCACATAGCCGTTGCAACCGATGGGCTATGACAGGTCTACACCGCGGCGGTTGGCCAAATCGACTCCAGAGTGTGAGGGAAAACCCATAGCGGTGCCGGCTGCATGCTACCCGCCATTTGCAGTAACCTGGATAGAGAGTAACGAGAGGATGACGCAACCAAGGACGTACGGAGTCGAAACCGGTCTGCGCGAAAAATGCGCTAGCAAAGTTCAAGGGGTTATAGCATTGATATGGTACAGCTGTTGCCTCAGTATGGCGCCAAGAGTTCATAGGTGCATCTATCGTCACTCTTCTACAAATGGTGGAACGTGTCCAACCAATCAATGTGCAGCGGGCGGGCCGCCACCGCCCGCCTCGCCAACGATCGAAATTTTCGGGCCGTCAGCGCGTCAGCTGTCAAGCGCTGTCTAGCACTGGCAGTTGGGGTCTCTCTCCGCAAAATTTGATAGCCTTTTCTTTTCGTCTTTTCTTCTTATAGTTGGGTCTTCAATTGTAGTATCACCCTCTGGCCATAGCATTTAGTCGCCGCTGCTCATCTCAGCAGGCCGTATGGTCTACATGACTGAACCAGACTCACTCCATGGGTTACCTAGAGTGTCATACTCTTCTCAGGTGCTTTACTCCGAGGGATGTAGAAGTACATTGACTGCATTAAGATACAGTCACGTCACAACACAACATCGACAAGGAATTCTTGGTATCGAAAGCAAGCTAAGAACAGGTAAAAATACAGAGAGCAGCCGGCTAAAAGTGAGCAGAAATGAAAAAAAGACCAGAGCAAGGGTACGAAAGAAGATATAACTCCTAACCAAATCAAACCAATACACTTGGTTCCCGTGCTGTTCCCATTTGACTCAGTGTTTCTTGACTTGTGTCGAGTTACCATATATGTACTTACAGAATTGAAGCAAGCTGGGGTCTGGGGGCGGCACATAAGCCGACAAAAAAACAAACACATGGGGAAAATACAACTAAATCCACAAGGGGATAAGCAGCGGTCATACAACAATCGAGCAGGAGATAAACTGAAAGAAGAGAAGAGAAGCAGGTAATAGATAGGAACAACACCGGGCTGTCGAAGATGGAGGTCCAGTCAAGACGTCTTGTCTATGGAGTAGAGATAGGCCAAACTTGATCCGGACTCGGAGTGTCCATGTGGCCTTCCCAATTTCACCCTGGTATTTGGTGGGACATTCCGTCCCCGCCTGAGATTTATTTATAAACATCCGGACGAAGTATTTCGTATGTGGTAGCTTCCGACTTGATTTTGGAAGTCTGGGAAGAACCTGTGGCCCATGTGGGAGTAGTCCTGATCGGACGTATTCGTAGACGAACCTGTAACGAGATTTGGGGTAGGCGTATCGTCAATATCGAGAAATTCTCCATATACGTCATTCATAAATGGGTGTGGTGGTGTTGGCGGGGGATCACTGGAATGCAAGGAGAATGCCATGGCGGGGTCAACGGTGTCTAGTGCTGGTGGGCAAGCACGAAGAATCTCGTCGAAAAAAAACGCCAGCGTACCCTCATCACCCGAATAATATATTTGTACTGGATGGCTGGAATGTGGACGCTGGGTGACAAATGACTGTACGGAGTCCCGCAACGATCGCCCATACACGGGTATGGGTTCTTGTACATGAATATTTCGCAGGGCAGGGAGCACATTTTTGGGCCCCTCGTCATCTAGACGCAAGGCACGAAAGATGTTTGTCGCGTCGCCAGCTACGCGAAAGTCTTTTGCGCCGTCGAATGCGCGGACAGGTCTCACCTATTGTTCATCATCCATGTCATCCGGCAACCTTGATGGTCCAATAGTCTTGATGTCTAGGTCTTCTACATGGAACACGAAAGAGGGAAAATGGTCACAAATCTGAGAAATGGAGGACAACTGCCAGTCTAATTTCTCGCACGATATTTGTAATCTAAGGCATGTAAAGGCCCCTGGCTGGGTAAAGGTAATGAAAATGGCACCCTCGGAGGATATAATCTCTGCTCGGAGTGGTAACCTCTGCATTTCTATGCGATTGATGAATAGACCAAGTTGCAAAGCATCCAAGGTGGGTTGGTCAAAGAACGTGATATTAATATCCTCGAAACGAGGAATATCGATTCCGACTACGAGACTGTCCAAGTACTTGCTAATTCCTCGATATTTGAAGGAAGTGAGAGCTGGGAGAACGACATATTCTCCTGGCGGCGGAGGCAAGTAGAGGTAGTTTCGGCGCGAGGGGAAGGAAAGGAAATGGAGTGAGAGTGTTTCAAGTCGGGTCATCCCGCACAAGGCATTTGCGAGCGTTTCCGGGGGAAAATACCCAACACCTGGAATTTCGTGGAGTTAAAGATCTACGAGATCCTGGGAGGGTGAAAGAAGCTGCGGGAGTGAGGGAATAGCAATCCTGGTCGAGTGAAGAGTACGAAGGCGATGGCCCCACCAAAAGCCGCTGGGGAGGGTGAACTGGTCGTTATCTTGGGACAGAAGGAACAAGCTCTTCCAGGTCCGAAAATGGCGCAGAGATTGCGGAAAGTTTTTGCAGGAGGGAGCTTGTGACGGTGAGATTGATGGAGCAAACTCGATCATATTGCTGGAGTGCGGCCATGATATTGTCCTCATCCTCGGGAGCAGAGAGGGGGAGCCTGAGGAATCCCCCGTAGTTTACGACGAGAGGCAAGGGCGGCCAACAATTTAGGTTCCTCAAGACAGGCGTTCTGTGCGTACAGTAAAGTCGGAGACGTAGACTCAGAGGTGATAAAAATATGACCTGTCACCACCTTCGACATACGTGCGCAAGCCAAACCCTAAAATGGCGAAGAGTCACTCAGGTAATAACGAAAAAATGATCAGAAGGATGTCACCGGAGAGTGCCCCGATCCTTACCCCCTTCGAAAGAGTAGCGTGAGTCCGGAGAGGACGTCGGCGTGGCCTGATGGCCATGGCACGACAAGTGAGGTCGGACCAACCCATCGTCAGGTGACCTGACTTTGACGACCCCCTGCAAAAATTCCATATTTGGGAAGCCCTGAACTGAACCCACACAGCAGAGGATCTGAGGCAGAGCGAGGCACAAGCGTTGACTTAGAGCATTGTCTTTGAGTGAGCGGGCGAGGCGGCGTCCTCTCTTGCGCGCCGACGCCACCGTCCGCCCACTTTCCCAATCACCATCAGTTGTCCACTCAAAAAGGCTCACAGAGCACAGACCTCGTACAACGGATAGATTTCAGACCCAGGAACAAGGGTGTTTCGTTACCGTACAGAAGCCATTTTGCTACTGCTGCTCTCTACCTCCTCTACGGATGTCTGCGGTAGACTGCCTTCTCGCTTCCTGACCGATAACCATCTCTGTCTTCACCCAGACGCATACGCAAAACCACCGATAAGGATAAGATGCCCGTCGCTTCGGCAATCATGAACAAACGAGTCCGTCTTACGAGCACCTCATACTCCGCGTCCAGGGTATGGCTACGCCTGCTGATCCATCACTTGTACGGTCCTCGGTTTGGCAAGAACGTCGTTAACATAGTACTGGTCGAAGTGGCGCAAGGAGCCATTATATAGTTGTTGCAGCTGATTCGCAGTGATAGGTCCGCACCGCGGCGGTTGGCCAATTTCCATCGCATAGCATGTGGGAAAACCCATGGCGGCGCCGACTGAAGGCCACTCGTCATTTGCAGTAACCTGGGATAAAGAGTAACGAAAGGAGGGGAGAACGAGTGAAACCGAGGACGTACGGTGTCGAAACCGTTTCGCGCGAAAACGGCTCTGTGCAAAGCCCAAGGGCTAATTGATCGGCCGTCAATGATGAAGTCCCGGTAATTCGGCCTAATCCCTGTAGTGTTGGCGAAGTGCGTGAGGAGTGCCTTGAATCGCTCCTCAGAAAGCGGGGGTAATGTTCTGGGCTGTACGGATTGCTGTTGGGGAGGGTACGTGAGTGGCGGGCTCTCGGTCGCACGCAGAGGCCCATTCTGGTCCTGTGCTGCACGTTGTAAATGGTCTCTATGCTGCTCCACAAATGCGACGATGGGCGATGGGACACGATGCGCCTCCAAGTCAGCACGAGATGCATGTGAAAACAGTGGCAAGAGGCTCATCGCTTCGGCGGTCATGACAGATGAATCTGATGGAATGCTATCCAAAAGTGCCTGATAGTCCGCATCGGATGGCTGGTGTGAATGTACTTGCTGCTGGGGAGGCTGGGGAGGTACCTGGCTCAACGCATGTGAGCTCCTTAGTCGGGCAATAACGTTGTTGATGTAGGCTTGCTCGAAGTGTCGCAAAGAATCGTTATATAGCTGTTGCAACCGATGCGCTACGATAGGTGAACTCCGTGGCGGTTGGGTTTGATTTCCTGCATAGAGCGGGGGAAATCCCAGAGCAGCACCGACTGCAGACCATTCGTCGTTTGCGCTAACCTAGACAAATATAAATCAAACGTATGGTCCAAGGAACCGACGACGTACGGAGTCAAAGCCGTTCCGCGCGAAAACAGCTCTATGCAAAGCCCAAGGGCTAACTGGTCGGCCGTCGACGAAGAAGTCCTGGTCATTTAACTTGAGGCCTGTAGTGTTGGCGAACTGTGCAAAAAGTGCCTTGAACCGGTCCTCAGGGAGTGGGGGTAATTTACTGCATTGAAAGCTCCGTTGTGGGGGTTGATGGAGGGCCTGTGGTGGCGGCTGTGGCGGAGGGCCAGGTATTTGTGCGGCTACGTCGTTAAAAGGCAAGGCATTGCTGGATGCGGGAGGTGGTATTTGCGGATAGTTCGATTGAGCTGTCGTCGAGAGTATGAGATTCTGGGGTGGTTGTTCGGGCACTGAATAATGCCCCGTGGCCTGTTGGCCTGCCCCTGACCATGATGCTCCATTCACGGATTGCTGCGCAGGATCGCCGCTAAAATTGCCATGAGAGGCTACACGCAATAAGTCAAAATCAGGCATACCCTTGTCTCTTCAAGTTAATCAAGTCCCGGATGTTGACCAATACTTGCTTCTGATTATCGAGCCTAGCTCGGAGAGCTTGGCGCTGCACGTCGCTTTCACCGGTACCAGTCGTATTAAGACTCCTCTCTCCGTCCTCCACAGTTCTCATCAGCTGGCCGTAAATATTGGAGAGCTGCGGCACTGGCATTTCGACGAACATCCGGGGAAGACCACGAAACTGTGGTCCACCCAGTGGAGTAGGCTGCGATGCAGGAGGTGCCGCAGGGGGTTGGTGAAACGCAGGGGGGGCGACAGGATAAGGTTGGATGTAAGTTTGCTGCAGCGGGCCTTGTCCCTGAGGGTGACCCATTCCAGGAGGGTAAGCAAAAGCATTCTGTTGTTGTTGTTGTTGTTGCTGCTGCTGCTGTTGAGAGTACGTGGCAAATTGCTGTTGTGCAGAGCCTCCCGCACCATTGGTGAGCCCTAACGGAATTTGTTGGGGTACGTTCTGCTCCTGGAGGGAGTGGGCTGTGGACGTCCGTAACGAAGCAAGGCGTTCCTCTGCTTGCTCATGTGTTAAGAACCCTTGTGCAACCTGATTACGCAGGAACTGAACGAAGGAGTAGTCGTGAGCGAACATCGTAGAAGGTGAGGGTGTGGTAAGGGCGTAATTGGGTCTGCGCTCTCAGGCAGCTCGTGCAAGCCATCTGAGTTCCCATCAAGGAAATTGTGGAAGCGCTGGGTCGACTCATGATCAGACGCAATTCCAGTTCGGGGTGCTCGGCCGAAAATAACAATAACTCGAAAATACGTAAAAAATGTAAAATGTCGGGGTAAAAAAAAAGTGTGCAACTCGCTTTGTTGGATTCTCACTTTTCGTTGACTCTTCTCATCTTCAATCGTTCAGCCCAGTCCTCTATTACCCATGTCTTCCCTAGCATCTCGTTCTCTAAAAGCACTTCGCGTCGCTTCTCGCCGCGCTCCTCGTGCAGCCACTCAACACGCGAGCGCTGCCAGCTACTCTTTGCTCGCCCACTCTACAGTTGCCAGCGCAGCACGCAGGACAACAACCCCCAATGTAACCTCTCTATAAAAGCCATATCATAACAATCGTCTGATACATGCTTTCGCTTTTTCAGGCCGTTCGTGGCATCAAGACGCTTGACTTTGCGGGTACCAAGGAGGTCGTCTACGAGCGCAGCGACTGGCCCCTCGCCAAGCTGCAGGACTACTTCAAGAACGACACGCTTGCCCTCATTGGCTATGGTTCCCAGGGCCACGGACAGGGTCTGAATGCGCGTGACAACGGCCTCAATGTCATCGTTGGCGTACGTGAGAATGGCGAGAGCTGGAAGCAGGCTCTCGAGGATGGCTGGGTACGTGCATTCGCACATCGCCCCCTGGCTGCATTGCTGACTTTCCCCCCTTCTTTCGGTCAGGTGCCTGGAGAGACGCTGTTCCCCATCGAGGAGGCCATCAACCGCGGCACGATCATCATGAACCTACTCTCCGACGCCGCGCAGTCCTCGACGTGGCCGAAGCTTGCCCCGCTCATCACTAAGGGCAAGACGCTCTACTTCTCCCACGGCTTCTCCGTCGTGTACAAGGAGGACACCAAGGTCGTCCCCCCGCCGGACGTCGACGTCATCTTGGTTGCGCCCAAGGGATCCGGCCGCACCGTTCGCACCCTCTTCAAGGAGGGTCGTGGTATCAACTCGTCGATTGCCGTCTGGCAAGACGTCACAGGCAAAGCAAAGGAAAAGGCCACCGCAATCGGCGTCGCTATCGGCTCGGGCTACATGTACGAGACCACTTTCGAGAGAGAGGTCTACTCGGACCTCTACGGCGAGCGCGGTGTAGTGAGTATACCCCTCGTTGTTCTCACACGACGAAACTGTTACTGACTTTTTTCTTAGTTGATGGGTGGTATCCGTGAGTCAATACCCGTGCTGTGGATCTGATCTAGGCGCAGAACTCTGATCCTTTTTTTTTTGCAGAGGGCATGTTCCTTGCACAATACAAGGTCCTCCGCGAGAACGGTCACTCACCCTCGGAAGCATTCAATGAAACCGTCGAGGAGGCCACACAGTCCCTCTTCCCGCTCATCGGCGACAAGGGGTTCGTTTTATCCTCTTCACCTCTACTCTCTCTGACAATCATCCTTTCACGCAGAATGGACTACATGTACAACGCGTGCTCGACGACTGCCCGTCGTGGCGCGCTCGATTGGGCACCCATCTTCGAGGCGGCGAACCGGCCGGTCTTTGAGAAGCTCTACAAGAGCGTACGCGACGGTACCGAGACGCGCAAGTCTCTCGAGTTCAACGGGCGCAGCACGTACCGCCAGGACCTTGCCCGTGAGCTCAAGGAGATCGACGAGCAGGAGATCTGGCGCGCAGGCAAGACCGTCCGCTCGTTGCGCCCGGACTACAAACCCTGATTAGCCTGGGCTGCTTGGCGCTGCTTTCGTGGATGTGCATACGGAAAGTACCAAAAGTGCTTCAAAAAGACAAAAACGACACCCATTTAGAGCGCGTATTTACATGGGATTTGTCGTGTATTTATAGATACATACATTGAATGTTCATTTTCTTTGCATCGTTTAATTGATACGACAGCTTCAAAGGAAAAAAAAAAAAACAAACAAACAAACAAACAAAACTTTTCGTTCATATGCCAATCGCTTTTGTTGCCTTGGTCTTGTTGTCTCCAGCCTCCGCCTCACGTGCGCCCTTGCCCCATACGAGCTCCTCGACTTCGGCCTTCTCACCAGTCAACCTAAGCAGTGCTCCCCATACTGGCGTCAGCACCGGCACGAACATGGAGACGCGCGCACGGTACGCAGCGTAGCCCCGCGGGTACTTGCTCGCCGAGATAGACTCAGTAAAGCGCGTCGATGACAGGAAAAGCAGGCAGAGTGCCAGCGATGGCGCGAGCGGCACCAGCGACCGTAGTGCGTCGACGAACGTGCTGTCGCGCGCAGGAACGTACGCCGCCATGTCACCGCTCAGGGAGAGGAGCGGGATGAGGTTGAGCACGCCCTGTAATACATCATGTTTGAATACGCACGCACGACAAAGGGAGATGTAGATAACATACCCAGAAAGATTGCTCGGCGAAAAAGTTCGGGTGACGGCTCCACGCCCACAGCCCGCGCGTACAGAACCCGCGCGCCGCGTCGTCCGTGGTCCAGGCGAGGCGTGCGCCGGGCCAGTGCGCACTCGCCTTGTACGCGACTGCCGCCCTGTGCTTCCACGCGTGATAGGCGAACTGCTGATTGTCCGCTGTGAACTCCCACGCGAGAAGCGCGACCGCGGCGAATGTGAGGACGCCATCGGTAGGCGTCAGGGGCGTCGGGTGCGTCGCGGCGATCAGAGTCGGGGTGGCCATGAGGAGTAGGAGGACGTTTTGGATCACAGCTGAGACAGAACGAGATTGTCAGAGCGTGCGCCTGCGAAAGGGCGCGCGGGATGGACACACCGATGAAGGTTAGATTGACGACTTGGAACAACCAGGTTGGGAGTTTGGTGCGAAGGACGGCCCAGCGGTAGTCCTCATCATCGCTAGGAGTCCAGCATGAGGGAAAGGGGAGTTGACAGGGAGCAAATGGAAAACACGTACAGTCTGAAGAGGCCACGTCTCCAGGTGTTATAGGACAGCCTCAAGGTCCACAAGACCTTTCTACAAAGTCAGCAAAAATCCTTGGAGCCGGACAGGGGTAACAATACGAACCGAAAGACCCAGCATGAGGAGAGCACGAGGACTGAAGTCGCGCGCAAAGTATGTGGATTCTTCGGGAACGTATGGGGCAAGGAGTCTCCAGCCTTTGTTATCGTAAGACGGCCAGAGAGGGAGGAGCGCCCAATAGGCCGTGTATACGGTGGGTAAGAATGTCCAGACTCGGTCAACTTGCGAAACATTCCCCGTGATGATGGAGAGGACATAAGTGGTGGCCGTCGTTGCGGCACACAGCTTTAAAGGGTAATCAAGTAAAGGTTTCAAGTCGGTGGTAAACATGGTGGGAGACATGATGGTGGTAGTTGGTTAACCTGAGCTAAGAGTCAAGAGGCTGATGACGAGTAGAGTGTATGACGTAGATTGGCTCCTCTGATCTCGCCCCTGTACTCTATTGGGTCGTCAATTTCAAAAAATTGGTGTATTTTTTCCGTAGTTGCAAAGTTAAATAAAACTAATGAGGGCCTCCGTCTCGCGTGCGCCATTTCCCCACACGAGTTCCTCGATTTCAGCCTTCTGGTCAATCGATCCAAGCAATGTTCCCCACAAGGGCGTCAGCACCGGGACGAACATGGCGACGCGCACAATATACGCAGCATAGCCCCACGGGTACTTCCTTGCCGAGATGGACTCGGTGAAGAGCGTCAAAAAGAGGAAAAACAGGCAGAGCGTCAGCGACGGCGCGAGTGGCACCAGCGACTGTAGCGCGTCGACGAGCATGCTGTCGCTCGCGGGGAAGAGCACGAGTGCACCGCTGGGTAGGGAAAGTATCGGCATGAGGTTGAGCACGCCCTGTGACCTGTCAGATTAAACATGCGCTACTGTGCAGGAGGTATACGATGGCGTACCCAGAAAGCCTGCTCGGCGAAAAAATTCGGGTGCCGGCTCCACGCCCACAGCCCACGTGTACAGAACCCCCGCGGGGCGTCGTCCGCGGTCCACGCGAGACGTGCGCCAGGCCATTGCGCGCGCGCGTCGTACGCAACCGCTGCGCTGTGTTTCCACGCGTTATATGCGTACTGTTGGTTGTCCGCGGTGAATTCCCACGCGAGAAACGCGACCGCGACGAAGGCAAGGGCGCCGTCGGTAAGTGTCAGAGGTGTCGGGTGCATCACGGCAATCAGCGTTGGGGTGGCTATGAGGAGTAGGAGGACGTTTTTAATCACAACTGAGACGGAACGAGATGTCAGAGAGGGCAAAGGTGGCAAGGGATGAGCACACCGATGAAGGTCAGTTTGATGACCCGGAATAGCCACGTTGGAAGTTCGGTGTGAAGGGCTGCCCAGGGGTAGTTCTCGTTAGTACTGTGAATGAACAGAGTTCGGCATGAAGGGAAAGATGGTGTCAACAGAGAGCAAAAGGAAATACGCACAGTCCGAAGAGGCCCTGTCTCCAGGTGTTATAGGACGACCTCAACATCCACAAAACCTTTCCACGCAGTCAGAAAATGTTGCTTGGAACTAGTCAGGAGGAATAGTGCAAACGGTAAGACCGAGCATGAGCAGAGCGCGAGGACTGAAGTCATGCGCAAGATGTGTGGCTTCTTCGGGAACATATGGGCGAAAAGCCCCCCCGCCTCTGTCTTCGTAAGATGGCCAGAGAGGAAGGAGGGCCCAGTAGCCGGTGCAAATGGTGGGCAAGATTGTCCAGAGTTGGTCAACCTGAAAAACTTCTCCAAAGGTGAAGGAGCAGGCATAAAGGGTGACTGTCAGTCTCAAAGCATTCTTGTATAGGATAATAAAATAAAGGTTTCAAGTCGGTGTATGATATGGTGGGAGACATGGAGACGTGGTGGTATAACACGAGGTGACCAAGTGGCTTCTCGCCCCTCAAACCTGTTTACCGATCATGTCAAGGCTAACCGCGTATTTAAACAGGTCAAGCAGAATCGCTCGCGATGCCACTGCCAAAGGCCAGTCTCTACTCGCAGGCGAGTACGAACAAACCTCGCTCAATCGTCGTCCACATAGTTCTACAGATGCAAGGCGCCGAGCGGCCTTCGCGCGTGCCGCTCACCCTCTTTGCCCTCAACAGCCCCGACGCCATCAGGGAATACGCCTACGGCTGCGACGCCGACGTTGGCGGCACCTCTACCGTGCACTTCGAGTATGATGCCGACCCCGCGCGTGCGCCGGCGGGCAAGCCCGGTGCCGCCCGCTTCCACGGCGTCATGCGCCTCGCCGTGCGCCCCGGCTACGAGGAGCGCATCCGCGGCGGCTACGCTGGCTTCCGCAACAAGGTGCGTGCGCAAGTCACTTATACCCAGGCGCGGGACGCCGACTCGGAGCGCAGTTCCGCCCGACGATGTTTGGCGAGCTCACAGACGACGTGTCGAATCACCGCTTCCTCGCGCTGCGCGTGCGCGCCGCGGGACATCCGCGCACGCGCGGCTCCTATTTTGTCAACGTCCAGACGGAGGGCCCGACGAACGACGATCTGTGGCAGCACCGCCTGTACTTTACGCGCGACGACGGCGGCTGGGAAGACGTTTTTGTCCGTCCTCTTGTTTTATCTCACCCGTGTGACGACCTACGACGACTCGGCCGGCCGCACAGGTCCCCTTTGATGGCTTCGTCATGACCAAAGCCGGCACCATCAACACGCAGCCCGTGTCGATGCTCCGCGAGCGCATCCGCTCTGTCGGCGTGTCACTCCTTGGCGGCAATTCGGGCATTGAGGGTCCCTACGAACTAGGCATCGACGAGATTCGCGCCGTTAACGAGGAAGACGTCACTGTCCCGCCACGTACGTTTACATTCAAAATCTGACGTTTATGCTTCCTGTCAATGCTTTTATAGTGGACAATTCGTTACCACACCCGGAGCCGGGAGCGCAGTGGGAACGAGGGCCAATATGATCAATGCATTTGACATTGTAGGTCTGTGCCTGTCGGTTTACGCACGCCTTGTTACTGAGGTCCATTCGGGATCCGTTATTTGTAGCTCATAACCACCACGAGGTTTACTTCAACACAAGCACCGCACAAAGTACAATAGTTAATCTCTCGAGTCGCATAAATTCGACGAAACAAAAGATCCCATCTAAGCTAGCTCATCCAACTCCATGCGATTCAGAAAAAAAACCAATTCATATACGGTATTGTTGTCGAGCATAGATGCACAAAAAGCAGAGTGTGAGATATGATGTAAACGGGAACATGAATCCAAGAGAATAATACAAGAGGATGTAAGACGAGGCCAATCAAGATAGAGTTATACGGATAGTGAGTGTAAAAGGTGGTGACGATGACGATATCTTTTATGCGACGACACAGCCGCCACAGCAGCCCGTATTCCCTTGGTCCAGTCCATCGGGGTGACTGTACGAACCTGGAGCACCAGGCCCACTCATTTGTACAGGACGACCAGTTTGCTGCTCCTGAAAAATCACAAGGACAAGTATAAGATACGACCCAAAAGGAACAAACAAGTGGACAGGCAGCATACCTTGTTATATTTACGGATCTCACGCACTAAATTGGAAAAGGCTTCATCGACGTTAATGCGTTGTTTAGCCGAGGTCTCGATAAAGCGGCATCCGAAATGCTTAGCCAGGTCACGGCCCTCTGAAAGAAAAGGAATCTATAGGACCGGCGGTCCCCGACTGAGAGAGAAAGGGGCGTACCGTTCATTCCAACCTGACGCTCGTACTCGAGATCGCACTTGTTGGCGACAACTATGACGGGGAAAGAGTCCTTGTCCTTAACGCGTAAAATTTGCTGGTGGAACGTGCTGATTTCCTCGAACGAGTTTCGCGAGGTGATCGAGTAGACGAGCAAGAAGCCTTCACCGGTCCGCATATATTGCTCACGCATGGCGCTGCGGACGAGAAGTGAGATTAGACTGCGTGCGTGCCTGGTTGATAGGAAGGTGATACCTACCCGTATTCTTCCTGCCCAGCGGTGTCGAGTACATCGAGAAGCGCGACCTCATCATCGATGACGCATTGCTTCCTGTATGAGTCTGGGGCCACGCGACCATGAGCGCCAAAAACAACTACAGGAGATGAAGGTGGCGCGTACCCTCGATAGTAGGATCATATTCGTCCACAAAGTGACTTTGGATGAATTGGATGGTAAGAGCAGATTTTCCGACACCTAGGAACCAGAGGGGCGAGATGGGCGACCTGAACATCTCCAGCAAGTAAGAAGCCATGACGTACCACCACCACCAACGACCACCAGCTTATATTCCCGCAAAAACTGTGCCTAAATCGATCGAAAAAAAGGGGATAAGGAAACACGGAGAGGTGGAAAAAGTAAGAGGAGGACCGACCCTGGACATTTTGACTAGAGAAAGATAGAAGAGGGTGAAGGTAGTCGAAGAAGAATAAGTGAGGAAGTTGTCCAAAAGAATAAAAAAGGCCCCCAGAGGGAGGGGACCGTGGGACCGTTTTAGGTTGATGTGATGTGATCATCATGCCAGATTCAGGTCCGTGGACCTGTGCTAACCCGCAAGCGGGAGTATTTAATTTAGTTGATGGACACTAGTACAGCGGCTGTGGGAGTGTGTTACAGAGCCTTGCCGACCCCACATCACCACCAACGCCACGAACTGCCTCATCTCACAGGCTATGGGCTACAGGCTTCGATCAGATGAAAACGAGCGACTCCGGGCGAAGAACATCCTTCGAGCTTCAAACTCCGACCGAAGCTTGCGCTTTGTCGCTACCGTAATCGTAATCCGAACATGTGTAGTCGGACCCCAAATGAAAGATAAGTACACTCCCTAACTGTATTAACAAGGTACGTATTGGACACGTCACCGACTGATGTATGATACCACAACTCATACAACACGCATCTCCGTTCTTATCCGACACCGAGGAGTTGCGGTGTAGCGACATCAAGAGTGCTTCGGACGCGCATGTGCTGTGCCGGATGGACAGACGCGGTGCGGAAAACCGAGTATGGACGACGTCGGACGGTGTGCAGGGTAGACCACATGGGGCCACGCGTCGATCAGGACACGATGCAGCCACTGTTCCAACAGCCTGCTCCAGGTAATTCGAGTGTCGGGGAGGAACTCACAACTCGCGATATGCGGCGCAGATGGAGCAGCTCCTGCGATTGATGAGCGCGGCACAATCGGAGAATCTGGGAAAACTTCGCACATACCCTGTTGCGATCACGGATCCGACGCACGAGGTTTAAAAACGCGCCGGTGACGTTAAGCCCCAGCTTGGCCGACGTCTCCACGAAAAGACATCCTATTTCTTCACTGACGAAACGGCCCTCTACAACAACGTTCCAGTTACGACGAAGCGGATCATCCCCGAGCGGACGACGTCAGAAAAACGTTTCACCCAGGCCACCGGTGGGACAGTCAAATGGACAGAGTGACGTACCATTCTTGTCGACTCGGCGCTCGTTTTCAAGATCACATTTATTTCCGACGAGAACGATGGGAACTGATTCTGTGTCTTTGACACGCGATATTTGCTGATGGTAGGCGCTGATAGAGTCGAACGAGTCGCGGTCCGTGATGGAGTACACCAAGAGAAAGCCCTCCCCGTGACGCATGTATTGCTCTCGCATAGCGCTGTACGAGGTACCAAGAAAAACCAAATTAGGAAGGGAACGGGGGTTGGAGGAGAAAAAAAAAAGGAGAAATGAGGACGTCAGGACGCTTTGCAAATTCAACGATTGCTTCGACGTGCCTAAACTCTTCCTGGCCAGCCGTGTCCAAGACGTCCACCAGGGCGTCTTCTCCGTCGATGACACATTGCTTCCGGTACGAGTCTATATGTCATGGATAAGTTAACCAGCTGCAGTAAGCGAACAAACGTGCGTGGTCGGCTCTAAGCGCCACGTTCGTAGCAGGCACACCATACCTTCGATAGTTGGATCGTACTCGTCCACAAAGTGATTGTGCATGAACTGGATCGTCAGAGCAGACTTGCCAACGCCTAATCCCAGTCAATCAGGAACCGCGACGCGTCGAAGTAAGGAAGCCAAAGGGCGTCGTGCCCACGCTGCACGCTTCGAAAGAATGCGCGAATTTCGCTAGAGACTCACCGCCGCTCCCGATCACGACCAGTCGGTACTCGCGTAAGAACTGGAGGGCAAGGACGGCAGCAGCGATACCGCACGTTTCAGCTTCCTCGTGGAAGTACAGGGATTGGCTTAAGGGCTCACTCACAAGACCGCTTGCCATGATGTCGAGGTCCACGAGGGAGAAGTATGAGGAAGATGTGGATGCTGAGCGCTGGGCGCCGAACTTTCAACGTCGAACCCTAAGACAGCAATGGGGTGAGAAGCCTATGGTATTCCTTAAACACATACCTCCAGTTTTATGCTATGTAGCGCCAGCGGCAGCGTTTCTCCCTTTCAATTGATAATGACATGATGGTATTTTCACACACAAATTCACGTACGATGTGTAATATTGTCTGCCGTCGTTGTCATTGAGGGAAAACCGACTAGACTTGCTTTTTGTAGATGTCGGACCCCGGGGTTGTTGTTGATGGCGACCTACCAAAATCAGATCCGATGACGAATGCACAGCCGCCACCTACCTTCTCTGGCTCACTTATACCATACCGAGTCGTCCGTGTTGGTGGCGTATTCGATGCACATAAGTGAATCCCTTGGATTGGTCCGCTCAACGCGCAGCTCAACATAATGATGAAGGAATGAGAACCTTGTGATTGGAAATCACAGCAAAAAATCAAATAATAATTACACGCGAGACACGGGCGCGACACAGACAGCCGGCCTAAAGCTGCGTGATCAACAGCGAGTGTGGGAGAGAGGAGTAAGGAGCGAATATATATTCGGGTTGTCAGTCCCTCCGTGCCAAGTAAGTGCTGCGGTGGTACGGTACCAACGGATGAACGACCAACTTCGGCGAGAGACAAAAGCGCTCAAGAGAGCCAAGAAATCTCGACGGTCTCACTACTCGCTTGGACCACGTCGACGTCTCCTATCGGTATCCGCCAAGGGATGATGAGGATGAGCCTTGGCGTGATGAGCTTGCATGCGAATATGGACTTGGACTGCGCTGTGGTCCACGAGGAGGTCGACTTGGCGGTACGGGGAGAACACGTGACGCGGAGCGATCCAGGGATGTGCTCGAAGACCGCGGTGGGTCCAACATGCGATGTTCCGACGTGGGGCTGGGCCGTACGTTTACTGTTACCGACCTGCTAAAGCGTAGCGGTTGCGTGGGTTGCAACAAGACCGGGAGCATGGGCGAGGGCTGTGGCTCGTGTGGTGCTGGTGGGGTTCCAGCATCAGTATCCGAGTATTGACTCGCATCGGTCGAGTCGATCGGTGACGGGGAGTGTGCAGGTGGTGAGTCAGGGGATTGCAGGAGATGGTCGTATGCGTCCGTATCTGCCACCGACTGCGCTGAGGGATAGTTTAGGTGGGGAAACAACATCTTCACGAGGAATGTCTGCCTGGGAACCAGTGGCTAACGCCGTGGGTACGCGTCGCGGAGGCGGCACATAGTCTGACAAGGGCAAGCCAATTGACGAATCGCGGGGGACAGCAGGAACCGGGAAGGGAGGAAGATCCGACTCGGTCGATTTCCGGGAGAAATACATGCCGACCACAGAGCCGACGCTATCATTAGTAGGGGTACGTTTCAGGGTTGCTGGCGAATGCAATGTCACCTCTAGGAACGGCGCAGCGGACTGGGGAATGGAAGGGGACCCCGGGATTGGGCTAAGGCCGCTGGGGATGCGAGAATGCCTTGGGGGTGAATAAGGCGTGAGACCTGTTCGAGTTGTTCTGAGGTAGGTCGGTTGTATGCAGCAGTAATTGCGGGCCAGTCTCCGTATGCCTCTGTATCGCCGAGGGAAGGAGGGGGAGTTGAGCATCTAACACAGAAGTAGGCACGATAGGCTTTTGGAGGACTGTGGCCGCAACTGAGGCCTCGGAACCATCGAGACTGGGTGAAGGTGAATGGCCGCGTGACAGCGGCTCAGGCGTCAGTAGGCGAGTGGACGAGCCCTCACTCCCAGTCCTCTTGTGAGGCTGGAAAAGCGATCCTCCCAGACTAAGGGACCGAGGGGCCGATCCTTGCAGGATGGTGCTGGGCGGGCGCGCTGGGGGTGCTGTTTTCATTATCTGGGGCTGTGGCGCGGATGCAAAACTAGATTGAGGCTTCCAATCGTACGTGGGGCGCGAGACATTGCCTCGCCCTTTCTCAGGGTCTGAAGATACGGTGCTGTTTGGCGACTTTACAACACGACCCAACGCCCTCAGTACATTGAACAGAATGAGCACATCAAATATGCCTGTCAGATGTTAACTTGACATACAAAGGAGTTGACGATGTCCGCACCATCCAAGTATACCAGAACGTACGATAGTGCCATGGTTCCCGCAGACACAGCAATGCCGGACATATCCATCGATTGCACGATTGAGGAGGGAAACAAGGTAAGAACGAAGGCTAACATAGCGCATTAAAGTGCTTGTATGGTGTGAATTTCCAGAGAGAACTCACTGAATGGAAGCCTGGGCAGTAAAATTTAAGCATGAAACGATACAAAAATCTAGGGTGAACTCACCAGAGCATCGTACGAGCAACTGAGTAAACGAAGCGTTGATACTCCTCAAACGTTTCATTGCGTAGGCGCAACCTGCGTTCAGGATCGAGCTGAAATCTCAGGCCACCGTTGATGGTGAGGGTGCCGCGGAGAATCAGAAAGATGAGGGAGTAGACGATCGCTGACAAGAGCGACGCGAGGAACACCTATTGGATCATGAGGATGCGACAGTCGGGGGAGGCACTGACACGCACAGGAATGAAGAACAGGAGCATGTGAGGGATTGGGGACGACTTTGAGAATCCACACATCAAGCTTCCGATGTCGTAGAGTGGGCCGTTGGCGTGACTCGAGATTGTTAAAGGGCCAGTACCTAATACGATAGGTTAGAATCATTTCCTTCAAGAAGCAAAACATCGGGGCTAACTGACCGACTGCAAGTGCTGATGCCCATCCAAGTGTGGTGACAACGGGTCCTACCCACTGCGGCTGGCGATTGCGCAGGACGAGCGTGTTGAAAGTGTGGATCCCCATCGCGACAACAAAGAAGGACGAGCCAAACTCCCCGAGCTCGTTCAAGGCACCTGTGAGAGTTTATAGTTCGGGCTACATGCGGGAGCGTATCTCGTACCTTGGGCAGCGCAGGATGGTCCTACGAAAAGTGACGATCGGAATAAATGCGTCACGAATGTTCCGAGGAAGTAATTTTCGCACCTGTGGTAACTCCACCCTCATAAACCCACTTGATGGTGATCAATCCACCCAAGCTGCTAATCCACTTGCTGAGCAGTAAAGAAAAAGCGTATTGCCCGAGCTGGGAACGAAAGAAGAACACCTCGCGCGCGAGGTTCTCCGATACAGTACGTTTGAAGGCAGCGAAGGATACGACCCAGATAACACCGAGGAGGACAATGGACAGGACGAGCGTGGAAAGGAGCGCAAAGACAAAGACGACCTGTATACACGATGATTCTTCATCGCCAACCAAAGAGGTTACTGGGTAGACTTACCGTAGCAGCCGATTTGTGACCTGAATCGAATGCAGAAAAGTGGGGAACGGTCGCTGCCACTAAAGATGAACTCATTACGGGTGACGTGAATTGAAGGCTGGTCTACAGCGGGACTGTTCCGGACAGATGTGAAAAGGAGGCAGCCCTGCAGCCTGTTGGTCGTAAAAAGAGAAAGAAAGAAAGAAAGAAAGAAAAGAGGGGAACCAGTCCCGTTGAACGAACGAACACTAAAAGGGGTATGGTGGTCACCGGAAGAGACACGAAAAATAACGAGCTTGGAGGGCATCATCAGTATGCGGGCGTCACTCAATCAGAGAGTGGAGGGCTTCGCATCAACACAGCCTAAGCGCGCTCTCCTAAGTTGTCATCGTTACCGCGTACACGAGACATTATACTGTGCTGTATGTACAGTATTGACTCGTATTGCGTTAGCCTATCGTGATGCTATGATACATCGATACATTCTTATTTGCGCGCGAAGAATTTAGCTATCCCGTCTTCGGACAGCTCGGGCGACTGCTTCTTCCTTTTCGTCTTGGTGCTATGTAGCTTCTCCACTGCTCGTATTCTCACTGACCCACCACCAATGTTGCCATCATCTTGACCTGTCATCTTTGACAGATCCTCCGCCATATGAAAGTCACTGTGCTCGGTCCGCAACCGGGACAGCGCCTCACCGTCGCTGTGAGCGTCGAGCGTCGACTCTAGTTCTATGCGTCGGTGGCACCTCGGGCATACAAACGCCATCATAGTCTTCTCTCCCCGATCGATCTGGGATATTCCCGAAAGATCGACAGAAGCACCGGCCGAGTCTTCTACCGCCACACGTCTCCGCTTTCGGTCCGCGGGTGGAGGATCATTGGTGCTTGTTCCGGGTTGGAAAAATCCCTCGATGCTCTGCTGACCCGCCTCACCTGGCTCAACACCAGAGAATCCAAGCGCGACGTGTGTTATTAAATAAGGAAGTGTGCCGTCTTGTTTATTGCCACTCCCTACAAGGTCCTTCCATAGCCGTTCGGCAAATCCTGCTATCGTATCCACGGTGACAGTTCGCGCGAACGGGAAAGACGTCTGTTTTGACCGCGACGCTTCATTGCCTATTTACCGTCAAGATGGCGCGATGCATAAAAAAAAGGTTCGAAGCATACGGGGTCGTGCATGCAGAACAATGGTCTTAGGCCAGATTGAAGGGTCTGCCTCGCGTGCTTCGTTTAATCTCAACGCAAGCTCTGCAGCAAGGACGCGCAACCACTGGGGACCCTCAGAAAATTTGGTGATTGGGCGAGGAAGGTTCTTGGATGCCATCATGCTTTTGGTCATTGCGGGCTTCTCCTTCACTAAGTTCGGTCATGATGCATGATGAACCAAGAAAATACTCTCCTGGGCGTACCTTCGCTTCGATCAATGCCTCTAAGGCGGTGTAGGTCAACCAACTCTCATGGCAGTGCCTTGGGATGACATACCTTACAATTTCGTACACCCAAATAGAGTCCTCTCCGAACTTCTGCTGCATTTCATCTAACCAGGGTGAATGGGCGCCCTACAGGCAACACTGATGGCGCATACCTAGATCAATGGGCCTGTAGAATTCCATTTGTACTTTTCAGGTATTCCAGTATAGAGAAGGCGGTCATACAGGAGATCTCCGACAGTGGAAGCTTCGAACTTATCCGCAATAGCCTGCCCGAGCTTGCCACCTAAGAACCTGATCTAATGCTTATCTTAGAAGACACCAGACGTCGCGTGCAACGATCAGATGGTAGTCACCTTTTGAAAAGGCATTGGTATGAGGTAGTTTGGTATCGCGGCGTTGCGAAGGATGCTCTGAAGGAGAGTTAGCTTGGGTGACGTGTGAAAACCAAAGCGTCCCGCACTTGCGAGTCACGCTTCTTGTATGAGGCTGTAAGCTACGCATCGTCCCAGCATCAATAGCGGGCACCGGTGTGAGGGATCACTGTATTGACATACCTTGGCTAGGAACTTGTTCCTTGCAATTCCCTTCGATTCGGTGCGTGTGCATGTCAGCATCAGGGGTGTGTGTCAATCACGATCGATCAACGCTCACCGCGGACGTGGTGTAGCCCAGCTGTGTGCGCACCTCCGCCCTAATCTTGTCCATGAGCTCCGCCGCAATTGCCAGGGCGACGTCGTGCCATGTCCTCGGCTCGTCTTCCTCGTCCGCATTGACATATTCTCTAACCTTGTGAGCGGAATCAGAATCTTCCAGTGGTAGTGGGTCGACGGGGATCAGAATGCCGTGTTTCCCCAACGACATCTGGGGCGGTGGTGGCAACGTTGTGTCAAGACCATGCGGTGCGTCCGCTGGCACCTGGGAGAGATAGGGGTAGCGCGCAAGGAGTTCGGCGCGGACAGGACGCGTAAAATCGATGAAGGCTTCGTCGATCGAAGCCTTTTCTGCCCCAAACCTCAGAGGCGCGTCGAATAGGCGCGGGAGGGAGAAGCATACCTATCTCGCCTTCTGGTAAACCCTCCTTGAATATGGAGATAATCTTCGCACTTTCGCGCCGGTAGTAGTCCAGGGAGACCTACATACACACGGTTCACTATCGACCAACAGAACGCAAGGGGATAGGGCGTAGTAGTATGATCCACGTGCGCAAACTTGCGCCGGGCTGTGATGACTGTGAAGTGAACACACCTTGTGGATTGCCGTGTCCGGATTGTCACAATACCCTGGCGCCTCATCTCCTTCCTTGTACGTGGCAACGTGGACGACTATCAGCTCGGGACACTTCTTCACGGCGTCGCGCCAGTTGCTCATGCGCGTAATACCGAATGCGCGAGCGGGGTAGTTGACTGCGATGAGCGCGTCCCACTGGCGCACGACGAGCGGACGCGACGGGTCTATCCCAAGTCGCACCTGCTCACACGCCGCGTAGAAAGCGTCACTGTCGCAGAGCGCTATCACGCGTAGCGGGTCGCGCGCGCTTGGTGGCGAAGAGTGTAAGTGCCTGTATGTAATGGGGAGGTCGAGATCCGTAAATTCAGCCTGCGGTGTGAACTTTGATTTCTCTTTCCGTGATGCGTGCTTTAGGGGTGATGTAGGAAGCATTCCCGGTTCTAGTGACGATGCATAATGAGCGGCTGTTGGAGGCCACACGGAATCGGGCCGGTCGGTCATTCGCGATGTTCAAAAGGCTGTTTTCGTACAAAGCTGTTTTCATACAAATGAAATACTACTGTTTCTAGTCACTTTCATATCCATCAGCCCTATCACTTGAGGAGGACATTCGCCGCAGCAGACGAGATGTCTATATCGACTATGTTCTGTGAAATGTAACAGTTGAGCTCCCGGATATAGCCTTGCAACTGATGAACGGACCTGTCCCGCTTTGATCAACTCTGCGGAGGGCATCAAGCCAAGACGAAGTAGCTCTGAAGCTTTGGAAACCACGGGATCATTTTGCATGCTGGGCCGATCGTGAGAAATACCAATCGCAACAGGCGTGCCAATGCACAGCCAGAGATGGGCGCTCACCTCGCGACAGCCGTGACCTGCCCTCCCTGAATGTAGTACGCGATGAACTTCAGTTCTCCGGGGTTACCTTGGATAAAGATGTCGTCGAAGCCCTGCCCAATGCCGCAGTAACGTAGCTGCTGGCCCTCTACGGGTGTCCACACCGTAAATACTTCAGCCGCAGGCTTGGCACGATTGCAACTCACGGGCGCTCCAGAACACCGGGACCTTACAAATGGTTGCGGGGATCCCGCGATCGTTTTACCCACCGCACGGCCCATATTTCCCGCAACCTACCAATGTCCAATACATACCGTTGGTGGAAGGCGACATTGGGAAGGAAAACATGCACGCACATTCCAATGTTCAACACGCCGATACGTGCCAGAGGGGAGCTGTGGGTACGTGGCAATGTCACCGATGGCATATACATCTGCGCGACCTGGCACGCGCAGCAGTTCGTCCACTTTCACACTTCCGTCCTTCTCGAGTTCCCACCCGCTCGCCTTGAGGTAGTCCGTTGCCGGTCGTACGCCGACGCCCATAATGATCACATCGGCAGAGAGAATCTCCCCAGTTGCGAGTTCGACCTTGGTCAGGGCCTCCCCCGACTCCTTGCAGATCGCCTTGACTGGACGTAGAGCCGTGGAAGACAATGCCTTGGGACTCGTGGAACTGCTTCAAGCCTGCGCCGATGTCTTTCCCAAGAACATTCTCGAAGGGATACTGCTCCATTCCAATGACGTGGATTGAGGCGAGTTTTCGCTTCGAGAGAGCCACAACAAGCTCCATACTGATGAAGGAGCTACCAATCGCAACCACATGTTTCCCTTCCTGACAGGCTTAGGACATATTAGCCTAGGCCACTCCAAAAGAGTGCAAAAACGTACCTGCGTCGATCTTTTGCGTATCTTGGATGTTACGGAGCGTGTACACATTCTCCAACTCTCCACCATCGATTGGCAGACGTCGGGGAACGCCGCCGCTAGCGAGAATAAGGGTTTCATACGAGATCGTTTCTTTACCATCCTCAAGGGTGACCGTTTTGTTGGCGGTGTCCACCGAAGTTACAGTCTGTTTTCCCACTAGTACCGACGTAGGACAGAAGGTGCGGAGATGAGGACCTACCGTGTTTACACGGAGGGTGACACCATATTTGATCTTGAGATCAGCAGGCGTGCGCCACTCGAGCTTGGACGCATCGGTGATGAGCGCTTTGCTCAACTTCGTCCTGAAATGTGATAGACCTGAGCTTACAGTACTTGCCTAGGATGCATTATTCTGAAACCCACCTATCTATGGGCGCATTCGCTTCCTGGGACAGGATAATGATCGGTGCCTTGAATCCATGCTGATAGGAGGGTAAGGATCTTCATTCGTTCCGGTGAGCGCACACACGACTTGCCTCCCTCAAACTTTCAACTGCGTGGAACGCGCCAGACCCACCACCTACAATTACGACGCCTGCTCCGCCGACCTCAGTGCCGGACGCGAGGAGTTTTGGCGGTCGCGACAACTTCTCTTTAGTCGTATTCGCGGGATCTGCCGTCACATAAATCTTGCCGTCGGCAATACGGGTTTGGAAGCTGTGAAGAGCAGACGGTGCGGGAGCATCCTCTGGGCAACGTATAAGCGAAGGGGTGGTGCTCAGAGGATGGGACGGACCAATATCACCCGTGCACACATTGAAGCAGGCTGTTGACATAGCGTAAGTGTAAAGTACATTGTCTTTGAATAAGACGCATACCTCCATGCCATGGACTGCGTGGATACGATCGTCAGAATCGGAGAGTTGAAATAACTTGCTGTTCTCACCAAACGACCCTGCCATCGGCTGTGAGAACGCCTTTGACGAGTGGTGCACCATAATGAGTGCAGGCTGCACTGGTCGCATAGACCTTGTCACCCAGACGTGAGAGAAGGACCTTTCCCGATTCAAAGGGGACTTCCTTCCTATTCGAATATCAGATATGGCATTACTAGGTGCGCAGCAAGCATAGATAAGCACATTTGACCATCTTCGAGGTCGGACTGGTCAAGCACTGCAATAGTTTTGGTAGACATTGTGCGATTCGCGGCGGTTATTGTGATTGTAAATTTGCGTGAAATTGCTCTTCTCGTACTCTGGGCAAGCCTGGCAGTCAGGCTGATCATCATTCCACTTGATTATAGATGACGACATAGCACTTCGGAACGGCCCGGTTTCAACATCCGTTCAGCCCGGTCCAACGCCAGCGCCTGACCAGGTTGTTCTTAGAATTGGACTGGACTCAGACGATCGGTTTCGGTTCACTCGCGAATGAAAGTAACCTTGGACCAAAACTTGAGCGTTGGATTATAAGCACCTGATGTACTACCCTTACCGCTCAAGGTGCTCTCTTCAGATCGCCTTCGGTTTCCCGATTTCTTGCCTCAGTTTCTTAGCTGCGACATACCTGCTTTGCCATGCCTTCTCCTTCCACAACTTCCCTCATTCTCTTCGAGAATACGCGTGTTACACGCTCCATGACCAAACTTGCCGCTCAGGGCTGTGGTGAGTAATCTTTGCTTTTGTTTTTGCTTCAGTGCCGTCATGCTAAGGCGTTCCGTAGCCGCCGCCGTGATCGTTCGTCGTCCTTTGGCCGAGAGGACGGCGTCCGTGAACTTCGAGGCACCGCTCCCTGTTGCGCGCAAGTCTTCCCCTGTCAACCGACCAGCTGCTAAGCCGCCGCTCCCGTACAAGGCGGGCTTTGGCTTCACTCTGGGCGGTCCCCAACTCACCCCCGAAGAGCGCGAACGTCTGCGAAAAGAGCGGCTCGCGTTTTCCCGGAGGGGGCGTGCGTACCGGGAGCGGAAGGGCCTGCCCACTGTCAAGGTCTGGGTTGCCTCTGCCTCATCTCGGGATCGATACGAGCGCGAGTTCGTGGGTCAGACCGGCTTTTATCGCATCGTCCCGAGTCCTGCGCTCCTTGCACCTCCGGCGACCAATTACCGGGACCAGGTCCTTTCTCCGGACATGTTTTTCCTTGTGCCTGGTGTCCGCGAACTCGCACCGCACGAGTGGGACGAGTGGCAGCCAACGCGCCGGCCGGAACACAGCAGGGTGGTCGACGCGTCCAAGCTGTTCGTCCCCCTGACGTGTTCATCCGGCAACTTGTCCCCAGACGACCTGAAGCGGTATTTCCCCCGTGAGTGGTACACAGCTCGTGCGGCGGAGATTCGCAAGGCTCGCATCGGGAAGAAGCGTCGGGTCAAGACGCGCGCTGCGGCCAAAGGTGGTCGCCTCCGTTTGTAGGCGCGGCGCGACGATTCGGTGAGTCGCGCCCAACAGGGACTTGGTTTATTCTGACAAGTGGCGACACAGTCATCTGCCAGGCTTTCCTGGTAGCGGTCGCGGTCTTAGCTGAGTGTCCACATCTGTCGCCTCCCCCCTCCGCGTCCCGGCGTTGGCGTCCGCCGCACGGCGCACCCGCGACTGCGACGTGCGACGGCGCCAACGCCACATAAGGGACCACAGGTCTCCAAACGGAGGCTTGTGTGTCGGGTCCCCCTCCATTTTATCTTTCTGTCCTTTCCCATGTGATGCACTTCTTTTTCAGATCATTTGCATCCAGCGAGTTTGGGCCAATGCGCAGGCTCCATTTCAAGTTGCTTGGTCCGTGTTGACGCTGGCCACTGGGAGTGGTTTACCGCCAAGCGGCGCGCAGTTTGTGCTCTTAAGCGACTCCTCATTCCGCATTCTGGTCTCGAGTTGATCTTCATACTTTATCCACAGGTCTCCTTAGGCCGAATTACACCGCTGCTTTAGTGGATCCTGTTTAGAGACTTCGTTTTCTTTCCCTTCTCTATTACTTTGGCTGATCTTATCCTTCCTATAGTTGCTATCTTCTGCAGATTCGGCCATGGTATGATAGGCGTGTCGGCTTGTAAGGCGCAGGAGGTGCATTCAGGCCGAGGGTGCATCTTCTCGCTGGCCAAGTCGACACCCGGGATGAGCCAGTGTCGTTTCAAAGTGCGTGTTCTCTGCTTGCGCTCGACATGCGCTCACGAGTGATTCAACAGAATCTAGGATTATTACCTACTCTCATAACCCCGTGAGGGTGATAGGTGCGTCATATTTTGGCTGAGTTTAGATGCACGCTCTGGGAGTGCGCTTCTGTTGTACCGATTCACAACCACGGCCGGACAACTGCTAAGTTAGGCGTCTTCGAGCATACGCAGGACATCTAGCTTGACGGAAGGCGGGGTGCACTCTGGCCGAGGGTGTGCGTCGTCGTCTGTCGGCCTAGTGTTCGGGCGTGCTCGTTGTGCCACCGGGTACGTGTTTTCTGACGGACATTATGTCCACAGCTGACGGCTTCCTCTTCTCTTAGCTTCAACTCTAGCTCGACGGAGTGATTGAACTTATTCACGCGCCGCTCACATCTGGTTCAGGCGATCGGTGACCCACTTCCTACTCTGTCTTCCCTCCAGTACTTCATGAAGCTTATCGCCCTGTTCGGGGGAGTTGTCCGTGAGCAGGGATGGTCCTCTAGCGCCTTCGAGTGAGTTTCTCCCCGTGATGATGGGCTTAATTTGGATGGAGCTGGCACCTTAAGTCCTACCTCGTCAGCTATATTTGCAAAAGCGCTCTGGTTCTATGCAGGAGAAATACGTAGGGTGTCAACGTCGCGGGCGAAGGAGTACACGTTGGCCGAGCGTGTGCTTTGACGTCCGCAATGTTGGCGCCCAGGCCGATTCTCGCTGATCCCAGGGTGCGTTCCCCCTACTTCTCACTGGATCGGTTTAGTTCTGAACTTGCCTGTTCCAATGCACTTTCGTTCCAGACCCGTCCAGCCAGGCTGCGTTTCTGCTGACTCGAGTTGCATGGGGATGTAGACCAGCACCCAAGTATACTCTGGCCGAGGGTTGTGCTCTGGCGCCAGCGCCAGGAGCGTTCTCAAGCGTCTCGAGGTGTGTACGATTTAGTAAACCGAACTCCACGGCTGACAGCTCACCCACCTTGATCGAACTATCTGCTCAGTGTTCATCGACCACGTGATAGTCTTCTCTTCTCTTCGCTCTTTTCTCCTTTTGTTGAGCTTGTCGCGTTGATCCCCGAGATTGGTAGTCCTCAAAGCGGAGCCTACATTGCGCAAGGGTCTCTTGGGAAATGGGGGTGCACCCTGGCCGAGGGGCTGCCCCTCATTGCTCATGAGGACGGCGCTTGACGCGTCGAGGTGAGTGCTTCCTTTCCGCACCATCTTCTGATAACTTGTTCTATAGAATAAAGGCGCCGCTCCTTACCAAAGGAGGTCGCCCCTGATCATACGTGCACACATCGTGACACCGTCTGTCTGCGTGCCAGCCAATTCTGCGGCTTCTCTCCAAATACAGACCGCCGAATCATAAGCACCTCGTCCCCCCCTTTATAGCTGTCTGGCGCTAACTGTTGCATCTAATCCTCCAGAGGTATCAGTAGAACCGGGCCCGGGCGGAAGTCTCGGCCTAGCAGGAGACGGACGCTCTCAGGCCGAGGGATGCGTTCCGTTTCCTGCAACGTCAGCTTCTTAGCCTTCCGGGTTGTTTCAAGGTGCGTGCCTCCACCCTCCTGGTAATCCCCTCACATAGGATCTCGAACGTGCCCGCCGGTCCGATTGGTTTGCATTGGCTCGTATGTTAACGTGCCTACCGGTCTGGTTTTACTGTAACCTTGTCCAACGTTAACTTGCCAGCATAAAGGTCCCCTTGAACTGACAGAATCTCCAACAGGTAATACTCCTTCTGGTTACTGTCTTGTTTTTCTGACCTGAAGGCTGTTCCCAGCCCATTCTCTGATCGACCAAACCGCTGGGGCTCGAATGTACGTAAGGAATCGGTTTTGCGGGCAGAGGGCGTACTCTACGGCTCGCAGGGCAGGTTCCGAAGGGCGCCCGAACAGTCGTAAGGTACGTTTCTTGCTTGATTCACCCCGACCCTATACCCACTGCTGGGGGTCGTCTGAGACTTTTCGGACGTTTGACAGGTGTCCTTCACACCTCTCGACCCTCTGTTATCTTTTTCTGGTTGAATTTTGTACAGTATCGTTGTTAACTATCCCATTTTCTAAAGCGCACAACCCAGATCCCGATACGATCAACGGGAACATTGCAATCGATTACGGCGACCTCTCGGCTTCTTCCTTTCGAACATCCTGCGCATAGGGTCCAACTACCTGGTCTGGACCGCGCACCGGATTTGCAGCTGAGTGGTCATTTCCATTAAGCTCCCCCCCTCCCCCCCCTATTCCCCGCCTTGGCATTGACGTCCGTCGTACGGCGTATCGCGACTGCGGCGTGCGACGGACGCCAATGCCGCCCAATGGCCACGGGTTTGCACTGTCCTTTTTGTCTTTCCATTCGAAGCTGCGTCCTATTTCTCTTACAGACGACAGAACCCTATCAACTGTCGGGTGCGCACCCAATCAAGATTTCGAACTACCCGGATCGGTCCAAGGTCCTGCCGCGCTGACTGGATTGCTGGACTGCTTGACTTTACTCCCTTGACTGCTGGGACTTGATGCTTGGCTTCTCTACAGACTGCCTACGGGTGCTTAGCTTCTCTTGAGACTGCCTTCGGGTGCTTAGCTCGGTACTGCCTATGGGCGCTTAGCTCGTGACTTCTTGCTTGCTTAGTTGCCTACCCTTGCACCCCGGACGCCAAATTAGGCTGGCGATTTGAGACGCTTTACGTGGCCGAGTTAATGCGCGCCCCAGCTGATTCTGAAAAAGGCTAGTCTTTGCACACCTATTGTTGTGAGGGAATATTGACGGGTGCCTTTCTCGTGCTGGTTATTCACGACGGGTACGAAAAAGGTCTGTGTTTACAGTCGTCTCGTTGTCTTGGGGGCTTACTGACCAACGTACACTCACCGACTACTCGCGGCGAGGGGGGGGGGGACATGCCAGTGTTGAGTCCGAAAAAAGGTTTGTCCTTGCATTCTTATCGTCATGAGGGTTTACCGACCGGTGGCGTACTGTCGCCGACTGTTCACGACGACGGGAGATAAGCCCGTGTTGTGCCCGATAAAAAGTTCGCCCTTCCATTCTTCTCATTTTCGTGAAAGCTCACTGACGAGTGGCGCCCTCACCTCGGCTGTTCACAATGGAAGGAGACTGGCCTCTGTTGGGTCCGGTAGCCCTCACCCCGGAAATTGACGAATATGTCACCCAGTCAGTGTCCTAGAAATACCAAACTGCGTAAGGGCAGCCCAGCCCTGTTGAGTCGGGATTTATTTGTTCTCCGCCTCTCACTCTAACCCATCACCTGAGTTTCGTCGGGGACCAACATCTTCAACTGGTATGGTGACAGAACAGAAAACATACTAGGCCACAACGGCCAAACGTACTCAGCACTCTCGTTCCCCTTTCAACCATAACGCGCTTCGATCGTGAGGTAAGCCCTATCTTTTCATTACCGCATTGGTGGATACATTGGGGCCACCTTTACTCATGCATACGTATCTCAACGACACATCTGGGTCTTATGTTCCACAGCTCCTGATGGCCAGTGGGCATACCTGTGTCTCAACGAACCTTATCCGCTCGAGATGCACCCTCTGTGTCTATCCCTGCATCATGTGGATGTGCCGCGGTAGGCACCACCCGCTTCTTTAGGTCGGGTGATGTCTCTCCATGATGTCTCTATGTGTTTCGGACTCCTTGCTTGGTCGGCGCCACTGATCTCACCAACTAAGCCTTCCCAGACACCGCCTAGTCGACCCTGCACTAACCGGCCGCCGGTTTGCCGCCCCATTTACCGGGCCACCACCGCGACACCCGAGACTACCTCCATGCCCGGGCTTTTCCGTTCCGTACACTTCCTTCCGCCTTTGTACCCCATTGAGATGCCTTTCCAGCGCTACCCAACCGCAACGGGATCTCGTCTCCGCCGTCATGTGTTATTGTCGTCTCCACAGATTCGCTCGGCCAATTGAGTATCATCTTTTGTGAGGCTAGTTGGACACGGACCGTACCCGATGAATAGGTGATTTAGCAGGGGCAGCTCAGGTCTGCGCCACATCTGCGCCTCGTTTTTTTAGCATGCCCGATTTATTTGTTGCCATTAGCAAGTGTTTCAGGCTAGCCGTGGCGAGTTCCGCTACACCGCTCTTTTTTCTTACAGTAAAAAAAACCTTTCACAGCCACTGTGATTCGGCGTCAGTCTGACACATTGATTCGTTCAGCTTTATCCATTTTCTTCGCCCCCTCATCGTTTTGACGGACGCCTTGGAGTTTGAACTTATTTGGGGAGCCCGGCGAATAGTTTCGTTTTGGCACATCAATCAATACCTTATGAGGACAAAGAAGCAACCCCAGCTCTAGCTTCTTGGTCGTGGTGAGCTTACGGGTAGATACAAAAAAAAAAATCCATTTGCCCGCAATTTTTAATTAGCTAGCTTACCAGTCTTCAATAACCGTATACAAGTCCTACAACAAGTCGCTCTTATCGCACATCGCCGTCACCGTTGATCCGCGTCTACGGGCATTGTCCAGACTATCCAAATGCCGCAAAAGGCGAGATACATCTTTACGCCGCGCTCAAATTACTTTCTGGTGCTGTTGCCACGGTCGGTGTGTAAAAATGTCTTACACAACCGTTGACCTAAGAGTTACTATTCTGTAACCCAAAGTTTCGACATTCACGCCCGGCACAATCCCGAAATTTCAAAGCCGAAAGGTCTCAAACGAAATTTGAGAATGAAAGTAATGTGTCTTTGGTTGCTGCCCCGTCATAACATCGTAAACAAGGGGATCACTATGGCTGCGCAAACTGCGAATGAAGGAGCCAAAAGTGCCACACCTGCATGTGCTGATGAAGATCGGGTGCTTGGTCAAGGTCAGGAAGACACTATAGATCGAGACGAAAAAAGACACTTGCCCCGACCCATTCGACGTTCCTGCGCTGGAACTTGGGCTTTGACTCGAACCCGAGGCGGAGCTGGTGGATGAGTCCGACGGGGTGCCTGACGGAGCCCCAGAATTGCCAACTTGACCACTCGCATTGAACGCCCGTGTGGTGTTCGATTGCAGGGCCCATGAGATCCCCCCAACAACGTGTGCGAGGAAGAGGTCGTCCTACACACAATCAGAATTCGGGTTCGAAAGGGGGGGGGGGGGGGGTCTGATGCTAAGAACGTGTGAGGAACGCAACAAACCTGCCATGTTTGATTGAGGTGCCCAAGGCTCGTGTAGAAGCTACGCCCCGCGTTACCCCCATTCTCGACGCCCGCTCCATGCTCCTGGTACCAAGCTTAAAACCGAGTTTGAGTGCCCCGACACCGGAAGACGGCCGGGGGCGCACCTGTTGGATGAGGTGTCCCTTGATCGAATCGACGTGGGCCAGGGTCTGCGACGGCGTCAGGCACATTACAGGATTGGAATGAAGAAATTAATAGACCGGAGTACGACGACTCATTGGCTGCAAGGACCACGACGGCGCCAACCGACCTTGGGTCGGACTTGAAGTTATACCTGTAAGAGGACTCAGGGTCGCAGAAGAAGCGCAAGGGTGAGAGCATGCTCCAACATTTCGTCTTGCACCTGCCATTGAGCAGGGAGCACACTCGTGCTCGGATGTGAGGCATCGATTACGTCCACGGTCTATCACAAATTAGGCACCCTCCAGCACGCAAGGACAACGGAATCAAGCTCACGGCATTCTGAATCACAGGATGGTAGTCGAAGAATGCACCTGCAGGGGGGGTTCGCCAAGGGGCCGGTCTCGCACAGCCCAGCACGACTCACCAACCTCCCTCCCATAGAAAGTGGTATTTCGCAGGCAGTCTGAAGCCGAGTGGATGGCGACAAAGTTCCCACCAAGGTCGAGATACTGCTGAAGTGCCGCCTTCCCGCCTTCATCCAAGACTACTCAACGTCAGCCTCCGCGAAGCAACCAAATTGGAGAGAGAGAGAGAGCCTCACCTTCCCCCGTGTTCATGAGGAAGACGAGTAGGTCATACGATGCAAGTCCAGCGTCAGTAAAACGCGTCGGGTCCTCCGTTGCGTCAAATTGTACGTTGATGGACGGTCCGCGAGCAACGAGTGCGTCGCGGGCTGTTGGGATGGAGTCGTGCCTGAAATCTGCAGTGGCAGAATAGATGAGTCCACGTGCAGGTCGATTTTGCGATGATACCGGCACTAGGAACAGGAGTAATGTGCAGCATACAGATATCGGTGAACGTATGGGAAACATTCTGGACAGTGGAACGGTTTGCCCGTCTTAGGCTATATTCGGATCGTAGTAGGCGCCTACAGCGATGTCAGCAATTGAAGTTCGCGGGGCACAATTTAGGGTACACTTCCTACTGCATAACGCCCCAGGAACGTCCGACACTTGATGGCTCTCATGTCGCTCCTCCCTGCAGTGGAGACACCCATGGTTGGAAGACCCACTGCGACGTGATAGACCGGCTCTAATATGCTGATGTAACGAAAAAGATGATTGATCAGGACATTACATGCATGCGAAGAGTAAACTACTATGGATATCTATCTAGATGGGTGGAACGGGTCGACGTTCGACCATTGAGTCGCGGACGTTATGGCGTAGACGAGTAAGAGATCCGTAAATTGGTTGAGTCGTGAGGGAAAACGAAGAACACCAGCATTACTCCTCTCCACCTAAACAGATGTCCTTGTTCATTGGGGTTGACACTCGGGTGGCCCACCCTCGTCGTCGTCGTCGTCATCGTCGTCCTCCCAGTCGTTTTCATCTCCCTCGCCAAACTGAGATGGAAACGCCTGGTCAAAGAAGCCCGAACCCGCGGGAAATGACCGTGCACGCACTTCGGTTAGCGTACTCTCCTCGAACGCCACCTCGTCCACAATTTCTGGCAACGGTTCAATATCCGTTTTCTTTGGCGGTAGCAATGCGGCAAGCGCCTGTAAAAGTAAACTAACGTCAGACGCAGGAAAAATAGAGGGACGGATGTTAAGTTGGAACTTTTTGGTCTACGGTGCCCATCCAATCTTCGTTGGGCATCTCGACTTTCAGAACGATGTAAAGATTCCCGCGCACGTCCGGATTCTTGTAGGTCGGCATCCCCTCGTTGCGCAAGACGATCGTCATACCGGATGTCAAGACTTTGCCTTTCGGGCTTGTTACTCTTACTCCTCGACCGTCAAGGTGGTTGATCAGTATACGGTCAAAACCCAAAAGCGCCTCGGAAAGAGTGATGGAAACGGTCGAGAGTAAATCGCTCCCAGAGCGCTCAAATGACTCGTGTCGCTGAGTTTTGAGCACAAAGATAACATCGCCTGGTGGAAGGCCGGGCTGGAGTAGGCAGGCGGGTTGAATCCTAGTCGCACGCGGATTGTGGACGCAATCACTCACCTCTTGGTCTCCAGCACCCGCCAGAACGATGCGTTGCCCGTTCGGCATGCCACGTTCAACGCGAATCTCTTGTCGAGTCTTCTCTTGGACGACTTTCTCGCCTTTGCATTTCTTGCATCTTCGAGACACCTCAGCAGAATACTCTTCGCTTCGATACAACACTTACCGATCCTTCTCACGCAGTGTCTCACCTGCGCCATGGCAATCTGTACATGGCGCCCGCGTAGTCGCAATGCGGACGGTTGAGACCTGTTGTTATCATGAATTAGAAATTGATTTACGTGTACAACCAAAAAAAAATCTACCTGAGAATAGACATGCTTCCAGCCTTTGCCTTCGCAGGTCACGCATGGTTTGGCCTTTGCATTGCCCTTCGCTCCAGACCTGTTCGCCGATTAATATACACAAAATGGCATAGTTGCTTTTGAAAATGTATACTTACCCCTTACAAACACCACACTCGACTTCTTTCTCCATATTCACTTTTACGGTTTTTCCATTGTAGAGTTCTTCGAGCGTAACGTCGTATGGGATCACGCTGTCCTCTCCCTTGTTCCGTTTCCTAAACGGCCCCCTCGCATTTCCGAAGTCGAAATCGAAGGATGCCCCAGGACCTCCACCGAAGAATTGGGCGAAAATATCGCCCATGTCTGGGCCATTTTGAGGACCACCTGGGCCAGCGAGACCCTGCATACCAAAAGAGTCATAGACTTCCCGAGTATTTGGGTCGTTCAGGATCTCATATCTAAGGCGACATGAACACCAAAAGAAGGCGAAAACAAATCACGACATACGCAGCACCCAGCTCCTGAAAATTTTGAATGGCCTCTGGATCATTGGGATTCTGGAGAAAGTTCAGACAGAGAAAATGGATAGCGCGCAGGGCAGTAATGTACCTTGTCCTGAGGTGCAAGTCACGGCGAAGTCCAACAAAAGATATCGTCAATCACGAAAGCGGCCATAGGCACAGGTCAGCATACCGGGTGAAGGTTCCTAGCCTAGAGAGAGATAACTCAGGATTTCATGTGAAAGAGAGGGCGAACATAAGGACCTTCTTGCGATATGCTTTCTTGATCTCGTCTGAGTGAGAGCCAAGGGTTAGGATACACGCCCCGTGTCGCGATGCCACAAAGCATACCTCCGGTGGCAGTTGGAGACACTTCGAGTACATCGTAGAGTGCTGTTTCAATTGCCACTGCAGATATTTTCTGGTAAGACGTACAGGTGCACCGGAACGAGGGCCTTACTTTTTGTTTTTGAACCGACGGGGTGGAATGTCGAGGGGCACGCTGGCACACGGTGACATTCAATTGCACGCAACCGATTTACTGGGAACGCGACGCGCCTATAAACACGAACAAATACCAGAACTTGACGGCCCGTCGTGCCGTGACCGCATCCAGCGTTCTTAGTACTTCCACTGGCAACAAGGTGAGCTTAGTGTCTTGCCATCTGTCTTCTGTATGATGCATCGAAAAAACTTATCTACATTGTCTAAATGCGTCATTCACGCATGAAGATTTTCTCGTTTATCTGAACATGGACCTTCAAATTCTGATTCTGGGAGACAAGATACTGACTTGCGGTCTTTACACAGGAAGTATTAGCCGTCCAGATACCAAGTGATGTCCTTGTCGCTGAAGCACGTCATATGACACCCCCTGCTACCGCATGATCTAATGTCCTCTGTTAGTTTGCTTACCTAGCAATAAACCATGAAATTCTACTTTGACGCCGCCGGGATTATCGATCGTTTAGACGCAAAGCAGGGTTCCGTGAAAAGTCTCCTCAGCACTCTTCCAGAAAAGAGTCGCAAGCGTACTGCCGCGCTTGTTATCGAGACGCTAAAATGTGGGGGGAACTTGCACCACAACTTGACGCTGGCGATCGACTAACGAGTCGCCTACCATCAGACAAGTCCGCGCTTGGAGAAGTGATCGCAGCCGCGAATCTCCTAAAGGCGGAGAAAAAGATAACGTCTTACAATCTCGCTTTGGTCTTGGTGCACGACCTCCTGCTATCCGGCGGAGTTCAGGCTGGCGACGGGCCTGTGAAACAAGCACTACTCCGGCACAAGACGCGTCTGCGTAGCGAGTTCCAACGTGTCAAGATTAGGCGAGGCGCAAAGTCCGATGGCGAACTAGCGTTAGGAGATGACGTACGGGCAGGTACGCACCACTTTTTCGCTTCAGCGTTTCCTGTCTTGGGTAGGGCAAACCCTGAATACCCAGCTCGGATCCCACGATATGTGCGGGTCAATTCCTTGAAATGGACCATCGACGAAGCCGTCAAGACCTTCCAAAGGGGTGGGTATGCACTTGGGAACCCTCACGACGAAATGTACTGTACCTTCATTTTTGCACTTGTCCTATCATCAATTACCGAGATCCTCGTTGTTACCCCCCTCAGGAAGTTCGCAAGGGACACGCATGTCGAGAACCTTTTGTCGTTTCCGCCACAAACGCAGCTTACCGATACCCCCGAGTATTCCGATGGTCGCGTTATCCTACAGGATAAGGCATCATGTTTCCCCGCGGTCGTGCTATCGCCACCAGCCCGCCCGGGGTGCGTCATCATTGACGCCACGGCAGCGCCTGGGAACAAAACATCACACCTGAGCGCACTCATGGGTAACCAGGGCAAGGTACGATCTCCCGATTTGCTCAGTTGACAATAATTGGGGGCATATCTTTTTTTTTTCCCCGATAGATTCTTGCCTTTGAACGTGATCGCAAGCGTTACGGCACTCTAAAATCAATGCTTGCCCGTGCCGGGTGCAGTAATGTCGAAGCCCTCAATGGGGATTTCCTCTCCACAGATTTCGAGGACGAAAAATATAGCCGCGTTACCCACATGTAGGGCTGCTTCTTTGCCACGTCTACTAGCCGTCTCTAACGAGACCAGTCTTCTCGACCCGTCTTGTAGCGGGTCCGGCATTGTCAACCGACTCGACCGCCTCTTGGATTCAGGTACGCCTCCTAACGTACTGTAGCACATCGGGGGTGCAATCATTGATCACGTCACCCTGCTGCTAGCAGGGGCTGAAAGTTCGGACGTCGCTCACACAGAGCGCCTCGCGAAGCTAGCTGGATTCCAGCTCCAGATGTTACGTCACGCAATGAAATGTACGGATCCACGCTCCCGTTACCGTGAAATTCTGATGGCAAATGCCACTATCTGATTACTGTAACGACGGCCACAGTCCCGGCCGTCGAAAAGATAGTGTACTCGACCTGTAGTATCCACCCCGAGGAGAACGAGCAAGTAGTTCTCGCGGCGTTGCAAAGCACAGAAGCAATCACGGGTGAATTCAATCTAGCCACACGCGCCGAGGTACTCCCAGCATGGCCGCGGCGGGGACAACCGGGGATCCTGAACGACGCAGGTGATTCCATGTACATTGGTCCTTCCGTCCTGCTGGCTAATTAATGACCATGAAGATACTCAAGCTGTAGTCCGATGTTCTCCCGGGGATGACGGGACAAATGGCTTCTTCGTCTCCTGCTTTATTCGTCGTAGCAACACGCGCTTAGACTTGGGCGTTGACGAAGCCGAGATGCCGGCTGCGGGACGTAATAATGACCCTGGTGCGATGTCTGCGAAGAGAAAGCTACACGTCGACGGTGAGAGAGATAGAGTCTCTCGACGGAAAAAAAGGAAATGGTAATCGAATGGGCCGTAGAGTGGACGCAGGCTTTACACCCGTGCTGTCGCTATAGCTGGATAGAGTGTTACGTGTTTGCCAACATGTCATTTTTATTAGTGACACCCAGAAGGAAATCTACCAAAATGGACAATAACCAAGTCGAGGCAATGGAGGTTACAATTCGAGAGGCACGTGGAACAAGAAATATGTTACTGATGGAAGTCAATCTCGAACAAGCCGGAAAGAGGACAGGCAACCGGAACATGAGTACGACTGTGAGAAAACCGCTAGCCGGCATGGTGAGGAATACTTAGAGATGAATCTGGGGTCGGAGTCGAGATTGAGGGCGATGTTCGACATCTTGTTCTGTGAGAAAAGTGCTGAGAAGTGTCAGATGTTAGAAAACGGGCATGGGCATTCAGGAACTGGTTTGTTGAGCGTATTGGCCTTGATAGTATTGAGCATAGTTGGAATAGTCCTGCGATTGCGAATAACCACCGGCTGAGGCTTGGGGGTAGCCACTGTATCCTGGTTGTCCATATCCAGGAGCCGGTCCACCACCCGGATAGCCGCCGTAGCCTGGTTGCGGGGGTCGATAGCCTGCATTCTGCTGGGTGCCCAACGACCCCAAAGCAGACTGCCAGACTTCGGGTCGACGCCATGGGGGGACGTTAGAACTGTTTGTTGTGAGGTCGCCAACTCCACCTCCCCACGGACCCCTGCCTGAGTCAGGGCCAGGGCCTTTCCCGGTTTCACCGAGCTCTGCCATTAAACTAGCATACTCCGAGTCAAATCCCCCTTTGACCATCGCTTGAGAAGGGGAGGCTCCAGGGCCCGGTCCTACGGTGTCGGCCCCACCGAAGGTGGCTCCCTTGTTAACGGTACAGTCGCGCGCCATGTGTCCAGCGCTGCCGCACACACGGCAAATGATGTTAGCAGTGAAGTTACGTTGCTCCGGGCAGTCGTATTTGCGGTGGCCGATGCCACCACAATTTTGGCAGATCTGATTCTCGTCGTCACGAAGCGTACCGTTGAGTGCTGCTAGTTCACGAAGTTGGTTGCGCTTGTGGTCGTTTTGGCCTTCAGGTGTGGAAGCGGCCTAGAATAGGGATCCAGCGATCAGCGTTGAATGAAAAAAATAAAAATAAAACAGGTCGCTACTCACAGTCTCAATAACTTTATTGATCAGCCTGACACAATGAATAACTTTCTCTTCCGATTCAGCTAAGACGAGACAGTGTAGGTCTTCTTCGGCATCTTCAGCATACTGATCTGGACGAGCCTTTCCCTCTTTAACGCTTCCTTTTCCTCGAATACTGATCTTTGCACCGCTCTCCTTCTCCATCTTCTTCAAGCTATTACCGCGAGGACCCACGAGAAGACCGAAGAAGTTGATCTCGGGGAACTCTTTAACGGGAATGTATACCTTTTCTGATGGACGCTGAGAGCGTTTCTGCTGATGGTACTCAACTGGCGGACGGAAATTTGGATCGTTTTTCATGGCCCGATCAACAAGACGTATGCGTTCGTCCTCCAGCTTCTTCCTATAACGAACTTCACGGGTGTTGGTGCGCCGCCCATGAGCATCGTAAGTAGGTGGAGGAGAAGGTGATCTGAGTGATAGAAGAAGTAAAAGTTGTTGTGGTGTAGACAATGGTAAAGGTATACCTTTCGCGCTCCGGAGGGATGAAGTCATTCAATCTGAGTTTCCTATTGATTTCTTCGAGTCGAAGATGAATGGCGTAGTTATCTAGTTGCGCCTGGGAGACACCGGCCGCTGAAATAGCTGTTGGAAGTCCAGGAATATCTGTTTTGGCATCTCCCCAACGACTACGCTTCTTGCGGGTGTCAGCTGCAAAATGAGATCATAAAACGTAAGGGTTAGTGTCAATGGTGAGGGTTAGCGTGAGGCGCCAAAGATGCGATTCAAACATCAGTGTGAGTGGTCACTCAAGAAAGCGATACAGAATTACGCTGTCGCCTATATGGACGATGTGACCAAGTGAATAAGTAGTACTTGACTTACCAAGAGAAGGGGTATTGGTCGACGATGAATGGTCTTCCTTGTTCCGAGAGCTATCCTCTCGCGGACGCGGATAGGCCGAAGGAGATGGTTGAGCTAACTGCGGCGGGGCTGATTCTTCCACAGGCGCTGGGCCGAAACGGCGACGATTTCCACCAAGGGGGACTAAAAACGGATATAAGTCTGCAAACACATGAAATATGGACAAGGGTATACTCACTGTCATTGGTCCCTGTGATCTGCTTGGTTGCGGGCCTCCACATGTGGGTGAACAAATTGGGAGAGTATGAGACAGGATCGAGAAAGTGGAAGAAGAAACCAAGCGTTGACCCAAACCGACAAGCGCGAGTCACCGAATTATTCAAACTCAGCACCGCTGACTAATATTTCGAGTTTTCAAGTCGTGAGTCAGTTGCCAGTGGTAGGTGGATCCTTCGACTTTGACTACGACCACGTCCTGGCATGGCTAGCAAGCGTACAGTCCCAGAAGGTGCGGCATTAACTCTCTAGTTCCTTCCGAGTTTTAAAACTAGGCAAGGCTCGCCTGAGACTCCCTCTGGCAAACGACTTCGTCCGGCAGCGGATGTCGATTTGACGGACGAGGAGGACCACACCGCTGCCGGGGCGTCTCTCATACCACGTGGAGCTACTATTAATTTTAGTGCGTTGACCCGCAAGCTGGCTGAAGAACGGCGGAATGCCACAAGCGACGAACAGTCATCGCTTCCACCCCACCGACGACAGCAAGACAGCCTTGTTTCTCATATCTTTATGGACCAAGACTTCTCCTTTCTCCACCTAAAATCCGACCATGCTTCCCGCCCCCTTTGGATTAGCCCTGAGGATGGTCATATCATCTTGGAGGCTTTCTCTCCAATTGCCGAGCAGGCACAAGATTTTCTCGTCGCCATCAGTGAGCCGGTCAGCAGGTATGTTATGGCAGACACCCCAAGGAGTTGTTGGAATACGTCTTTCTTAGGCCGAGCTTTATTCATGAATACAAGCTTACATCGTATTCCTTGTACGCCGCGGTGTCAGTGGGACTACAGACTGAGGACATCATAGACGTATGTCTATGTCATAACTTTTGTACACCTAGCCTCACTTTACCACGCAAGGTCTTGAACCGCTTGTCCAAGGTACGTAATTTGGGGCACCCTAAGCACATTGAGTCCAACCTGGCATCGGAGGTCCCCGTGCCGGATTCCATCACCAACTTTATCCGGGAGCGCACGCTGTCATATGGGAAAGTGAAGCTCGTGCTAAAGCACAACAAGTACTACGTCGAGTCTAGCCATCCGGAGACACTCCAGCACCTATTGAAAGATAAGACGATTCGTGACGCCAGGGTCGTTTCCCAAACAGGTGACGCCAATAAAGTGGCGACGTTCACAACTGCCAAGGCGCCCGTCAAGGGAAGTTTGACGATTCCAGGTACAAAGGACGTCGAAAGAAAACAGGATGATGCTTCCAAGTCAACTCCTGGTGCCTCGGCAGGGGCCAGCGGATCCGACGGCGACCTTTTCACCTCCGTCGTGGGCGTAGAGAGTGGTATGTTTTTCTCTAGTCCAGAAGTCCTGAATGTACAACTTACGTACATACTGCCAGACGAGATTGATGAAGATGATGAGAATGTACACGCTTTCGAGATCGACGATGCCAAGATAGACGTGAGTGACTACCGTGCATCGTATGCGTTCAACTCTGACTCTTCGTTGGTCCTAGGATGTGAAGAAACGCTGCAATGAACTTGAGTATCCCATGCTAGAGGAATATGATTTTCGTAACGATACTGTGAACGCCAATCTCGATATCGATCTCAAGCCGGCCACCGTCATCCGCCCATATCAGGAGACGAGTCTGAGCAAAATGTTTGGAAATGGGTAAGGGATCTTCTCCCGCTCTAGTACTTTGTCATGACAACTGACACCCCCAGACGAGCGCGCTCGGGAATCATAGTACTTCCGTGCGGGGCTGGAAAGACGCTAGTTGGCATCACGGCAGCGTGTACGATCAAAAAGTCGTGCCTCGTGCTATGCACTTCATCGTGGGTTTGCTTCCTGACTCCAATGTGCCAGACTTGGTCAAGTCGAGTTCACGTAATCTAGGGTATCAGTGATGCAGTGGCGACAGCAATTCATGCAATGGTCCAATGTGACCGACCGCCAGATTGCGGTATTCACTGCTGATCAAAAAGAGAAAGTGCGTGCAGTGATTTCTTATCGTCGCTTCGCGGGGTGATCGATCTAACCTGTTGTGCTTCACATGAAGTTCGCTGGAGAAAGCGGGGTCGTAGTCTCGACATATTCGATGGTCGCGAATACCCACAATCGATCTTATGAGTCAAAGAAGATGATGGAGTTCCTTACTTCGAGAGAATGGGGGTTCATCCTTTTAGACGAAGTGCATGTGGTGCCTGCGAACATGTTCCGTCGCGTGGTGACCACCATCAAGGCGCATTCCAAGCTCGGCCTGACGGGTGCGGCGCCCATCACTGCTATCGATACTATAGTTAGCTGATGGTTCGTTTACAGCAACACTGGTTCGAGAAGATGACAAGATAGCCGATCTGAATTACATGATCGGGCCGAAATTATACGAGGCCAATTGGATGGACCTGGCCGCGAAGGGTCACATTGCGAATGTTCAGGTACGGGTCCCGTACTCTCCTTGACATGCGCCGTGTCCCTTATCCAAACTAACTCGGCGGCGACTAGTGTGCAGAAGTTTGGTGTCCCATGACACCTGAATTTTATCGAGAGTACCTAAGAGAACAGTCGCGTAAACGTGTTCTACTTTACTGCATGAACCCACGAAAGTTTCAAGCATGTCAATTTCTTATCAAGTATCACGAAGACAGGGGGGATAAGGTGATTGTGTTTTCTGACAACGTGTTCGCGCTCGAGGTGAGTGACCCAGTCGGTGGCTCACAGTGTAGCGGAATCATCTAATGTCTGTGGGAACCCTAGGCGTATGCCAAGAAATTAAAAAAGCCGTATATCCACGGGCAGACAGGGCAAGTGGAGCGGATGCGTATTCTGCAGCATTTCCAGCACAGCCCCGAAGTGAATACGATCTTCTTGTCGAAGGTATTTGTCCTGATTACCCTTCGTGGGGTCATTTGTAATTCGGGGGGCCAACCAGGTTGGCGACACATCCATTGATCTCCCGGAAGCTACGTGCTTGATCCAGATCTCGTCGCACTTTGGTTCCCGCAGGCAGGAAGCACAACGCTTAGGTGCGTTCCAAGAAAAAGAAAATACACAAACTAACGAAACCTGATAGGACGGATTCTACGTGCAAAGCGTCGAAACGATGAGGGTTTCAACGCATTCTTTTACTCACTCGTATCGAAGGATACGCAAGAGATGTATTACAGCACGAAGAGGCAACAATTCCTCATCGACCAGGGGTACGCGTTCAAAGTGATCACACAACTGGATGGGATGGACAACATGAAAGATCTGGTGTATAAGACGAGAGAGGAACAGATTGAACTTGTTACGACTGTGTTGATGCAGTCGGAAAGTGCAGCGGATCTCGGAACGGATATTCGGGGGGGAGAGGGTGATCTGGCGGGAACGATTACGTCGAAGGATTTCGGGGCGCCAGTGCATGGCAAGGTGCCAAGCGTGCACCGAACTATGGGGTCGTTGACGGCCCTGAGTGGTGCACAGCACATGTCATACGTGGAACAGAACAAGTCTGCGAACAAAAAACTAGTCAAGGAAGCTGCACCACGCCATCGACTTTTTGCGAAGCGAGATCGGGAAGTCGCGGCAGCGAAGAAGGAGGCGAGACGTGGAGGGGGTACCTGAATGGTGGTAGGGAAGGACGAGGAGTGCTTATCGTGTATCAGGGTCGGACGGGGGTTATTCGTGTAAATAATAAGGACACAATAATAAATAAGTATTCTAAGGGGAAAATTTAATTTAAAAAAAAACGAGAAGGAGAGGAAGAGAAGAAGCTGATGATCGTCATCGAAAGGGAAGGAACGGACCAAAGTGGTGGGATTAGGCGTGGGCGTTTAAAGTGATCGAGAACGAACCGGTGTTGCGAGGGGGGGAAAAGAAAAAAAGAAAAAAAAAAAAGGATAAAAAAGAAAAAAGAAGGGAAAGGGGTGTACGTAGACCCAGACCGAGGCGAGACCTAGTCAGGACAGGCAGGACGGGTCGGGACAGGTCAGACTGAGATGGCGTTTGTTTGAAGAGATCGACGCGTCTAAAGGCGGCTAACGACGATTCAGTCACAGTCTCTCTATTCAATCTTGGCGCTCGTTCCGGGCGGGCACATGCTTACGGGTCCCTCCTCGTATATAGCATGAAACTCAGCTCCGCTCCCTGTCCATTTATCCCTCTGCATCCGCTTTCTCTCCCGTCCCCTCCATGTCTTCGAAAAGAGGCAGAAAACGCAACGATAACTTGCCCCCCAATCGCGCTCGGGATGTCCAGCGAGCTTTCCGGGCCCGTCGTGCCGCTCATCTCGATGTTAGTCCTTCATCTCTCCTTGCCCTCGCTCTCACATTCATCTCCGGCTCTTCTTTCTATTTCACAGGCCCTCGAGCAGCGCGTCGCTGAATTGGAGGAAGAGAACAGTAACCTTCGCGCCGCCTTGAACCTCCCCCCTGCCAACAGACTCCCCCTCGGTAAGGGTCCCACCGGGAAGGACAAGCCGAAGCCGACTCCTGCACCCCCCTCTCGTCCGTCTACCACTCTCGAGGTGGTTAGCAGAGCAGGATCTTCCGCTGATTCCCCAACATCAACGCGGGCGCAATCCCTCTCCCCATCGACCATCACCGCCTCCATGCGCCCATCCCCCAATGCTGTTCACAGCCTTGAGGGGGGCGGCCCCTGGGATCAAAGCATGATGATGGGTGAGGAACAAAACCAACAGCCCCCTCATTCCTCTTCGCCCTCTACGGGCTATCCGTTGCCGGGGGTGCCCGGGCACAACAAGCCCCCTTCACAGTACTCTTACCCCAGCCCCGCACAGTCGTCGTCACGCACCACTCTCCCCGGAACTATGTACATGCCTGTAGCGCCTCAAGGCAACCAAAATTTTGGCCACGCTACTGACCGCCCTCTCACAGAAGCGTACGGAGGGAATTACCCCGTGCGCGATCCCAGGGAAGATCAACAGCGCTTCTCCTATTCACAAACTTCTTATTCTGGGCCCGAAGCAGGCCATTTGCCCCAACACTCGCCGTCGACCCCGAGTTTACACTACTCCACGCAGCAGCATCGTGACGCCTCCTCTGCGCAAACACCTATCCCATTTGCGCACAGGCGCTCCATCACGGACCCACAGGGGTTCTCCTCTCTCGTGAACCAGTACCCCCATCTACCCCCTCCACCAGCGTTACGACGTCTGTCGCCGCCGCGTCTAGCAGAAGCTTCTCACTCTGTGAGACCCTCATTTAATGGTGGGAGCAGTTGATCGGACAGGTCCGCCAAAATTCTCTCGTGCGCGCCTGCTCGTCTCAATCCTCGTTGTCAATTTCGTTTCTAGGCATGGTTCGGCTCCATCCTCCCCCCTACCCTCTTCCGCTTCCCTTTCACTTCCGCTCCCCCTCCACCCCAATTCAAAAACCTCTTTTACTTTTACTACCCACAACTTTGTCGTATTCGTCATTCATTGTTGGTGATTTCTGTATCATTATTTGATCGCTCAAATGTTTTGCGGGTCCCTTTGTATGTCCTACCGGGCGATACTGAGGAATATCTACCGAGGGTGGCCTTTGGACTGGTGTCAAAGACCACATGGACACTGTATCACTCTTCGGGGCGTCTATGTTTTCACCGAGACAATATGTTATCGGGCACTTCGTTCTTCCTACCAGAAAACTAGTCCATTTTCACTCCTAATCTTTTCCCCCTGGATATCATTGTTATATATGCTTTACAAAAGCCTAATCCCAACGTGTTGAGTGAGTAGTAGCAAAACCTGTGCCCAACGCGCGGAGAGACAAAAGAAGCGTAGAAGGGTCGTGTGACACCTCTGGTCAAGTAATGGGACCCAGACGACGCCAGTCCACCTGCCCGTCAGGGCCATAGCGCGCCTCCAACCAGTCATTGGCTTTACGGAAGTGACCATTGCCGAAGAACCCCCTCCTTGCGCTCAGTGGGGAAGGGTGCTAGTAATCGAAGAGCGCGCGCCCCGATCATCAGCACGCGGCGTCGCGGTGGCACAACGGATAGAAGTCCAACTTACTGCACTCGAGAGTATGAGGTGCTTTTTCTGGTAATCACTGATCAGTACTCGATCGATCGCGATAAAGTGAAAAAAATAATAATAATTGAATTGATGTGTCAGCCTGCAATCGGTACAGGCTGCGGAAGAATAGAGAAGAGTGAGAAGGGGGGGTGAGGAATGGGTGAGGACGAGAGAAGGGGCAAGGCGCTTCTCCTTTGGGGGGAGGAATCGAGCGCTCTCGAACCGCACGCAACGCACCTTGCTCAGCTTCGCGACGCGCTTTGCGGCCCACGCGCCCCAGGCGAGGAACACCACGCCCCGGCCGACCCCGGTTTTCTCACCGAGATTCGCGCCGCCGTAGCGGTCGACGGTTTCGATGACTCGATCGGTGAACTGCTCCCATCCCTTGCCCTGATGCGATCCCGCGGAATGCGCGCGCACCGTCAGGCAAGTGTTGAGCATCAACACGCCCGCCTCAGCCCACGCCGTTAGGTTCCTAATCAATGCAAGGTAAGATAACGGCCATCACTTGGCGCACGTGCTCCACGTGCCGTTGGTGGAATAAAGATAATAAAAGGGGGGGGTAGGGGAAGGCGAGCCGGAGGAAAGAAGGTGCGGGGTGTCACGCGCCTAGCTTTAGCGCAATGGGGTAGGGGGGGGGGGGAGGTCGGTAGCAAGGTTACTCACCCGTGTTTCGGCGGAACGAAGTCTTCGTATTCGGCTTTGATTTCCGAGTAAATCTGTACACACGCGCCCGCAGTCGCAGCCAGTAGTGAGTGACAGGTGTCGTAAAGGGAATGAAAGAGGTAAGGAGCCCTACATTTTTTAACGATGGGGGCGCCGGGACACCGAGCGGAACGGAAAAGCAGAGACCTGCAGGACAGCACAAGAAGGCACAAGAGACGTGTAAGAAAAAACCATGGGGACCGACTCAGTCGGAAGAATGCCACAAGAGTGGCGCCGGGCCCGCGTACCGTGCGCTTGTCCTGGCCCGTGGTATGGGTCTTGGCCAATCATGACGACTCTAACTTTGCCCAGAGGGGTATAATTCGACCAGGAATAGATATTCCGTGCTGCACCGGCGTCTGCATGAGGGGACACGCTAATACACGCGTAGGTAGGGCGAGAACTTACGTGCAGGGTAGATGTTGAGATTCTCTGCGCTGTCGTCGGGTCCATACACGCCCTCTTTCCATAGGAACTGTTTTAGCGTGATGAAGTAGGGCTTCCTGATTTCGTCTTTGAGAACCTTGAGCCTAAGTGGAGCGTGATGTGTCATGACGGAATAATAACGAAGCATTTCGGAGACCGCCTACCAACTCTTTCCCATGGTTTCGTATTCCAATTTCAAGAGCCTCTTCTGGTCATCCGTGAGCGAGTCGATATACTCGCTCAAGGAGAATGGAATCGAGTTCAATGCCTGCAAGTCAGGGCTTCCTCCAGAAGACTGCGTCCCGATGATAGTGGGCTTGTCACCCGAACCAGGAGCTGTCAACTTTGGTTTCTTGGAAGTTGTCCCGGTGCTTTGGCTAGGGCCAGATCCAAGCATATCGAAGAGGGTCCTCTGACGCTTTCCAGTGGTGGTACTGAGAGGAGGGTCTGCATTCGGCTTTGCCTTCTCGTCGCGGTCAAACGAGGTGTCAACGGTGTTCTCATCGTTAGAAGCCACTGGGGCCTGAGGGGATTGAGATTCCGAATCCTCGAGACACAAGGCGCGATTTCCTGATGGAGTTGTCATCGTTTGGTGGAAAGTTTCGATGGCAGTGGACGTTAAACCTGTTGGTATGAGCGAGTAGTACACGCGCCTGACGTGACGCGACGCGCCGTTTCCTGAGAACACATTGACATTCGCGGATCTACAAACCCGGCAAGTTGCGATGCTAAGCACGTTTACCGCTGATCCGCGAGTTAGCATCAGTGATAAGGTAGCTGTCAAGGACACCCCTTAGGTTACATCGTTATTACTCATGAATGTGGCCGTGTGAGCTTTTCGGTTGTTGTGACTCCTTCAGTCTGTTGTTGGACAGCCCAGGCACACAGCCTAGGAGCTGAAGCACGCACTTTGCGGTGATCTAATAACAACCCGCGGGGCGCTCTGGTATCGAGGTTTCCGAGCCCCTCTGCCACACGACAAGGCAGTGCAACGCACAATGCTTGGTGGAACATTCCTTGTCGAAACACATGGAACCGAAGAACTTGGGGGCTGTCTCCCGGTTCATACGTCTGTCAGGCAATGTCTCTACCCGACAGTGTCCTCCTTTTTCCTACGGCTGTTGTTTCACCAACTGGCGGCGTTCCTGGCGAGATTAGACTGGGGCCCCGGCCTGGCACTTGCGGAAAAGCTGCTAGCTAACTCCCGCCCGATATAGCGTCACTTTTCTGATGCAAGTTGCCACGTCAGGTGTACATCTCGATGGCCGCCACTGAGGCTAGGACGGGAGGGGCTCACGTGCTATACTTGCATGCGGTACCACGGTCGTCGCCTTGGGCCGACGACGGAGTCGAGTAGGAGGTGGCTAGAGCTAGGAACCACATGGCCCGCTCAGGGTTGCCTTGTGTTAAACGGAAGTGGTAAAAGGCTATAGATACGTTTCAGACTTTTGGTTGGTCTTGCTCCGCCCATTGGGATCGTGGCGTATAGTATAGATCATCATCGCAAGCCATTCCTGAATAGGAGTACGGAGCTCCCCGTCCCTTCGTTGAATGCGAACCCCTGACTCAAACTCGAGCAGACACATTCTGAGCGCTTGTTGCTAGACTGAATCAGAGGCGGTTGCCCAGCAAGTACTCCGAAACGATGATTTTGCCTGACACTCATTTTTTTTTCCTCGAAAGTTTTTTTTTTTTTGAAGCTAGCCCATAATGTGTATCTAAGTACCAGATTTGTAAGCGGGAGCAGACCAGACAAAGCCATATAATTTTTCCGTCAAACTCTGTAGCGGGCCGGATGTCCGGCAATGCCCACGCATCGTCCATCGCTTCCTTCGTCTAGGCCGAACAACGAGCGCTATTGTGACTTGACTACCTAGTAGGCTTGAAAGGTCAACATCTATTCATCCATCGGAGCGACATACATTCTACGTATCGTCAGGCCCAACGCCCTGAACGACTAACATCATTGCCAACTTACCACGCTCGAGTTCCTCCTCGTCGTCCCCGAACGTCAAACTGGCTGCTGCGCGTTCGGACATAACCGTGCGCAAAGGAAATATCGGCGCACGGGTGGGGCGACGCCAGCCTGGCTCATTTGGAGCGGCCATGTCGGTGAACACCCCCTCGACGCACGATTGGAGTACCAGTTACCAGGCGAGTTCGTCCGGGTGAGTCTCACATACAGTTGTCGTATGGTGCCACCTCTTTTTCTTTTTTTTTACTTCGTGTGGCGTGAGAACGTGTAGGAAGGAGGTATTGGTGGAGTGTTGCGCCCTGCACCTCCTTCGAGCTTCGTTGGGAACCGTGTTGAGCCGAAATGCGTGTGAAACTTGTGCTGACGCGTTTACCAGTTCCGCGTCTGGAATGAGCACCGAGGATGACGACACCGACGACGATACGCGCACAGTTGTTGGAAGGCGGGGCTCTGTGAGCGTTGAGTCACGCAATGGTGGTACAGATGCAAACCGGAAACCCCCACGGGCGCCAAGTCCTGCGCCGCCAGCCTCTAGCTCAGATGGCTCCAAAGCCAAAGTCAATGGTCGCACCAGCACTCTCAGTCGACGCACCTTTACTCGTTCACGTTCCCCTGCCCCGAGTTCTCTTGGCTTGAACGGGATCATGCCTCAGCCTCGAGCTCCCTCGCCCACAACCTTCCTTCGCCCTCGCACTGTTGGACCCACTAGCTTTGTCCTGCCCGCAACATTCTCCCTAACAATCACCCTCTGGATGACCCCTTGGCAATACAGATTTTGCATCGATGCGAAACATGCCGCCGAGATCACCATCCTGGTATTAGGGCTTGCCTCTGCTGCACAAAAATTACAGTCATCTTCACCGCCGAATGACTGTCCGTCACTCGGTACGCTTACTTGTCCTCAGGACGCACCCCCATCATTCATTTATATGCGCTAGAACTATATGCCGTCATTTTTGTGTCTTTAGCGCACATGGTTTGGAATCACTCTTCCTGTACCCGGGTTACCCCCTTGGCCAGCGCGGTGGACCCGGGATTAACCGATCCACCCCCAACTCCTCGTATATCAGAATCGCGCGCGCCCCGTCGCGGCACCCCACTTATCGGGCCACCAATCTCCGAAAATCGAGGATACGTGTGGATGACTGTACCTAAAAACTACAGGTAAAATTTGCAGATATCCCTGTGGTACTTTAATTGACATTTTGTTTAGGACCTCGTCTGATGATGGACTTGTCACAGGTCTCATTTTCGGACCATTGATCACGTCTGCTTTGTATTACGTTGCCCTCAGGTCTGACATGCAGGCCGCTGGCACGTCTCAACCTCCCATCTGGTATATTGAGGCTCCTTGGCACCTCGGTAACGACACTTCTTTAACTCCACCCCAGGCACTCGTGCTCTCCCGCCGTAATGCCCTGGACCTGAGTACGCTTTGTTCCTTGACACTGTCTATCCATGTATATGCGTCGCACTGGTTCGAGTGGCGCTATCGCAAGCAGCACAAAGTTTCCGAAGGTGAACGCGGCTCGGTACCTCGTAGCGAGGCACGCAAAGGGTGGTTGTATACTGTTTTCACATATCTTGTATGCGCGTTCCTTCTCGGACTACGTTTCGCGCTCGATCGTACTGGGTTGGGTATCTGGAAACGTCAGTCAGTCCCTCAAACCGTTTTTTTTTTTTTTTTTTTTCCTTTTCGAAGACTAGAATCTGTCTGACATGTGAAAAACACAGACTTGTCGTACTGGGAGATTGCGTCTGGCTCAATCTTTTTCCAGTTTTCGCTTTACTTCGGAGCCCGACTCGCACATCGCGGCTTCACACTTGGCGAGCTTGGCTTGGTAGTATTTGGTGGCACTGCGCTGTTTACGGAATTAGTCAACCTGACCGTTGCGAGGGTACGCCGCACTTCAGGACGAGTCGATGCGCACAAAAACTAACACCGCTTTCCCGAAATAGATATGGCCAGTGACGACGGTTTACATCAAGACATATCGCCTGCCCACACCGCTGCTCATCTATCAGCTTGCTCTAGTCCCCGGGTCGCTGCTGACGGGATTTCTGCTTTCACCGCTACTCACACTCTCCCGGCACATCGCACAGCGGCCAGTACGACGTATGCGATTCCCACATGAGAAGCAGGCACACCGGCGCGCACTTGCCGTCGGCTTTTATCTGGGTGCAGCGCTTATCGTTGGGGGGCTAATCGGTATGTGGACACGGTGGCTCCTGCGTGGACGCGACCCATGGTTATGGGTCGTCTTTTGGTTACTCGAAGGCCCGCGCCAATGGACGCGCCCCGCTCTGCTGACATACTGGGCTGTGCTCGGCAGTATCAGTGTTTGGGGGTGGAATCGGCAATTAGCACGCTCACGTCGCTTCCGACCTCGCCTACCTACGGTTGGCGAAGCAGTTATGGAGGATACCGCTGTCACACAGCAAGGGAGTGAACCGACGACACCGATGTCAGGGGCGTTGGGGCTCGCCTCATCGTCACTCACATCTTCGGCTGTCTCGGCGTCGACGGCCGTTTCAGCGATGTTCCCGACAGTTGCAATGCCACACTTGCCGACAGACCTCGGACTTGGCGCGAGTGAGTGGCTCGATGCAGCAGATCGGCGCGTGCCGACATTAGGCCTGAATGCGCGGCGTAAATTCTTTCACGCGCTGGCGGTGGTCATGTTTGTACCTGGAGTGGCTGCAGACCCGGCGTTCACGCATCTGGCATTCAGTGCAGCGTTTGCGCTGTTCGTGTTTGCGGAGTACGTGCGGTACTTTGCGTTGTATCCCTTTGGGGCGGCGGTGCACGTGTTTATGAGCGAGTTTCTCGACTCGAAGGACACAGGCACGGCCATCCTTAGTCACTTTTACCTCTTAACGGGTTGTGCCGGTGCACTGTGGTTTGAAGGGTAAGTGCATTTTCCTGTTGGGACACCAGGTGTTGTGTCATGTGCGTGGCTAATGACGAGACCTGCTACAGACCTTCCCGTTTGTTGATGTACACGGGAGTTTTGACAGTCGGGGTGGGAGATGCCGTGGTAAGTTTTCGATCGAGAAGGGACTCATGTCAAAGGGAGAACTAATTACGATCTAACCCAGGCATCTGTAGTTGGAAAACGGGCGGGGCGATACAAGTGGTCGCCTACGACGTCTAAGACACTGGAAGGAAGCGCCGGTTTCACGATCTCGGTTGTGGCGTTTGCGTGGGTACTGCGGTTGTGCGGGCTGGTAGAAGAGTTTTCGGTAAGGAATTTTACAGTTAAATGGCAATGACTGGATATTAATGTCGCTGGACTAGACCGTGCGGTACGGAACAATTATTGGACTTGGGTCCGTACTGGAAGCGATGTCCGGACAGAACGATAACATTATCTTACCGGTGTATGTGTGGAGTATGTTAGGGATAGGGCTATTACAATAAGTAGATTAGAAAAGGGAGAATTGGATTGCCGTAATAGAGGTGGTGTGACGTCATTGGTCATTGAGAGTGGAGCTGATTCGGGAAAGGGCGGGCCTAGTTGCTGGCATGGCCAACCCTTTTTGCCACGCCACGTCCAGCGAACAGCGTAGATAACTGGTGCAACAATAATCCAGACACTGCCGACAAGGGTGACGAATGATCTCTTAGAAAGACAGAACATAAAAAAAGAAAAAGAAAGGCGCATATACTTAGATGCACCGCGAACATCCATCGGCCCCACAGACCAACGATCTAGACCGTGGCCGTCAGACTGCGTTTCCTACCGCTCTCCTTCCTACTCAATCGGTGGACAATTCCCGCTCCTCCCCCTCCCCCTCCCTCCTCCCTAATGCCCCTCTGGTCAAACAAAAGCGCGCTTCTCGTAGCGCGCAACGCTCTCTGACTACTTCTTTACATTCGATCCAAAACATCATATCTTCTCCGAGCCAAGGCAGTACTCCCGTCGCGTCCCCAAAGTCTGATTCTTCCTCTAAATCTATCCGTGGGACCTTTCTTCGCGACTCTCAGTCAGCCACGGATCCCTCACATAAGAGCCTGCGCTCCAAGTCCTCCTATCATCAGTCTCTCTTGGACTTGCGAGACGAGCTGCAGAAAAGATCAGAGTCTGGTGTGTACCCACTGTCGCGCTCCTTACGCATGCTAATCGCGATTCCTCGTCCCCCAACGGCGACGGCCCCTAGCCAGTCTCCCTCGTGCGCTTGATATGGCATCTCCCGGGGACTCCGACGCCTCTGGGAGGACAGAGCCTTCAGACTACGACTGGGCAACTTTTATCGCTGCCTATGCTCTTGGTAGTTGGGATCCTCGTGAAGCACCGCAACCTCCTCGCTCTTGCCTCGAGCGCCAATATCAGTCCCCTTCCTTGGCCGGTTCGCCGCCAGATATTTCGTCCGACTCTCGTCTGTTCTTGATCTCCCCATCGGGGACTACTAGCCCTTCTCAGAAGGCGCTACCCGCTAGCACACAGGGTGCCACTTCTCCTCGTGCTTTATCTGACGTTTCCACCAGCGCATCGCGGAAAGCTGATACCCCCTCAGACGACCAGCCCCACCTCCGTAGGATCGTCGACACCCTCCACTCCTGGATCTTCCTTATTAGTGCGGGGGCAGTCAACGTCCCGGCGTAGCTCGACATCAAACATTTCACCGTCTATACCCCATCGCCTTCGTAGTTCTTTTGCAGATATCCGATCCTCTACCGGTTCACGCCCCACACTTGATCCACCACCCGCACCCACTGTACAGCCCGTCGTTCCACATTCCGAAGCTACGACAACAGCAGCCGCTATGCGTTGGGCCGCCGCAGGAGTTTGCATAGCCCCTCTGGCTTTACCGTCTCCTGAACATGAACTGACAGACCCATTCCGGAATGCTCGTACTGCTATCCCAAGTTCATACTTACCTGAGGTTCCATCGGGCCCTCAAGCTCGTCAACGACGGCGGCTCGGAAGTTTCTGGGAGGGCACGATCGATGTCGACCGAACGACTCAAGCGCAATCCGTACTTGGTTCGATTCAAGGCAGCCCATCGTCGACACCTCCGACTGCGGATAGCTCTGACTTCGAGCTCGAACCCACAAGCGCATCTACAGCCACCGTGTCTCCGCCGTACGCCACTCCTGCATCTGCGCCATTGAGGCCCGGAAGTGGATATGGTGACGACTACTTTGGCTTCGTGGGGTTATCAACATCGCCAGGACCGTCGACGACGGTCTCTCTAGCGCAACAACATACGTCATCTGACTCAGAGGCAACACAGACTATTACTCCCACACGCCGCGCAAACCTCACACGACAGCCATCTTCCTCTTTTCCAAACAAATTTATAGGGTCCTTAAATGAGGCATCACCTCCTGCGCGTTCGACGGACGCTGGGGTAGGGCGGGCACTCAACGAAGAAACTATGTTTCTCGAGCTCGGTTATCTTATACCCCCATATCCCCCGGACGAGTTTGAGCGTCGCCGGGCCTTGTATCAGTTCAATATATGGAACACTGGCCCAGATACTAATTTCGAGAGGATAGAGCACCTAACGAAACTGGTATTTAGTACAAAGACGGTTATCATTTGCCTTATTGATGAGAACGAACAGTATGTCACTGCCATACGGGGAACTCAAAGGAATCACTAATCGCTTCTTGTAGGTGGACGAAGTCAGCCTGTAAGTGTGTACCGTGAAACCTGTGATGGCAATGACAGAGTCTGTCAGCTGGATGGGCATCTCCGACGTTTCCTCGGACGGGTTCGATATGTGCTCATGCAATTTTGCAACGGTGCGTCTTAGCATCCTCCTCTCTCCCAGATGTCATCATCCTATTGCAGTGGCGACGAACCCATGGTTGTCCTCGACACGCGTGCGGACTGGCGCTTTGCTAAGAACGTGAGAAGAATTCAATTTCAATTCAATATATTATATTTGAGTTTCCACCCGATTGTTACTTTTAGCCACTGGTCGTCGGGCCGCCGCATGTTCGGTTCTATGCGGGCGCCCCGTTGCGCACGCAGGATGGATATAACGTCGGCACCCTAGCCATCATGGACGATGAGCCGCGAGTGGAGTTTAATCCAAGGCAGCGCCACACGCTTAAGGAGTTTGCTGTGAGTTGCATGCATTCACGGAGAATTGCAGAACACACGAATTGATGGCTACCCCAGGCGATCGCGATGCGTGAAATGGAATTATGGCGGGATAAGATTCAGCTACGAATACGAGATCGCATACAAACCTCGGTAAGTTTCGTTCCCTCGCCCTTCTGTCAGCCTGGACTGGTCGACTGCAGTTGAGTTGAGTATGCAACTCCCCCCTGCAGATGGAACAGTTCACACGCGAATGCCTCGAAATTGATTCGGAGACGAGCTCGGAAATGGAGGCGACTCAACCCGTGAAGACAAGGCTATCGATGGACAGAGTCTATCAGCATGCAGCGAAGCTTGTGAAAAAGACTTTGGACGTAGAAGGGGCACTCGTAATGGACATGTCTCACGGCGAGATCTTGGAGACCATTGCTGCGGAGGCTGCCGTGTCCCTCATCGTGCACAGTGCAGAGGATACAACGACACACCAGGTGCAAGGTGACGCATGTATTCGCATGTGGGATTTATTTTTGAAATACCCTGATGGTCGGGCATTCGAGGCTGTGGTGCCTCCCCCGCTTCGCCCGTTCGTGCCGAACGAGACACAGTATACTTTGTGTAAGTCCAGTGTCGCCATGGGGAATCGACCTCGGCGGAGAATAACAGCGCAATAGGTGTACCTATTTTCAATATCGACAGGCGGCCGTTTGCTATGCTTTGCGCGTACAACTCATCGGAGCACGGCCGGCGATACGTGAGCAGTCTCGTTAACTTCTCGCGAGTGAGAGGTGCTTCCTAACTGGAAGCTTACAGCTCGAGGGCCATGAATTGTCGTACTTACGCGCCATCGGTGTGTTCTTAATTTCCGAATAGTGTGCGATGTGATTTACGTTTGTGTGCCTTTACTCTAGGGGTGATAATTCTGTCTGCGGTGCTCAAACGACGGATGACACTCGCAGATAAGGCGAAGAGCTTATTCATATCAAAGCGAGTAACAAATTTCATTTTTCGTCCACACTATTTGACAGGTTTGCGCATGTCACTTAGCATCTCTCACGAACTGCGCACGCCCCTACACGGTATCCTGGCAGCGGCGGAGCTACTAGCTGACACACAATTGAACCACACACAGTCATCATTTTTGCAAACAGTGCAAGCATGTGGCACCTCCCTAGTCGAGACGGTAAATCACGTACTAGATTTTACCAAGCTAAGCGGGAACGCCAAGGCTGGCGGTGTGGAGCACGTTATCCGCACTACAAAGTGGGTCTTCCTACCAAGGGCCTTCATATTCATAGTACTTATGACACCGTCCCGATCCATCAGAATCAACGTCTTGCAGCTGATCGAAGAAGCTGTGGAGGGATCCTGGATTGGGCACCGCGCACGCACGTTCATACGGCAGCAAGAATCAGAGATTGGGAGCTTATATGCGCCTCCGAGGCAAGATGGCAGTGGCAAAAAATTGGTCGAAGTTGTCATAGAAATTGGGGACCGGGAGGAAGTGAGTGAGAATGGCGCGCCATTCCCGTGCGCTGTCTGTCCATCCCACGGTGCTTATAGTCTAATCTACTAGGGATGGCTTCTCCAACTAGAGAAGGGCGGTATTCGTAGGGTGCTGATGAATGTATTCGGAAACAGCCTGAAATTCACAACGGTTTGTTTCTTTACTTGTCCGTGGACCCCTTTTCCAGCTCCTCTGATAAATTCTGACAGGATGGTTACGTGCACGTAATCATCCGTCAACTGCCATCCACACCAGACGTACCTTCAAACAAAGTGAAGCTTGAACTAGTGGTAGCTGACACCGGCAAGGTGCGTATTTATTGCTTCTTTAAATCAGGGCTATTTTAAGGGCGCAACGATCAGGGAATCAGTCAGGACTTTCTCAAGGTGAGGGGTCTATTCATTCGAGGAGGAGCGGGGGTTCTGATGACGTTTCTTAGAATCAACTTTTTCACCCCTTTTCCCAAGAGAACCCGATGCAGACAGGCACAGGGCTTGGACTGGCAATTGTTAACAGTATCGTCCAGTCCAAAGGTGTTGACGGTAAGGTTGACGTGTGGAGCGCCGAGAATGTGGGAACGGAAATCAAAGTCACATTTTCCGCCCAAATCGTGGAAGAAGATGCGTCACCCAAGGTATCTGACACTCTGAACCCAGACCCAGAACACCCCATTAGAGTCAGTCTAGTTGGGTTTGATGACCCCCACCGCGGTGTGCAACTTTTGCGCAAGGTGCTCACCCACTACCTCGTTTCTTGGTGGAAGTTCCAAATTGCACCACCCGGGTCTCTAGGAGATATTGTCGTGACGAATGAAGATATGTCTGCGCTGCAACTAGCGATTGGACGGCACGATATACGTCAACCATTCGTCCTCCTTACCGTCAGCCGCGGTGAAAAGCATCTTATGACAACGGTCACTGAATTTGAACGGTTAGGCGGCTTCTGTCGTATCTTGTACAAGCCTGGTGGCCCATCTCGACTTCGTCAAGCCCTCAAACACTGCATCCATGCATTGAAAATAAGCCGCCGACCGTCACCTTCGCCAGAAACACCCGCTATCCAAGGCAATTCCAGCAACTTTCCTCCAATTCACGTACCCGTGAGCGTTGCGAGGCGCAATTCGGAAGAGCCAGGCCACACAGTGGGGCATTCTGATGTCCGGCGCCCAGCACTTGGCCCTCGATCTATCACGGTGCATCCTGTCGCGGCTTGGAGCGCGATTCCCACATACGAGGAGGAGGACGATGGTTCACAGCAGGGAGTGCAGCTCAGCCGCATACGCTCACTCAGTCAATCACAGAGCGCGAGTAGCCCCACCATTCCTGTAGGCGATACAGGGGGATCACTGCTGAGATCATCGGTCGGTGCGTTGGGTTCGAGGAAGAATGTCCGAGTCCTCGTCGTCGAAGACAACAGCATACTACGCAATCTACTGTAAGCCTCTCACCCACGTGGTCACCGATACTCACTCATGTTGGACATCCAGGATTCGATGGTTATCCAGCAAGGTTCGTTTGAATGCGTCTTATTTGCACGTTCATTCTAGCCGCCATTTTTTTCCAGGGGTACGAGTACCGCGAGGCAGTGGATGGACATGAAGGAGTCCAATTGTTTGAATCAGATGGCCATTTCGAGTACGTCGCTACTCCCATTCGGCCTGACACTTTTGATCGTCTGACCATCTCTCAGCGTAATTTTACTTGATATGTCGATGCCAATACTAGATGGTAGGCAGAGTTGGACCTCATGTCTAGCCGACTCTTGTTAATTTGCTAAACCATTGAACAGGATACGGTGCCACCGTGCAAATAAGGAAGATCGAGGCATCAAGGTCGGGACTGAAATCTTCTTACATCCTCGCTCTTACAGGAATGTCAACACTGGAGGATAAGCGGAAGGCTTTTGAGGCGGGTGTTGATGGATAGTGCGTGTTTAATGGTTCGCAAAACTATATCATGGTCGGTTCGTTGATACTTTGCACACAGCCTTGTGAAACCAGTTGCATTCAAGACACTTTCGGAAATGTTTGGTAGACTTGGTATTACATGACGTCCGTTTGCTTTCGGTCTCTCTCTTCTCTTCTCATGTGCCTAACATTGGCTGAGTCTGAGTCTGGGGTCAATTTGACGGTTGTTGGCACAGCTCTGCCACCGATTTTTTAAATCTGCTCTTTTTTGCTTTGCTTAATTTATACCCATTCCCCGCATTCGCATATCCTAGTGTTCAAAATCCATTCAATTGTAGCACCTCTATTCTTTGTCGCCGCCAGGCTGGCACTGTACTACCTGTAATGCCTACGAGTTGGACGGTGCTACCGTATATTGTTCCGAAAGTCCCTAAGACAGAAGAAATTACAGCGTTTCGTGTAAATATCAATGGCTCAGGACCACTGACAGTCCAAGCTTATTGACCAGCCCATGACCGTCAGTGTTACTTTGTTCGGTATGTTAGGCATCGCAATACCGTACCCCTCCACCCGGAAGCGTGGAAAAACTTGCCCACATGGTGGTTGGTGTTTAAGGTCTCCCCGTATGCAGTTCTGTTCATCACTACTCTCGGAACTTGAGACACCCAATCCGATCTATGCCGTTGCACAACTACCGCCCTCGCCAGGCTAGAAGTGACTTCTATAACAATGTGAATGCCATCGCATGTATGATACGATGTCTGTCTGACGTGGGCAGAATACAGTATCACGGTCGCGGTGCAGGTATGCGACTTTAGAGCATAGTGAATGAAACCTGTACTTTAGAGTAGTGCATTGAATGCGGCCCCTTGGCGTATTTACCATCAGAGGCGCCTGTAATGTGCTGTCTGAACAGTGAGCCAAGAGGGTGGATGAGGCATTATGACCGAACGAGCTACATCTCAGTCATATGGGTGTATACGGCCGGGCCAAAATATCTTGCAAGGGGATTCGCATCATCAGTGATATGTTTCAGTTGATGAAATGTTTTAGTCCGAAGTGACGAACGATATTGTACAATGTGATGGACTACCGACATTCGCTTGCCCCACATAACCGATGCTTTTGCGCAAGGTATTCATGAACACACTGGCTCAACGCCAGCTTTTCTTTCGTATCGTCCGCACCGATAGCATTACGCTGTGCTAAGCTGGGTAGCACGGTGCTCACGGAGTAGGCGGTCGAGTGTTTCCTTCTGCCCTACCTCGAGGGCACCGGACTGGATGCCCGAATGGTATACACGCAATAGCGAGTCGACGTCATCCATGGACTGAGTGCGCACATCGGCAAGTTCCTTGATCTTGGCCGTGGCATCCTTGATCTCGTCATCACTGAGCTGCAGTCCGAGTTGCTCCACGCGAGACTTGACTGCGTTCCAACCGGTCAAGCGATGTCCGATCGACACGTAGCGCGTGAGGCCAAAATCCTCGGGCTTGAGAATCTCATAGGTTGATGGGTTATTGAGGATCGCCTTGGCGTGGATGCCGGCCTTATGAGTGAATGCGACGTAGCCACTGGCACAAAGATTAAGCTACCCTCAGCTCGGCTGAGGGGAAAAGAATATTCATACGTGATGGGGTTCGAGAAAGGCACATTGACTTCGACGGCTTCTGCGACGAGATTCTCAATCTCACGCAGCATGCCAAGGTTGTACTTGGACTTGACGTATTCGGGGTTAGCCGCGTATAAACACGCGACGAGGCCCCCAAGAGGTGTGATCCCGACGCGCTCGCCTATGCCGAGGACCGCTACGGTAAGGAATATCATTTTAGCACATGTCCGAGGAAGCATATAGACAGCGTACATGTATCGATATGCGTCGCGCCTGCCTCGAGTGCAGTATATGCGTTGGCGATGGCCATCCCAGTGTCGTTGTGCAAGTGAATTTCGATATCGCAGCCAACGACGCCGCGGAGGGTGCGAACGAGCTCGTAGACCTGACGGGGGTTTGCACAACCGACGGTGTCTGCGATGCCGACGCGGTCGACGCCGATCTTATCGACGGTCTGGTAGATCGAGAGAAGGTCGACGAGATCAGAGCGGAAGGAGTCCTCCGTTGAGAAGCGGACTTCGATCCCCTTCGACTTGACAAAGTTGATGACTTCGATAGCGACCTTCGTAATATAGGACATGTCCTTCCCATGAGAAAACTCGCGGAGGAAGGATGACGTGCCGATGACAACATCGACGCCATCCACACCGGTCTCGACGGCAATACGCGCATCGTCCATATGGCAGCGGATGTGAGTGAGAATTTTGGCCTTCAGACCGAGCTTGCAGATGGCTTCGCAGTCTCTCCGTGACTGCTCAGAAGCCGCAGGCGAGGTGAGTTCTAGATACTCGACCCCAAAATTGTCGAGGGCTTTGGCAATTGCTATCTTGGTATCGGTGTCAAAAAAGGAATTGGCAAACTGCTCCCCCTCTGTAGGACGCCCTATGAGCGGAAAGACGCTTCAAACCAGTAAAAGTTGAAACCTCGGAGGGTACTCTCGATGATCTTGAAGTTACAAACGTTGTTCAAGAAATCAGATGCCCTTGGTGCGTATGGGTTATGGTGCTGCGTCCCAAACGAGTGTCCGTTGGCACCATTGTGGTGGGGGGTGCCGTTGCGCGCACGGGAGCCGTTCATTCCGGTTTGCCGAGTCTCGACCGCAACCATCTCTTGGACACCGTTGGTATCTGGATCGCCATTAGGAGAGGAACACATTTCTGAGAAACGGGAGTTGGGTCTAGTGTGAGGAAAGGTTTTGTGTGAGTGTGAAGAAAATCAAGAGGAAAATTATTTCGAGTCATTTTCTTTTTTGCAGATCGCGGTCCGCAACTGTCCGCCCAGCTCCTCATAGGCCTCATCACTCACCCAATGGGTTTCCCCGGCAACAGGTGAATCAGTGATACCACGTCCAGAGTGAGAGGGATCACACAGCCCTCTCTTGTCGACCAACCTCGGCTGGGCCTTCTCTACGTGGTCGAGACCTCGAGGTGTGTCGCCACTCCGCGGTTATGAGACCCTTTGAGTTAGTCATAAGGCTCACTCCGCGCCGTCACGTAATCACCTCAGCACGGATGTCTTAAAGGCTATGTGTTGTCCTTATAAAAGGGCTAAAAGTTGGACCCGCAGACCAATAAGACACAAAAACTTATCTAGGCGTAACAGGTGTTGCGGATGTTCCCATATAAGCTCCTTCGGGACAGGACGCGATGGCTCGGCGCAACGCAGCAGAAGTACGGACATTGCAATGTATGTGGCGAGGCGGGGAAACACGAGCGCCCGTGCGAAGGGGGTCTAATTATTACTACAGTATGTACCGAGTACAGATACGCCGACCAATCAACGGTCACCCCGAGTACGATGATGCCGGCAGCGCATTCCACGGACCAGCTTCGAGACGCAAATAGACCTTTCAACGACCTCCAGAGAACATCTGATTATCCTGAATATCTAAGTCCGCGTTCCATAACATGCCAAGCTTGCACACATTCACCGGATTGTGTCATATTTGGAATAGTGCATCAGATTTGCAGACATGATTCAGGCAAGAACGTACCGGAGCGCACAACAGGATAGTCGCCCTGCTTCCATTGGGCCGTTGTTGCGGCGCCATCAAGACCTTCAAGGCAAGGCACGACCCATCGGTGGGGGTCAGAAGGCGATTGTACGCCTGTTATCATAACCCCGAAAGACACAACTGTATACTTTCGGGGATTAGTCGCGAATGTGCTGCGAGAGGAGGAACTTCAAGCCGCAAGGTGGCATAACGTACCTTGGATACCCCGGGGAAACTAAAGGTGGCACAGCGGCACGTTCACCTTGCACTTTGCGATCCAGTGGTGTGATCGCTCATTCGCGCGACCATCCTCACTTGTACATAGCCTCCGATTGTTCACCGCGCTTTTGCGATGTGGTAGGTAGCACACGCGGTTGCTCGCTCTCGTATCTTGCCTCTTTCTATCATTGACATACACACATAAAGACATGGGGGCGCGATGGTTCCGGCTTCGGTGCAGTGAGACAATCAACCAAGTAATCAAGTGCGGGGACGAGTATCATATAAGTATAAGCAAGCAAAGAGAAGAACAAAGAGATGAGAATTAGGGACGTTGTGGGATGCAGTAGGAGTACAAACCGCCGGCTTTATCGTTCCAGCGAGTAAGGAGAGAGGTGTCGGCATACGGTGCATTGGTGGCGAAGTGGTGGTTGGGGGCACACGTGCCGGTGCACGGGTGCAGCAAAAATGGGATTAGGAAGAATGAGCCGACGGATGAGGTTCGTTCCAGCCGGGGATATTGGTTCTATACGAAGATGCGAGAGAGAAATTCTGTGTTGATACAAGGGAATAGAGTTATAGCTCTGGCGGAATCGCTTGTGAAAAGTAAGGGTGCCTCAACGCCTCACGAACGGTGATCCGCTGTCTCGGGTCGAACATAAGCAACTTCCTGACGAGGTCCAAGAAGTGCACATTGATCATATCTGTTTGTGGTATTATTTCCTGTAGCTGGCTCAGCCCGCGTGTCAACGGTCACAACGATGAGACAGACCTGGAGACTTCGTGTCGCACGGACATCCTTCCGACTTTGCTTGGTCGTCTTGGGCGTTGGCCAATTGAGTTTGGGTCCTTCTTTGAAGAACTCCGGTTTGTGATTTACAGCTTCCCGCGCAACATTCTCGGGCATTTTCCCCATAACCATCTCCATCATGGCTAAATGCTCGAGATTATCGTGTGTCTGGAAGAGTGCCATCCCCGTATAGAACTCCACCAGGATGCAGCCCAGAGAGTATGCGTCGCATGGATATGACCAACCGAGCCCTATAAATTTATAAAGGTTACGCTGGTGAATACACTATTATTATAGCTTACCCAGGATAATCTCGGGGGCACGATAGTGTCGCGTAGCAACCACGGCAGAGTGGTATTCATCTTGAAAAGTGGCTGATCCGAAGTCGATCAGTCGTATATCCGTTGACTCTAATATACGCTTTGTCCGGTGACCATGGCGCTGAGGAGGATTTGTCAGCACTGGGTTCAAGAGAGGTCAGCAGGAGCGGGCACCTTTCCAGGAGTGGGGATTGTCACGGCGCGAGAATCGTTTTGCACTAAGAGGATATTCTCGGGCTTCAGATCCGTATGTATAATGTGTAGATCATGTAAGACTAGAGACGTATCATCAATAAGACGAACGGTGAGGCGTGCAAAACACATACAGGCTACACTGCCAAGGAGCTGTCGCGCAAAGGACTGGATGTGATCGCGCGGAAATGGGGCGAAATCATTTTCCTTGAGAAAGTCGTACACACACATTCCGAGTAGCTCGGAAACCAAGCATATATGATTCCGATAGTCGAACCAGTTCAAAAGGTGGATGCATTTACTATAAAAGGAAAAATCAATTGGGGTACTGCGTGCACGTGATCGGAAGGCACACGCACTGCCGATTAGTGGGGTCTCGTTCCTTGAGCTTTTGTAGTACTCGAACTTCGATGCGGCTGGCCTCGCGATACTTTTGGATGGCCCGGATGATCTTGATAGCAACACGCTTATTGGTCTCAATGTCCACTGCTTCAACCACTTTACCAAATGTTCCTTGGCCGAGTAAACGAACAGTGCGATCTGGACAGCGGATGAGAAAGTGAAGACGGGCGGAAAAACACGGCAGAAGTAGCCTACAGCGCTTGTAGATTATGTCATCGGGGGTGACAATGTAATGTCCCTCTTTGTCGTCGCAGGACACTTGTTGCTTTGGTGTCTGTTTGAAGCGTGATCAAAAAATATCGTCCATCAGAGAAAAAAAAACACCAACAGTCGCGGATGTGGCGGTACTTCCGTTCGTCCACGTCGCATGATTAGCCGTGCTAGACGAGGGAGGTCCGGCCGGAAATCCTTTCTTGGCGGATGACGGAGCCTCGTCTAGCTCGCGCTTCCTCTTTTTGGGTGCCGGAACGAGAACGGGAAGGGCAACAGACGAGGAGCCAGAGGACTCTGCTTGAGCTTCCATAGCAGCACGAGCTCTGGTTCTTATTGGTGCAGAATAAGCAGGAGGTTGGTAAGATGCAGAGTAGCCATGAGTGCGAGAAGAGGTCGCAGGCGAAGCCGTGGGTGGTGGAGGAGTGTCCTCGATGACGATGATTTCTCTGAGTCTTCCATCCGTATCGACTTCTTGCACCTCTGAGTAAGAGACTGTGTATTGATGAGCCCGCTTGCGCTTTCGGGTTGCAACGGGGGGTGTGGGCAGCATGGTGGAGTTTCTGTTGACAACACTGGAGATGGAAGGCCGTTGATATGACGGCAGGAGGTGAGTTGGTAGGGTTTGCACGGCGGCCTGCATCGTCGAATACACCGAGGAGATGGCTGTCGGATAGGGAGGGTGAACAGTGACGAATTGGGGGGCGAGATAGGGCGATGGAACAGGCGAGCACCTTGGAAAGCACCGAGCAAGCCCACTGCGCCGTATTTGATCATATTTGGTCACGCTGCCACCCCACTTTACGTTGGCATTCCCCTCCCCACGCAAAATATAATTAGTCTATTTGGCCTAGGCCAGCGCAGCAAAGCTCTTTCTTGTATACGAAGAACTCCTACATAAAAAATAACCCAGAGGGCAGCGTAAATCTGCTCCCGTCATTGAGAGTCACGTGCATGTAGTTATATACTCATGATGGAACCGCGGGTCTCCACCCAGCCCAGCCTGGAACCCGCGCGAACGTGGGCTGTGAGTAGTTGCTTTTCGACGCAGCCGGTGTATTGTTCCCTCGGCACAACTTATCAGACCCGATGACGCAGTCTAGTTCAACCGCAGGGGACGTGAAACGGCATACGCCGAGTCACCTGCGCGATATAGAATTCCAATCCGGGTTGTTTTGGCAAGGCAGCTAGCGGTCACTGGTAGGCTTGAATGGTGCTTGGGGGGCTGGACCCCTTTCTTTTTGAACAGACCCCAGGCAGCCATTTAGGGTTGATTGTCTTGCGTTTCACGAGGCTTATCAGGACAACTAATCCACATTACTTTCCGCATGATAAGAAAGTTGGCCACGGGGATCACAAAGTGGCGTGGAGACGGTGACACTGGCCTCAATTGCAGGGCTCAATTACTGGGTTCACTGTTCCGTGGTTGAACCCAAGAGCTGCGCGGGCGGGGCCTAGACTAGCGCCAAGGTGCAGCGGCACGTCCCGGGGAAGCGAGGGAAAGGAAAATGGTCTTACAGTTACAGAAGCAAGCAAACAGCACTGTAAATAGTGCCTGTTTCGATCAGATACGAGGAAGACCCCAGATGACATGGAAATACCGTGCGTTGCCTACTTTTCGGGGTCCTAATGCCAAATAAACCCAAACGCAAGCTCGACGGTCAACTCGACGACGGATATCCTTCGGCGCTCATTGTCCACAGTGCCGAGCTACCCAAACCCAACTTACAAGCTCAATAGCTTCGCTGCTGCGTAGTGTATGTCGTAGATGCGTGGTTTGCCATTTCCTCAAGATGCCGCGTTTGAACGCGAGACGTCATACGAATACGGCACTCCCGCGAGCAACCCAGACGACATTCCCATTGATCCTGCGCTCGCTGACCCGCCCATAGACCCTGCTTTACAACCTTTTCCCATCAAACTCGACTCAGACCAGGTCCGTGTCTGTCTTTATTTCTCACTACGCGACGCGACTGGTGCTGTGGCTGTGGCGCCCACGCCCTGCTTGACCGCGTCGCGTCACGTCTCTCCTCTTCGAACCCTCCTCATAGTGACGAGTTTATTCGTATGCCTGTACTTACCCTTCTTTTAGGATGACGTTTCCTTGTCCCTCCCTACGAATACTCCTCGTCCAATCCACGAATACTCGCAAGGTCCCCAGGGCGATCCATTTGCTCAGCCTCCCCCACCGGAGTATTTCCCCCCTGTTACTGAGACCGTACTCACCCCAAAGCCTCCAAAGAAGAAAAGGAAAGTACGCAGAGAGCCAAATTGCGGCTTCTGTAACGGGAATGACAAGAAGAACAAGACTAGTGAGCCTGAGGAGATGGTCTCTTGTGACGAGTGTGGCCGTAGCGGTAGGTCCATGTTCAAGCTGCTAGTCATTGTTATATTGAGCTGACACGAAATAGGCCATCCCACTTGCATGGATCTTTGCACAGTCGCTACCCTCATCCGCTCCTACCCCTGGAAGTGCGTCGAATGCAAGACATGTGAAATTTGTCAAGAAAAAGGCGATGATGTATGCGCACGTTCTTTCACAAAGTTTTGCCTTGCTTACGATTTCTGCAAAAGGCCCGTATACTCTTCTGCGACACTTGCGACAGAGGTTGGCATATGGACTGCCTGACTCCACCCCTGCAAGATTCGCCACCAGGGAAGTGGCACTGTCCGTCGTGCACGCACAACCCTTCCGGTATTTGTGAAACAGTCCCCCAGGCACCAACTGGGGAACTCGCACCAGCTCAGCATTCCGAGTCGTTCCGCCAATCGTCTGTTACCTCGACATCCTGTTCGGAGGTTAACCCGCCTCGACCATTGAAGAGAGGCAAACGCAGAGCTGCTACACCGTCCACGTCGGAACGCAACACCGACGTCCCAGAATCTCCTCTTTTACCGCGGGGGCGTACACGTACGCTAACACGCAAAGCGATGGAGCATTCTTCGCCCATCAAACGCCCCCAGCTGAAGATCACACCCCCACGCCCACCAGATTCATCACCGCGGCGAATGGTCGTTCGTCTCAGGTTACCTGTCCAAGGAAAAGGGAAAGAAAAGGAGGAGAGCAGTGATGAAGAGCCAACAGTGGGCTTATTTGACGATATCTTGACCCCAGAGGACAGAGACACTTCAAAAACTGTGATAATGCAGGGCGACAAACTCAGATTTGAGCGAAGTCGGCAAGCGGCGGAAGTGAGCTTCGCTTTGGTTATCTTCGGATTGTGCTTCTGAAATTTTTCTATAGCTCAAGCTTAATCTACCCCAATTAAGGCCCAATCCCCCAGGTTTAGAGACCCCGATAGCTGGCCCATCTAGCCGACCACTTCGATCCACCATCGCAATAGCTGCAACACAGACGCCGAATCTGGCACGCTCCGCCTCTCCCACACCTTCGACTCCTGGGCCTTCGCCGGCCGCGGCGTATCCGACAGGACTCCGGATACGCACCATCCGTTTCGGGGAACATGATATTCATACCTGGTATGATGCGCCATTCCCTGAGGAGTATGCGAATATTCCCGATGGGCGTTTGTGGATCTGTGAATTTTGCTTGAAGTATAATAAGAGTGGCTTCGGTGCCTCGAGGCATGGTGTGCGTATTCACCTTTGCTGTTGTAATCTGTGGAAAGCTAAGTTCTGTGTAGCTGAAGTGCAAGGCCCGTCATCCGCCCGGGGACGAGATTTACAGAGATGGTAATGTATCAATATTTGAAGTAGATGGCAGACGGAACAAGGTGTGCCTCTTGTTACACTAATGAATACAGAACGGCTCACGCTCTTTTTACAGATTTACTGCCAGAACTTGTGCTTACTGTCCAAAATGTTTCTTGATCACAAGTCGCTGTTCTATGACGTCGAACCTTTCCTGTTTTACGTGATGGCTGAATTCGACGATATTGGGGCGCGGTTTGTCGGCTATTTCAGCAAAGAGAAGCGGAGCCCGAAGGATTTCAATGTCAGTTGCATTATGACCCTCCCGGTACGGCAGCGCCGGGGTTGGGGAAATCTTCTCATGGAATTCAGTGAGCGGTATTTATGCCTCTAGTGGGAGTCGAGAATTGACCAAAGGATCAGGTTATCTTCTGTCCAAGAAGGAACAGCGCTTAGGGTCACCAGAGAAACCTCTTTCGGGACTTGGGGCACTGGGTTACAAGAATTATTGGACACTATCGATCATGAGATATTTTCGCACGGCTCCAGATAATCCCACACTCGAAGGTGGGTAGTTTATTGGTCCAGCTGCCACAAGTAGTGATAACAGACATCCCACAGACATCAGCGACGCCACTTCAATGACCGTCGAAGACGTCTACAATACTCTATGTGCTCAAGGCCTCATTGACGTCCTTGCAGTCCCCACTCCCAAACCTCTCCCTGGGCAATCTATCAAATTGACGAAGAATCGCAAAACAGTGGTCGCGCGTCGACATCTCATCCGATCGCAGACGAATGACGATGAAGTGACGAAAGGACCATTCGTACCTCCAACTCAATATGAGATTCATTGGGACCCGAGTTACGTGAAAGGCTACTTGGACAAATGGGAAGCAAAGGGATACATGAGAATCAAACCCGAGAAACTCAAATGGAGCCCGTTTTTGTTGGCGCGCGTGAAAAAATCGGACGCGGACTCTAGACTGACGTTGGATGCAGAGGTGACAGGCAGCACATCCGACAAAGACCACCTAGGGCCTGCATCAGCATCCTCCGTTCCCGAGACCCCAGCACCTGTTACCCCTGTTGATGCGGATGGCAGTGATGATGAAGCTATTTCGACGCCAGTGTCGCACTCCCCAGAGAAGCGTTCTCAACCACCTGAGTCACGAGGAACTTTGCGCCGCCTGCGAAGCCAGAAGCGCACACCCAACCGCGGCGTCGACTCTGGATCTACGTTCACACCAGCTAGATATTTGCGAGGACCTGGAGTCAGTGGGAGCCCTCCAAATACAGTGCCGACACCTTCGCGTATGTCTAGCGCAAGTACTAGCCCATCGAAGCCTCCACACATACCCAAGCTCCACGAACGTGAGAACTCGTTGCCTATCAAGCGTAGCGATTCTCCCCCCGTAAAAGAAGATCTACCACCGAAGCCGGATCATGGCAGCGTAGATGAAGATGCCGATGCGGCGCTTGCGGCTCGCCTCGCAGAAGAAGAGAGTCGGCCAAAGCGACTTCTGCGCTCCCGCTCTGGCACCGGTACAGTGTCTACCTTCGAGCTTCCGTTGCTCCCCCCTCGGGCGGCGTCGAACCGACAACCTCCGCGGAAGCGACGGCGGGTCATGTCCCCCGCGGTAGATGAGCCTCCCCTGCCAACTGAAGTGTCACCCGAGTCAGGACTCATGAACGGCGTCACTCGTGGTGACGACGACGCTCGCTCAGAACCAGAAGACGTCGATACGCCATTCACGGTCGTAACAAGTCGGCACAGTGCACCGAGCGACGATACCATCGTTGCTGTTGCTGTTATGAGCCTAGGCGTGACCGAGGGCATCAAGGAAGATACAAATTTACCTCAAGTTGCGGACCCGCACGCGATGGATGTAGACAAGGTGCCTGTGAGTGCAGAAGTTGTGAATGGGGATTTATGCGTAGACGTAGATGCGGATGGGGAGACGGATGCGGATGCGGAAGGAGAAGACGACGACGACTTAGATGCGGAAGGGGAGCCTGACGATGGTCTATAACTTATATTTTTTTGGTTTCCTGAATATGGTTTATGATATTCGGTGCTCCTCTGTAACCGTAATGTATCTTTCCCCACTTTGACGTTGACGGCTCCTGCAGATGGGTTGGATCGTCGTACACTCTGCTACATACCGTACGAATCATGCCTCCATATTGTACAATTTACATGTACGAGTGTGTAACGTGTAATATTAATGAGAACACATTACACTTGTGGCCCCTCCGCGGAGCACAATCGCGACGCCAAAGGTCTTCTACGCAGCGTCTTACAAAACTCATACCCACAATACATTCATTCACTTCTATCGCAAACTTTTCAACTTCATTGTCTTTTGCTGCAAGTGCCTTCTCACTACAAGCTTGCTACTGTCTACTGTTCTTGGATGGTGTGGTGTGGGTCGAGCCCGGCGACCCACGTCTATTTTCACTGGATTCCTCATAATTAATCACTTGAGACAACGCAAGGTTGGGTGACCTCGGGCTCGCGTCCCTTCCAATACACTCAGTTGCCCTGCTGCCTCTATAGGCTTCAATGCTTCTTGCGAGGTTCCGGCCTGCAGGTGCCCTTCTCTCCTCTCTCCCACTTTGCTCCGACTCTTTCTTCGGAGGCATGTGGCCTTGCATGTGGCCACCCACCTTTGCCGCCTCTGAGATCCTAATGCCGTGCCTTACTCGTCCTGAATGTATGCAGCCTGTTGGTTTGTCTGCACTACTGTGGAACTCGTCCGCCTCCTGGATGACTCAGGGTTTATTCTCAAACCTCTCGCTTCCAAGTCTCACCTTCTCATAGTAGTCCCCCGGGTCTCATTCAGTAGTACGCTAGTCCATCTTACCTGTCTGTTGGAAGTGACTCTCTTCCGTTTCGTGATCAATTCATTTGCATGGATGAAGATTATTCCAGCGTGCCTCCACACCGTTATACGATGGCCCGTCGGTCTGAGATCATCGCAGATCTATCGAAAGCCGCCTTTCCGGCGCCGTGTGTACTGCGCAGAGAAACAAACAGGGAGTCCGCTAGTACCCATCGTACCATTTTCGCGCCCATGTAGGGGTAAAGTGTTAGGTATGCCAATGTGTCGTCATCCACGTCGGGGAGGTGAATGGGAACTCTGGTGCACTGGAACGTCACTTCTGAGCGCTCACTATTCTAGGGACGCGGTCGCCCTCGCGGCGGTGCACCCATCTAATTTTAGTCTTGTCATACCCGTCCCTGGTGTTTGACCTTCCCGCGGTCTCCGACACTCCGAGGTTTACTGCGTTCCCAACTCTTACAGTATCTGTGACTGGTCAGCTAGCAGTATCAGCTGTCAGCGTCCCGCGGAGCAAAAAAGGGGCCACTTCCAGAGAACAGGATGTGGTAATTATCATTCAAGTTGCTACAGAGGCTTTTTGATTGCGTGCGCCGAACTAGAGCCCCTTAATCTACCCCGTACTTTGGCGTCATAGAATTCATGGTGCTGTAGCTGGTGAGGCTCCCAGCTTGGCTCTCAAAGCACGTCTAACCTAGCTAACCAAATGAAGTTACGACGTATGCCCCCGGCCCTTCGTGTTGTGAACGCATTTGGCCTGGTATTTTTACTTGAGGCGCTCGGCCTGCGTTTACGTGCAGAGTGTTTGCAGCGCGCTGAATATGCGGATTCTTTATTCACCGTCAACACTGGTCCGAGAGGTTGTCTATTGGCGAACTTGCCCAAACCCCGTTCTAATGATGGCCACTGCCGTGTTAGGCACCCTTCTCCACTCTTCTATTCATACTTGTTCAATCATTCTGAAGTGGTCCATTCTCAGACGCATACTGCGTAAGCTTACGACAAATCCGTCGCCAAGTCTTATCCCTGCCACTTATTCACGAAACTCGTTACGATCCCCAGTTCGCATAGTAATGATACAGGTACCATGCGATGCAGCTTTTACACTTTTGAGCTGGTCTATACAAACGCTTTAGCGTGGATAGGCCCTAGTGAATTGGTTAGGCTGTTGATGCAATCAGAAGAAAAACAACAAAAATACGTTTGAAGCCGCGAACCTACCCTAGCACTCGAGTTGATCATATCTATAATCCGATCTTCTATCATACCTCATCTTGACTCCTTTCTGACCCTGACCAGCCTACCCATGACAGTCCTGATGAAGTTGTGGTAATATAGCTTCGGAAGGAGTCATTACAATTTCTCAGCACCCCCGATGCGAAGAGGTGAGGATGAGATTGAAGTGGCTCTCCGCCGTTTTTGTGGCTTAGCTCGAAAAGGCCGCTCAGCGTGGACTCTGGACAACAATGAGCAACGACGATCTCTTGTTGCAACCTTTTACACTGACCCAATGCAATACATCGAAGAACTACGGCCCCGAGTACTGTATGCCAGCATATCGGGGATGGCGACATCATCTAATCCCTGAAAGATACTGGCGGAACGCATTCTGGATGTCTCATGTCTCTTGTTGGGAATGCAACTTGAGGGAATGCGCTAGCCAAGTCTCCCAACGCCTTTTGGATGAAATGCTCTAGACCTGAACAGGTGCGAAAGAACCGACACTTTGTCACTGGGTCACAAGGCTTTTGCCATCTCTCTAGGGGTGTTCTCGCCCAAGCCTCAGCCCTGCTCTTTCAAGTTGATATGGTCCCTAGGACCTGAGATGTGCCTGTGCCGATTCGAAGTTGTTAACGCGAGGACGTGAGGACTATCGGCAATCAGACAAGATGCTTCTAATTGCACCAAATCCGACTGGAAATTGCAGGGGCAACGGAGACAACTATCTGTCATCGTGCTGATGGAACAGGCACTTTTCTTCCTTAATGCCACCATGCATTCTGTATTCTACAATGGGAGATGGTCGTAACGTGCCGCAGGCTCCACGGTCATAAGGCAACCCGTCGATGCCGTCCAGACGGAGTTTGAGGGTGAATGACAAAAGAAGACACAAACTTCCCTAACTGGGCCGTGGACACTTCGACGGCTGACTGATGCGATTGTAAGCGTTCGTTCGGCACGGTTCGGGCATCCGTTACATCATGGGCATCAAAAGTCGTAGAATGCGCAGTCAGTCGGATCAGCGGTGTTCCCCCAATGTGAGCAGAACGCGCTGTCTTCTGCGGTCGGCTTCAAGTCGGCGATGGTACCACACAGGTAGAAGGAAGTGACCCTGACCTATGTACGCCAAGGGGCACCAAACGGAATCAGGTGGTTGACTGGACGTTCTCCTTTGGCGTCGGTTGTCTCTGTCTCCAGACATATCCGCGCAACACGGGGGTGGCGGATCTCAGACTGACAAGAACGACCGCTAGTACGCGGCGCATCTAGATAACCTAGTTTCCACGTCTGCTATATCCTACTGAGTACATGTAACGTTCTGTGATTGATCGGCATACGGGTTGGGGTCGGCCTAGACACTAGAGCTTCCCTAACCTCAGTTGCGCAGCGGATTCGTCCCTAGCAGCGCTAAGGGATGGCATCCCCAACCGCACCAGTTCGATGACCGGACGATACAATTCGGTCTACAAGGTGATATCGGTGGCCCGTCAGCGTCTGCCTGTATCGGCTATTCTTGGAATGACAGCCGGACCTTAATCAATCCCCATACACCTTCACGTGCTTTGGGTGCTTTCTCTTGAGCGATCTCGTGGGCCCGCTTGAGCACACCGCTTGTGCCCCCCGCGACGATCTCGTCGACGAGACCTGCGTCGCGCGCTTCCGTAGGGGAGAAACGACGTCCTTCAACCGCAAATCTGTGGGTGGCGGTGGCGGAAACCTTGGCGCGCACCATGGCCGCGAATGAAACAGGCCAAGCTGCACCAAAGTCAATCTCGTTCATGCACATCCAGGCGTTGCGTTTGACGCCGTCCGTCATGACGCGATAGTCGAGGGCGAGCGAGAGCATAGCACCGGCGGCAAAGCAGTGGCCATTGATAGCGGCCACGGTCGGGACTGTGGGTGCAGTTTCGTCAGCAGAAGTACAGAATTGGCGCCAGGTGACGGAAAATGGGGAATGTAAACCCACGGGGAAAAGTGAGCAGATAGAGGAGGAGCGGGTCAAAGGTTGCTGTAGGAGTTGTGTAAGTTACTTCCGAACGATACGTGTGAGGTCATGCGCAGTACGCACCGAGGAACCATGCCGGGTCGGCGGCAGCACTAGGGAAGTCAAGCCCTGTGCAGAGAGAGGGCTTAGGAAGGCCAATCCAGAGCAGAGTCAGAACACCTTTGGCGTACCATTGCTGAAAAACTTCTCTTGATCGAGGCGACCAACGATGACGACGGCACCTGCTCCAGCGTTCTTGTCTTTCCTAGCTTTTCCTTCCGCGCGCTCCTTTCGCCATTCACGCTCTACGATCTGGAGGGCTGGAATCAATGCGTCATTGATCAAAGTTTTCACCAAACGGTTATCGGCGCCGTTATGCAGCTCAATTTGCCAGACGGTTGGAGAGGCTGTAAATGAGTTGGTTATCGACGTTCTACCGATTCCTGCATTGTCGACTCACGTCGTGTTAATGTCAAAACAGGTGTTTGGGAGCCTTTGGGGAACCGGAGAATGAACGCTGTTGACATGTTGAATAATTCCTTGTGTGGTCCGCGAGAGGGCTGGGCACTATGGTTTGTTCCTTCGTCTTCGCTTTTAATTCCGCACGTTCAGCCGATTAGTCAATAGAAAACACATGCCTCCTCTGCGCGCGAGGGGTTGTTTGTGGACCCAAAGGTTCTATTCCTACGGCGTGTTTGAAGAATCCCACTACCATTCAGTAACATCGTCGGAACGTTGAGTGGGTGACGGTGTGATTAATCCGAAGAGAACCGGACATTGCCGGCCGCCTACCGGTTAGGTCCGAGACAGCGAACGGGTCAAAGAAGGCAGAACACGAAGGCAACCACGAGGAGTATGAGCGACGACAGAGCTGCAGAACTCAAAGGTGCATTCATTTCTTCACCTCTCTTCGGGAACCCACATTCACCGTTTCCTCAGCACGGATCGCTGCCCGTGACGCGCATGTGCGTGAATCTTGGGTCCGAGCCATGGAAGCCCGCATCGTCCGTGACCAGCTTCAGAGCTGCTATCGTGCTGAGGGTGTCAACCACTACGAGAGTTGTCGCGAACTGTCGGAGAAGTACACCACACTCCTCAAGGAGAACCGGGTAGGTTTATCAATTCTGCTTGTTAGGGGCTTAGAGTTGACAACCAGCCGATTCAGGTGAAGGGCTACAAGCAGGTTGACGTCTAACATGCCGTTTAGACATACTATCGCCGTATTACTGGTAGAATTCCGATCGATTCCCATTCCGCACAGAATGCACTCGGCATGAAATGACATTCGAAAGCACCGTATGAGATGTGAACTGGACAAGCAAGTCTTTTTTTTTTACTTCCGGGACCGACTGCTGCCCTGGCGTTTTCCCTCTGTGCCACTCGCCTCGCCCCCGCTCAGGCCACTTTGCTCGTCCCCTGAGCTGACTGCACCGCCCGCCTTTCGGCTTTTGCCTTTTCGCAAGTGATGTTCCGGGATCCATTCCTCTTGGTAGCCGCCAGCCGAAGTTGCGGTTGAAATAACAGGTGCAGGAGTAATGACTTGTGTTTTCTTCTTCTGTTTGGGCTGAGGAGCGAAGGAGAGGTATGTAACGTAACCAAGACCACCCAGAATGGCGAGAACTATTGCGTATGTACTCAGGCTAAGTACACGGCGTCAGTGACACGTCAATATCAGAGAGGGCGTGTGACGTACAGTTTTAAGTCGAAGATAGAAAGCTCGGGTTCAACCACCGCAACGATCGAGTCGAAAGCAGACACTTTTTGCCTTTCGTCATCAATAAGATACTCGAGCCAAAGACTAAGTTTGATATCGCCAGTCTTGAGTCTAAGGAGCTGTCAATGCCGGAGGTAGCCTATGAGATGAAAAAAGGGCACCCACTCGCTGTGAAAATTATACGGAAGTTGGATGCGCCCGGAGACAGGTAAGTAGATACCATATGTCAGATTATTAGCCTGAAGTATAAGAAACAAAGTGAGTATTTAGCTAAACATCACATCGACGTACGCACCGCCCTGATGAGTTTCTCCGTGGCAGGATCCAGAAAGTCTCCGGCTACGCTAAGGAGAGTGACGTTTCTCCAGGTCCTATTTTCTATATTCAAGAGCAGTCTGTTGCTTTCCCCGTTTACTACATCTGTCGTGCCATTTCATAAGCAACATAGTGAGAGAAAGCTGTGCAGGGTAGGGAACTTACGACCGAAGGGGTTGCTTTCTGGGAATGACGCATGCACCGCGAGTACAGGATCCTCGACGAGAAGATCAGGGGAGCCCTCATCTTCCACTACAGATGCTTCATAAAAGTTCATAGTCAACAAAAGCGGGAGGGATGAACTCAACCGAGGCGAACGTACAGACAACCTCGACCGCGAGCGCCGTACTTGCCAAAAGAGCGACGGCAGAGAGAAGAGACCGAATGCGCATTGTATCCGAAAGTAAAATTTTCCTAGATTGGACCCAGTCTAAATGCAAGTACGCTTCAACGAAGTAGTTTGGAATGGAAAGTGGTGGAGCACAATTCGGCCACGTCGATTCTGGTCTGGTCTCGGTCACATGACCTCGCATCGAGCGCTACCAAAATTAAATATTTTCGAACTAGGCCTGGCTGATGATACACTATACGTATAGACCCATCAATGCATCAAGTTCCGGCCTTCCTCAGAAGCTCCTTAGCAACTTCATCTGCGTCCGCAGTCTGGTCCGGGATCCAAAAGGCCTATTTATTGTCAGATCAGTATAACAAAAGTACGAGTTGGCGACGAACCAATTCAGCACCAGCGGTAGCCATCATTGCTAGGCGAGGATTAAATCGGACGCAACGTGCAGGACCTGGATGCCCATCCGTCTTCGCGAGGGGTTGAATGCGCATCGGTGCGAGCTTAAGGTCCATGGATCCTTCGCGTGAGGGTATATTCTGTACGTCCCACACGCAGATCCGTCCGTCAAGACCACCGCCCACGACGTACTTGCTGTCTGGAGTCCAAGAGACCTCCTCTCCAGAACATCCGCGTTGTGGCTCGATGCTAATTGGTGTATCGAGCCTCCGGCGCTCAAGCCCAATGTGGCCCTCTAGCTTCGCGAGTACGTGGCCTTCGAATGCATCGACAATGTAGTGTGCGTCACCCGAGCAGCCCACAAGGAGATACTTCCCCGAGCTCGAGAACGCCATCGAGGTCATGTAAATGGCACGAGGTGGGAAGCTTACGCGCGCCAGTGTCGGATCGTCGAGTGTGATGGTGAGGAACGGTGCTTTGTCAAAGTTGGCGTGGTCGTACATCAAAATACGCCCATAGTGGTTCACCGCAACGGCAAAGACGACACCTGTTGCATCATACGCAACGAGTGACGGGGCAGGTAGGCTCAAAAGACCGCGACATTGGGGGGCTCGTAAGTCCCACAAGCGCACACTCTTGTCCATGGAGCCCGACATGAACCCATCGTCAACGGGCGACATTTCGAGTGAAATGACGCGCTGGGTATGACCCTTGAAGTACTGTAGATACTTGTTGTCATGCAGGGAGTGATAGCGGATGGTGTCGTCTTCTTTCGTTGACGCGTAGATAATAGCAGTGTTCTTGTGCGTGAACCGTGGGAGGTCGACGCCATACTTCTTCGAATGAAGCGTTTTCGTAGGTCTAGAGGCTATTATCAGTTGGACCTTGAGCAGACAGAGTGTTAAACAGCGACTTGCTTTCCGGTTTTACAATTATACAATCTGAACGTCTCATCTTCTGCAGCAGTTATGAGTTGATCCCCTCTGTCATCAAAAGAAAGACCGGTGATGTGTCGGGGCGGGGTGAGAGTGCGACTTCCTGGTGGCAAAGAGGGAGCAGGCTCGATGGCAGCTTTGAATATTTTTGCAGGTTTTAATTTGGTCTGTGAAGTTCCAGTCAGTGTCGCTGCGTTATGAAGCGTGCACGCATCACCATGATCGCATTGGTAAGTGGCAGCGATGCCACTCCGTTCGTAGGATTGGGGGGTGCCATAGTACTAGCACAGTGTTACGGTGGAATGTCGCGGTGGTTGGACGCGTGCCACAGCGAGCGGAGTTACAAATCGCGCTCAACCTCTGCTCACCATGTCGGACGGTGATGACTCTGCTGCTTTATGGAAAGTCAATCGTACGATACATGAGCTTGTCAAAGACAGGGTGCAGCAAATCATTCTCTGATCTTCATTCCAACGTCTGGCTGAAGGGGCCGACCCGTAGGGCTATCAAGTCGCGGATGAGGAGATCAACATGTCCTTGGCAGATTTCAAGGCGCAATACGCAAACAACGGGGGCACCGTCGAGTGGGCAGCTCTACAAACCATCTTTCCCGACACGTCGTTGACCAGCATTCTCACTTTGCAGTCGGACTCAACTCAATTTTTTCACCAATGCCCGCACAGATCCCTCTAACCAGATATTCGTATTCTTTTCCGACGAAAAAAGCGTCGGGGTGAAAACTATGCGAAAGTCGGTGCATTTAGATGGGCCCTGACAATTCCCTCTCACGCACCGCTTCCTCATCATTTTCAGGCTGCTTAATATTTTGGAGGAAAAGAACATATCCAAGGGCATCATTATTTTCCCCGGTACTATGACCTCTTCTGCTAGAAAGGTCTTGCCTTCCTCTGCATGCTCTTTCAATAGTTGATATTCTAGTGGCACAGGTCATCTCAGCGATGCAGGCACGATTTAGGCTGGAAGAGTTCGCTGAAGCAGACCTGCTGGTGAATATAACACATCACAAACTGGTACCAAGACATGAAGTTCTAGATCCGGAACAAAAAAAGCTCCTTTTGGAGAGATAGTGCGTGACAAATTCATATAGTCCATTCACTCCAGCCTGACAACATCATAGCCGCCTGAAGGAGACACAACTCCCTCGGATACAGCTTGCAGATCCCATCGCTCGATACTATGGTTTGCGGCGTGGTCAGGTCGTCAAGATTACTCGCCCGAGCGAAACCAGTGGGCGCTACGCAAGTTACCGTATCTGTTTCTGACGCATCAATCAATTTACAATAACGCCCCATTTATCGCCACCTGTGCCCATCGGCGTCGTCTTAATGACCTAGCGCTGCTCCCGTATTTTTAACGAGAATATATTTTATTATTGGACGCCCATGTACTCCCAGATTGGGGACCACAATTTCTCCCTGTGCCACAGGCTACCGCTGGTCTACTAGGTTCATACAGCCGTGAAGGCGCTGGATTCAAAATTTCAAAGAGGCTGAAGCATGGCACAGCGTTGTCGCTCTGTTTTCGTCCTCGTGGTCTATCGAAGATCTACTGGATGTAATACCTGCTTCTGGCAGAAGGGGGTATTATCTCCGCGTCACTTGGATGGAACTCTTGGCTCTCAAACCTACGCACGCATTATCTCTAACCCACTCGCTGTAGGTTCCCGAGTCTATTATTGTAAAAGCTATGAGGTTCCACCTACCTCATCTAGCTTTCTTGGCGCCATTGCTGTGTACCAACCGGCTATAACGATGATCTACTTGGTGAACGTGGTTCCGTTCGAGTCATTTATGTCCGAGTGTACGTGTAAGTGGGTACGCACCGGTGGACTGAGCGCCAGGGTAACGTTCCGTCCCACCATCGAATTTGCGATGTGTATGGTTAGTCGCTGTACTCGCGATTTTGGGGAATTCACGAGACAGATTGGATTGGAATCGTTCTATAGCCTCGTGCGCGAGTGCAGTTGCAAGTGGTCTTGACACTGCGGCCTTTTAGAAATTCGTCGTGATTTCCTTTTGATAAGGATTTTGTTTTTCCACTTGGGAAGTTGATGACTGAGCCCGCTGAGCATAGGCGCGTCTGTACAGATAGATCTTGTTACGAGAAATGGCATGCAGGGTCCTCTGCGACCCAGAGCTTCCATTTTAGATATCGAAGGCGACTTTTACTCCATAAATATAGCATTGGGTAACAGCTTGGACGGTCGTCGACTACGGGTGGTAGTGGCGGCCATCAGTTCGGGGCCTACCAGCCGCCGCTCCGGATTTCACGTTTACGTGGCCTTCATCCAGATCGACTATAGCTCAGGCACATGGGTTGGATTGGAAGATTTGGCTGAATTACGATCGAGATTGGGGTGAGCTGTGCAAGTGAATATCCAACCTTGTGCTGTAGGACTGTAGTGCGGCTGGTTTTCCACAAGCGAGCGAATTCCAATTCTTTCGGAGATGACATGATTCGAGTTGTGCCTCGGAGCGGAGACACACAGCCCCTGGAGCACGTGACGTGTGTGGCCAATACTGTAATTTACATATCAAGGAAGCCGATCACGAATCTCATCGGGCGATGGTCCCGGCCGAGATCAAACGTGGATATTGACTCTCAGTTTGAAAATCACACATGATACATACATTTTCCACTCGCTCACTCACCGGCATTAGTCGACTCAGCAGCAAACACCGGACCAACAACTCTCTAGATCAAGTTGTATTCGTCGGAGATGAGTCATTATTATTATCGACTCACTTCCCATCAGCGCCGTGAGCCCGGCACCAGCGGAAGTACGTTCCGTTGTTCGACTCGACGTTACAGCGAGGAACTGGTGATACCCCGTCTACATCTCCTTGTCAAACAAATCACCTACATCGGATGAACAATACCATCACACATGATCCGCATACATTGGCTGAGCAGTCGTGCGCGTGCCCGGGAAAACGCCACTACGACATACCTGGCACCTTTTGACACTGGCTTGTCGGATTGCTCGTAGAACGTATGACTGCGGATCTATTGTTGCGTTGCACACTGCCATTTAGTCACTGGTGCGTTCCCGTTTCCATCCAGAGTCCAGGTGGACTCTTGACTGTTCTTTGGGTTCAACAAGATCGGAAACTCCCCGGGTTGGGGTCCTGTTCACCGGACTTGTTGCTTTACTGGTGTCCTACTCTATTGCCCATATGCAGTCCCCCTATGATCGGCGTCTAATGCGATGCATTCATTAGTCTGCATAAAAGAGCCCACCTTTGCCCCCCTACTGAATCATCATCTACTGAATCCGCGCTCCCAGAAATGCACTCTTCAGCCAATTCCTTTTACCTCCCCGACCTTCTAGTCCTCTCCAAGCCCTTCAAAGGATCCACCAACCCTCACTACAAGAAGGCTGCAGCGGAATCTCGTGCCTGGGTCAACAGCTACAATATATTCACGGACAGAAAACGCGCCTTTTTCATTCAGGGATACAACGAACTTCTCGTGTCCCACACCTACCCCCACGCCGGATATGAAGAATTTCGCACGATCTGCGACTTTGTCAACCTGTTGTTCGTCGTCGACGAGGTCAGCGACGACCAGAACGGTGCCGACGCACGCAGAACCGGAGAAGTCTATCTCAACGCCATGAAGTATCCGGGATGGACTGATGGTTCCGCATTGGCGAAGATGACCGGAGAGTACGTCCCCCCCCCCCCCCCCCCCCCCCCCCCCCCGAGATGGTCTTCGTTGATCCTGACTGCCACCCGCCAGATTTCGTGCACGCCTCACTCGTACTTCGGGGCCTTTCTCATTCCGCCGTTTCCTAAAACACTGCCAGGACTACATCGAGTGCGTGGCGCGAGAAGCTGAGTACCGGGAGCGTGGCGAAGTTTTAGATATGGAGTCGTTCAAGCACCTTCGACGCGAAAACAGCGCAATCCGACTTTGCTTCGGACTCTTCGAATACAGTCTTGGGATCGACTTACCGGATGAGATTTTTGAAAACCCCGTTTTCGAAAGTCTCTACTGGGCTGCCGCAGATATGGTTTGCTGGGCAAACGTGTGTCCCTCCCGTTTCCATTGCTCAACTCCACCCAACTAACAAACGCATCGCAGGACGTTTACTCATACAATATGGAACAAGCCAAAGGTCACACAGGAAACAACATCGTCACTGTCCTCATGAAAGCCCATGGGTGCGACCTACAGACCGCAAGTGACATTATCGGTGCGCACTACGCCGAACTCATGGAGCGCTATCTCGCGGACCGCGAGCGGCTGCCATCGTTTGGCGTTGAGATCGATGCTGATGTGCAACTCTACGTGCGTGCGATGGAGAATTGGCCGATTGGCAATCTCGAGTGGAGTTTCGAGACGAACCGATACTTCGGCCCCCTTCACGACGAGGTCAAGCGCACACGTCTTATTGTACTTACCCCACGGAGGGACGACAGTGATACCGATTCTGATTGATGTGATCCATGACGCATTCACTGGCACTTCATTTTCATACATTAATGACTCGTCTCTTGGACTGTTAGCGTTACGTTACTCTCACATCTGCCACTGCATTAGTTCCCCCTTCCCAACATCATTGCTTATCGCCCCTGCTTAATTATGCCCGCCTTTCCCCCTTTTTTGACAGCGCGTAGTATACCGTATAGATAATGTACAGCCATGTTGCTATGTGCCCGTCTCTGCAACGCAATATTCATAAAGCTTCAATCTGTGTCAGGCTCGACTGCACTCCCTTGATTATGATTATGAGCTGATGATGCCAACCCACAGGTCCGTGGCGGCCTTAAGGGTACGAACTATTATGTCAACGTTTGACGCTAGAAGCTTGGGTGCCTCAAGCTCCTTTTGGGAACGATAAGTTGCCATCCGTGATACACCAATTTGTGAAAGTGGGTCACGATGTATAGTTCGCATCATAGTTAGAAATAGGAATTTCGCCATAGGTCTCCCATCAGGTTTGACCGCAGCTAGTTCCACTGACCGCCACTGGCACAGCACACATCCGAGTCACCAGAACGATGTTTCAGGACGCATAGGCAAGGTCAGCTCGTAGCGCTCTGTCATATGCGGACTGTCTGATCCGGGTTCTGTATTCGTCTGTGTCATGTAGTAAATGTGTGCCACTGCACAGACGAGGGACGATTGCCTTACGGAGATACAAGGCATAAGCATTCGTTGTTCGGGAGAATGTTGATACGAGGTTCCAAATAGAAACAATGTTTCGGATTGCCAGTTGAGGATGACTCGAGTACTTGTGATGACGACAAGCCCCAGTCCTGGGCGGCGATAGCATCGCCCATTTCGCCTATCGCTGATCTACCACAATCCCGAGCGCGCACGCTGGACTTAGGATCCGTTGCACCGACGTACAGTTTAGGGGAGCGGAGTCATGACACACACAGCCCGAGGACGACAGCCACCGGGGCTATAGTGCCAGTCAACGCAAGTTCCAACAAGTGCGCAATGGGCAAAGTATAGGCGCGTATACAGCAATACAGTACGTAATATAACCGCGACACTTGTAGCAATGCCTCTCCCAAGTGGCGACGTTGGCAACGCGATTCTGGCGCAGATGACCTAGGTGCCATGCCATGGCATCCAACCAGTGTCCCCTTTTCCGGGTAATTGTAACGTAGTTCCCAAGGCATTGCGTCATTTTGACGATTACCAGTACTGTACTGCTTGGTTCACTGGCACCTGTGTTGATGATGGTTGTGGGCCCGAGAGATCCAATTCGACGTTAGTTGGCTCTCATCTATCTTAGTATTCAGGCTAAATGGTGTGGGTAAAGTTCCGTCCTCTTCGTGAGATCCGGGGTTACAACAAATGATTGCGTTAAATACTAAAACCGGCCGTTCGTCAAGGTATTATCGCACAAAAAAGAGTAAAGTGCATCTAGCCCCAGAACTCATGGCCGGTCAAACATATAGCCACCGTCCGCGCTGCTCCGCCCACTCCGTGAGTTCTTCAATCCTTTGAGCTTCGAGTGCTTCGCGCAACGAAGACTCTTGACCCAGAGTCCCCGGTGTTGAAAGAGAGCTCAATGCGTAATTCGCCGGGTCGTAAGGGGAGAGAATGCCCAGTCCACTTCCACCGACGGAAGTTAGGTACGGGTGGAACCCTGAGCTAACGAGTTCCCCCGTGAGGGCGTTCAATATGCTGTCATCCACATCTACCGCAGTGATCAGTGGGCAATCGAATGACGGATGAGCACCGGACCCCACCATCTGGAATGAGGGTAACAGCGCATCCTCCACCCCCAGCACCTGTCAGTTTTGTGCTCAAGCCATACGGCTTCGCGGCAGTCTGCGCTCGGATGGTCTCGAGTACAGGGTGGGAGACACCAAGCGCGGCAAGATGAGCATGGTTCTCGGTGATGAGTGCCGCAAGGGCAGAGAGCAGCGCGTCTCGCGGTAGTTCGGCGTCACCAAGGGCACGGCGAGACTCATCGCTGATGCTCTGAATCGACTCGAGAATGCGTTCGACAGCTGCGGGCTCCTGAGGCATCGTCAATACCCGACTCAAAGACCTGGATGCGTGTCCAGAAGAGAAATCTCACCGCGAGTTTCTTGGCGGCGACACCCTCTACAAGTTTCTTTGTGTCTCGAGGGACGCGCGAGTCTGTCAACAAGAATCGGAATGACTTAAATCTGTGTCGAAATCGAGCTATTTCAACACTGTCGCGGCGGCTCATGTTACAGATCTCAACTCACCCTTGAATTCCTTCCATACCACTCTTCTTTCCGAATCCTGGTCTGGTATATGCAAGTGCGCCGCCAAATACAGCGACTGAGTTATCCACTCCGCTGGGATTTCCGTGTAAGATTTTCTCGGCGACGAAGGCCCAATGATTTACTTCTTCGGCGATCTGACGTGGCAACGCACGCCGTCCTGAATGAGATATGTGCACGTGTCCGGGATCTTGCGTTTGCATGTCGGGGGTACGAGATGGCTCAGGGAGGGAAGGTAATGTGATACGTTGGTGGAGGAGGAGAAGGGCGGTCGCAACGCAAGTGGAGAAAGAGGCAGAACTCCCAAGACCCGCACCGACGGGCAGCGTTGATCTCACAGCGAAGCCGAATGAAGGCCTGAATGAAAAGGTCGGTCAGCGCTGATAGGTCACAGCGCTAAAAACCGTACGTAGTTACCTTTCGCCGCCGTGAGTCATCACCATGTACAAGTATAAGAAGGCCACAGAGGCGGCTCGAGCTTGTTTATTCTTGTCTATGCCAGGTGGGAGCCCGCGTTGTTGGATGGCGTCGACTAGTCGCTGATCGAGTGTGTCAGGATGAGGATTGCCGACGCTAACGGGTGCGACGGCATCCCATGGAAGATCGTCGAGGACCCATTCATGTGAAAAATTGTCCAGGTCAATAAAGCGCAGTGCGATTTTACCATCATGACGGGGGGAAGAAAGGCCGTAGCAACGTAGACCGACAGAGGCTGCAATTGCGGTCTGCAGCACCATCAAAACCGACCCAAAAATTGACGCGACTGAAACTCACAACGCCATGGACGACAGCGTGTTCCCCGAACAAAATAACCTTTCCCGGAGCGCTCACAAACCACTCACGGTCTTCTCTCTTCCTCGTTGGATGTTCATTGTAGGCGAGTTTCTCTACCGCGCGGCTAATAGTGACTCCTCCGTGAGGGACAGTAGCGCGCACAAAATGGTGTTGGTCAGCGCCGGCAGAAACGGTAATAGCGCCCGCCTCAAGAAGGGCATGCTCAAGGTCATCGATGAGGTCCGCCGGGTCCTCGATCCCAACACACAAGCGAATGAGATCCTCAGGTAAACCTCGTTCTGCACGCACAGCAGGATCAATGGACGCGTGGCTAGTGGCAGGACAGTTGTGAGGCACATTTGCAGACGATATAGATATAACTTACGACATGACGCATGGCATGCTAATCAGAGAATTGACGCAGCCGAAAGAAACAGAAATGCCCCAAAGACGAGTCGCGCCCACAATGCGTTCAGAGAGGGCCTTGTCTCCAGTGGTGAAAGAGAGCACCGCGCCATAACCGTCGGCATTACGTTCATGGATTTCTCTCCCAGGATGGTTCGCCAAGCCGGGGTAGTGGACTTTAAAACCAAGGCGGTCGAGCATAGAGGCGACAGCCATTGCGGAGGTCTGTTGACGGTCCATGCGGATAGCAAGTGTCTTTATACCGCGCAAAAGGAGGAAGCAGTCGAAGGGGGTGAGTGCATTTCCAATTGCGTTGATGATGAAACCTATTTGCTAGAGGAAAATTTTAAGTACCTTTGTTGGCAGAAGAACCGAATAGGGGACATACCTTGGCTATGTCGTCACTATTGCAGGTAATAACACCTGCCATTAAATCGTGGTGCCCACTAAGATACTTGGTAGCACTATCGTATATAATGTCCGCGCCATATTCTAACGGACGCTGCAAGTAAGGACTCATCATCGTGTTGTCGACTACAACAAGAGCATCTGGGGCATGTTCCTTGACGCGTGCGGCAATGTTCGCGAGATCAGCAACCTTGAGAAGCGGGTTGGTAGGACTCTCCAAAAGGACCATGGCCGTTTTTCCTGCTTTAATGTGTGCGTAGAGATTTGACGGGTTGGTGGTATCAACGTGATGCACGACAACGCCACCATGAGTCTTGATGTAGGTAAGGAGGCGATTTGTGCCACCGTATAGGTCATCGCCAGCGATGACCTCGTCTCCCGGTTTGAGAAGACGGAGGATGACATCGAGTGCAGCCATCCCAGACGAGACGGCGAAGGCATGACCTGCTGAAGATATCTTGGCGATGTGATGCTCTGCGATCAGGGTTGAGCGAGAGCTGGATGCCCTAAGGCTGGTGATCCTCACCGAGATGGCTGCGGGTGGGGTTACCACTCCTCGTGTAGTCGTACTGGCCATCGACACCCTTGAAGGTTGAAGTCTGATATATAGGAACCGAGCTAGAGCCATATTGGTCTTTTTGATCGGGATTGTCTACGGTCGCACAAAGGGTACCAAAACGATACGGCTTGCGAGGACGAAATGGGGAGTCTGGTTCAGGAGTTGGGAGTTCATAGTCTCTGATGAGACCGTGGCTTTGGGCTGAATGAGACATGGGTATTGAGGAAGGCAAGAATGGGGATCAGGCGACGCGGGCATCATGATATGAATGAAATACTCGTGGGACCCGATGGCGAAATGATTCGATTGCTTTGAAAGCTGACCGGCGCTGACCCGACATCCTCGGCTCGGCTCGAGCAACTGTAGCCCATATGCCCCGAAGACAACGTATGCTCTTACTTTTCAAGGTTTCTAACCCACTCTTATGAACTACTCAAGCCGTAAGAAAGGCCCAAGAGAGCCAACCACTCGATGCCGAGATCATTGCAAAACGCACAAAACGACATCTCGACGAGCTCGAGGTGCAGCTCCTTGCGGCTCGCTTCCGATCCATTATCTCATTGTACTCGTTTCACACGCAGCGCTCGAATTATGCAGAGCCGTCCACCTCGTATCTCGGAATGGATGAAGACGACCAAGCCGGAAAATCCGCCAAAGGCCGTGCCCGTCAGACAGTCTCGGACAAACGACAACTCTCCGGTCCTAGCGCGAAGAGGAAGAAGGCCAATATGAACATTCGCACAGCTATTCTCTACAGAAAGAATTTTGCAGCCCTCATTGAGGAATCGGTGAGCGTCCCGTCTAACTCACGGTGCTCTATTAATTTCATTGTCCAGGGACTAGTAAACCTCCCTTCCTCGATCCCCACTTATCTTACCGCTGCCGCTGCTCCCGCCAAGAAGCCGACACGGCCGCTGTGCACTGTCTGTGGGTATTGGGGCAACTACAAGTGCAAAAAATGTGCCATGCATTTTTGTGGACTCGACTGCCAGGGTGTCCACGATGAGACAAGATGTGAACGACGCGTCATCTAGACGTGACCGTCTCCCCGAAATACTGTAAAATAGGTTCTTCTGGCACACCCCTAGCCGTCTGTTCATAAGGTGCCTGGTTTTTCCCTCGTACTCTTCGAATCTCACATCCCCGAACGTGACTTTTCCATTGTACCTAGTCACCCATGACTCACAGGTGAGCATCATTTCAACCCCAAAGATAGTCGTTCTCGTTTAGGAAAGTAGACCCCCCCCCCTCTGGATGCACTTATCTTGTGTTATGTTGGCCGTCGGCGAATACTAGCTGCTGAGGTGACTGTCGTCATGCATAGGATTCTGCCGCTTCCGCTCTACACTTTTTGAGCCGTTCGGGTTACGTCCACAGCGATTCGGCCGCGGAAGCTCCCCATAAACTTAACAACTGAAAGTACCATTTGTCCGGTACTTGTACTCACATTACCGGTCACACCGACTCGCGACTCGCTTGAGTGGTGTCTGATCAATGGCCCACCAAACTCGCGGAGAATGACTGCCTTCATTTGGTGGTGGTGGTGGGGTCACTGTGAGCCGTAATAGAATGGTTGTGATCAATTGATGTCAGGAGGGGCACAACTTAGCGATTGTTCAGAACAACTGCACTATGTTGCGCGTGCTGGCCCGGGGGTTGGGTCATGCAGACATTTGAACATTAGTGGTGCTGCAGTATGATATCAACTCGTTACATGTGCCATCGTATCAGCACTCCCGCTTTGGAGTCTGGACAATACCTGGAATAGAATTATCACCTTTCACCTTTCGTCGAGCGGCAATTCTTGTAGTGTATCGAGTTGACCTTACCAATCAAGGCTTCTCAGGGGTTGGTACACGCGTTCATTTACTTCCTGTTTGTTTGTATATCAATTGCATGATACAGTATGGTTGATTACAGATGATTCTAAGTTGATCCTAACAATAAATGATGTAAAGCCTCTAAGAGAGAAAGTTAAGGTTACGATGAGGATGGGTCTAGCAATAAGGTCATGTGAGCTTCGCCAACTGAATATTATCTTGCCCAACATTTGTGGAGAAATATACGTTCTTCAGGAAGACATCCCCTACTAACAACTGCTGTGGGCCACCGATCTGGCCAGGAACAATTCCGGACACGCAGTCTCCGGTGGGGTCGTTCGGGTCGGCAGGCGCGAAGGTGATATCACGGGAGTCAATAGCGAAGGATTTGCCACCGAAACTGAGAGCAAGAGAAGCGTTGGTCGTACATGGGATCAAAAAACCACCATTTCCATCGCTCTTGGAGCCAGGAATGGCTTTATGTATGGCTTGCACGTCTGCGGGTGGCGCAACAAACAAGGTGGTGCCAGTGTCCAAGATTGCGGTACGGCCAGTGAGACCGAGATCATTTCCATCAACTGTTACTGCATCCATCGTGGCCTCCCAGAAACCTTGGGTGTTCACGTTCGGTAGAGCGACGAGGGTTGCTTGATCAAACTTGCTTGGGTCCAGTCCCCCGAAGGTGATCTCACCATCGTTCTTCTGATCAGCGAGACGCGATATCTTGTACGAAACAATAGCGTCTTTTATCAATCCTTGCTTGGCGAGCTCTTCAACTGGCGTGGGTGTTCGTTGCTCCGAGAGAGTACTCTTAGCCAGACCCATGAGACCATCGAATGTGGAATTGGTAAAGTCATCGGTTTCTTGAAGAGCCACGCCAAACGTATGAGCAGTAAGCTGAAGACCCGCGATAGCGATATTGTCTTTGACGATATTCCCGGCAACGGCTCCTTTGCCATAAGTCACTTGGAAAGGTTGTTGTGTATCGACAAATGAAGTCGAGGACTGGGGTCCAAGGAACGTGTGATTGCCCTGCATGTCGAGTCGCGTAAGTGTGGGCCGAATGCGAACTGGCCTGAACAACTTACACAGTCGGTTCCTTCCGCGGATTGACACCCCTCTGCTCCAACCCAGAGATCGGCAGAGCCAGAATCCATCAAGATCAAGAAATCGCGGGGAGGAGTGCCCATTTGCACAGTTGCGAGATACCCCACATCGTTGCTAATAATATCAAGGGCTAGAGAATTTGCGGCCGTGGGTTTGCTGGCCGGCGTGACGGTATCGTCGAGCAGGGCTTTCAGGTCAACGGGACTGAAACCTGTATTGGCAGCGTCCCTCAATGCCTTCTCACTAGACACAAGCAATGAGTTAAACAAAGTGTGGAAGATGTGTAAAAGTGCGCACGGATTTCCTCGATCCAGGACAGCACCAGCGTGGCCAACCCGGGGTGAGCCACGACCGGTGAGGTGGCACCTCACGAGAAACAAGTCTTCCCAAAAGTTCTTCAGCAGATGGTTCCTCACGACCCGTCATGCGTGCGAGACGTCGGTGTGAGCGGTTGATGTGTTGTTGGAGGAGCTATCGTGAGAACTATGAAGAATTCATAATGGTTAGGGGTATGAGTTACTGACCAGCTGAGGGTGGATATCTTGCCGCGTTGGAATACGCTTCAGAGGCAGAGTGACGATGCCCGTTTGTCCGGGACTCAAGGGGATGGCATTTGCTTCAAGAAGAGATAGAGAGAGTAGGCTTCCCAGAAGCAGGATGAAAGGAGAGGTTGACTTCATCGCGTCAGTCCTGGACGGTGATATTTATGCAAAAATATTAGGTCAAAAAAGGACCAGCCTGTAATGAGCAACGAAGGAGAGGAGAGAGGACTCGAGGGGGTAGGGTCAAAGGTCGGTAGAGGTGCATTCTTTTTATATGCACCGTGGAATGGCAACAAGGGTAAAGTCCTCGCAACAACCACAACCGCACACGAGGGACTCTGCACGCGGTGTGTTCTGCTTTTGTTATCGCCTTCTAGTACAAGAGAAGAATGAACAGAGCTGCTCGACCTCCGCGGAAAAGCACGTTACCAGAACAATAGAACGCAGGCATCTTGCCGGTATTGTGATAGCAACAATAGCGACACAAGGGCTATTATTAAATGGGGTCGGCTGGGGATCCAATAACCATGTGCATGAGGCTTTGACAGTTGTATGTGAAGATGTGACCCTGTCATACTCACTCATATTGTGGTGTTCGTCACGACGAGCACAAAGTGCGTGTGCTGCGAGTGGCTGTAATTCCGACTCTTGGCACTGGCCTTGAAATTTCCTGACCTCAGAATCCCTAAAATTGTGATGCAAATCGATACTGTATCTGCACACACGACCATGAGCCGGGTGAAATGTCATAGCGACTGACTGGGAAATTGAGTACACATGCGATGCGGTAGCGTTGCCGCGAGTTGATGCGGTCCGATTCGAGTTGGCAATTCGAGAATTTCTTCACACGCGAGTTATTTTCGGTGGACTTCAAGGTAGATTTGGACAAATCCGAAGGTTCCCACACCTTGCACGGCGTCTTCAGATAGTCCAAACCAGGTGAGGACAGACATTTTATAAGAAATTTTTGGAGACAACTCGCGAGTAGCACACTGAGTCAGGATTGTGATCAATTGAATTGACACCGGTGTGAACTCTACGTGGCGCTCTTGGCTTGGTAAGTAATGCTCGAGAATGGCCTGACTTTTTTTTCGCGCGATAATAAATAAGCGGGTTGCCTAGGGGTCTGGTTTTAGAGGACGCCGCCCTCGTGCATCACGGAAATGGACCTCGTACTGAGCCTCGCAGACGAGTACCTCCTTGACAAGGCATGGGGTTACATTGTACCAGCCTCTGTCTTCGTGTCCCCCCCACTTCAGGCGAACATTTCCCAATCGAGCGTCGCACCAATTGTCTCACCAACAACTTGGCATCACCACCTCCTCTCTCTACTGCCACACCCCCCACTACCACCTAGCCACGACGTTTCCATTTTAACTGTCTCTGCATGGCCTCGTGACTACATTCCGCGCCAGCTTCTCTCTCTTTCGGCCATTACATTGACCGGCATTTTCTTCCTCTACTTCATCTTCGCCGGTCTCTCTTATCGTTACATTTTCAATCATGAGATGATGAGCCATCCGCGCTTTCTCAAAAACCAAGTCAAGCTCGAAATTCAATGCAGCTTGCGCGCCTTCCCTGGCATGGCCCTCCTTACTCTGCCTTGGTTTCAAGCTGAAGTCCGTGGATACTCCAAGTTGTACGATAGCGTGGGTGACTATGGTCTTGCGTATCTCTTATTTTCGATACCGTTGTAAGACCTTTCGCCATCCCCGTTACACCTTCTTTGACATCAAACTGCAGCTTCCTGGTTTTCACTGACTACGGCATATACTGGGTACACCGCTTGTTACATCACCCCCTGATCTACAAGTACGTTCACAAGCCACACCATAAATGGCTCAGTACGTCTCCTCATCGCTCCTGGTTTCTACCCCCTCTGAACCATGGTCGCAGTCCCAACCCCCTTTGCTTCGCACGCGTTTCACCCCCTTGACGGTTACCTACAATCCGTGCCTTATCATCTTTTCATCTTCGTCTTCCCGTTGCATCGCTGGCTCTATCTAGGCCTTTTCGTGTTTGTAAACTTCTGGAGTATTCTCGTGCGTCTCCATCCGACTCATCCGCGTCCCAATTTTTATCCCCGATCCACAGATTCACGACTCAGACATGATTACGGGCCACGCTCTCGAAAATGTCATCAACGGACCGGCGCACCATACCCTGCATCACCTTTATTTCACCGTTAATTATGGGCAATATTTCACATGGGCAGATAGATGGGGGGGCTCTTACCGGCAGCCGGCTTCCGAGCTTGATCCACTGCTTGAGGTCCTTGCTGCAAAAGAAGCGAAAAAGAAAGAGGCGATGGGAAAGGCGGAATAGCTCGCGAGCATGAACATATGATGATAACAGTAGAATTTGATGTTATAGTATTGCATATCTACTACCTTACTAATGCAAGAGGAGAGCGAGACACAACTGCGTCGTTACGGTTCGATCAGCTACAGGTGAATCTACTCGTCACTAAAGAAATCTGGTCATACGTCGACTGTCAGAGTGGGTCAACTATGACACAACATATACAAGATCTTGAGCGACGCAACAACGCAGCGGGTCGCGCGTACTCTACATGATGACAGGACCGATGCATGAGGGCACATTGGCTCCGCGCGGCTCGTCACCGCTTTTGTGAGCGCTTCTTCACCTCGTCATCTTTAACTGCATGCAGCATGATTTTGTTGGGGTGTCCAGGGGTATTACCCGAATGACCTTTTGACCAGTCATACGATACGGCGTATGCAAAAATCGTTCCCGTACGATTGAACGCAGAGGAGGAGACTGGGCCTGGACACGGATCGAACGCTGTTACGCACAATTATCAGCAAGGACGTAGAGCGGGACAAATAACGTCAAATACTTTTCAATCGCGTGCGCGAGTCTTTGTCCCAGAAGTTGATTGTGCCATCTGAGCCTGTGGTACGGACGAGTCAGATGAGATTAAGAGCGAACACAAAGACGGAGTGTACCGCAAGTCGAGAATGTGCCATGCACAGGGTGGAAGTTGATATCGTTTACAGCAAAAACGAGGGACTGGTCTTTGGAAGTGGCCGTTTGGTCGCGGCGGTGGCACTTGAAGGAAAAGTTATTCCTAACCACGCTCGCTGATCAATACTCAAACTAAATGAGTGAGAGGTTCGAAGGTCCGTACTGTGAATCTTTCTCGTCGACATATCTTGGAAAGCGTACATCATCAGACCAGGCTGAAGCGAAAGAACGGCAACATACTGGATAGCTACGCGCCCTTCAACGCTGCCCATGGCGAAGCCAGTGCCGGTAGGGAAACAGGATATCACCCGCGTTTGCCATTTTAATGGGGACATCATGGTCTGAGACGAGGAGTCAATACCGTGATAGAGGAGAGGACCCACATACGCGCGCACCTTGTAGGGAGTCGTGGGATTCGTGAGGTTGAAAATCTGGACGTGACGCTCTGCGGTGCCGACGACCAAAAGCGGGTACGAGACATCGAGTGTGTAGCACCTCTCTGGCAGTTGGACCGTGGAGACTGGATTTGCTGAACGCATATCCCAGTACTACTCAAAGGTCAGACACCAAGCCCGAGGGGGGGGGACCAAACTCGATTTACCTTGACGGTTTTGTCCCAAGAGCTGGTAGCGAGAATGCTGCCCTGTGGCGTCTCGAGCCATTTGACGACCTTCACAGGCGCGTCGTGTTGCGCGACCTGTTGCGCCTGCCCTGTTTGGATGTCGTAGAGACGCGCGGCATTGTCACCTCCGCCAGATATGATCTTGTTGCCTTCCTATAGAGCGATGATCAAAGGGGAAACCAATTACGACCATTGTGAGGAGTGCTTACTTTGTTCCAGCAGACCGAGAGCACCGGCCCCTGGTGGCCATACATTGCTTTTCCTTGAGTCTGGCCATTCACCCCTACTTCGTATATCCTCACCTAGAAATTCATGTTTTCGCGTGAGGAAGCATGTGGGAGGAGAACGCATGGACACACATTATTGTCCCAGCTCCCAACTGCAAGGAAATCTGCCACGGGGCAGAAGGCAAGAGAAGATATCGCATCTGGGGGAGGATCTGAAACTTCAACGTCCTTCTCCGCCGTTGATGAGACATTTGCGGATGTGGAACTTGCACCGAAGAAAGCCATGATAGATGATAGGAACGGTCTTAGTTTACGCGTCAACCATGCCTGTGGTGACTCGTGTTGGGCACATAAGTTACATAAGCAATAGACTGGCGCTCCGGGTTATTGACGACCAATGTCGTTTTTAATCAGAAACAAAAGTTACATCCATCCCAGGAAACACTGGAGTACTATCACACTTATCCTTGTGGATTCGAAAAATAGCCTGATACAAAAACCGACGAGCCTGGGACTCGAACCCAGAACCGCTAGCGCCGGAAACTAGCACGCTACCATTGCGCCAGCTCGCCAACTGGATGACGTTGTCCAAGGCACATTGACAACCGTTCGAGGTACCGTTTACCTAAGACGTACATGTACAAAGAGAAGATCGCGAACACCTTTTTGGGCACTGCGAGACGATCGATGTGCAAAAAATGTAATGGGGCAATCTTGGGAGCAATTGTTGGCCAGGGCGATAACAAGGTTGTTTCTGATTCGTTGGAAGGCTGGCTATTCGTGATCGTTACAGTAAGCAAAAGAACCTCTAGAACCTGTATAACAACGGGCCTGAAACGAGCCCACAGAGTGGAGAGCGTGGAGCCATCGGTGGCGGTTGGCAATATTACATTCCTATCGGTCGGCCGTGATGGGCCGACGGGGTTTGCCAGTGTACATAGTACATAGTACATAAGGTCATTCCATTCAATCGTCACCATTAACTGCTCACCCAATGTCCCCAATGGCTCATAATGATTCTGATCACCCTTCTCAAGATGAAGAAACCCCTCTGCTCTCTTCGGAAACTGTAACAGAGAATCTGGTGACGCCTATTCCGTGGGCTCAACTCTGGGTACTGCTTGTTCTCCAGCTTGCGGAACCACTCACCTCTCAAGTCATATACCCTTTCGCCCCAGAAGTACGTCACTTCTCTCAATACATCAGTTCTATTTTCTTAGTCCTATTATACAGTTTGTCCGTAATGTAGGGATCACGCATGGCGATGAATCCCGCGTAGGATATTACGTTGGCCTACTGGTGTGTTCCAAAGTTTACCCTCTGCGTGCTCCACATAACACTCGTCCAGCAATCTATATTCTTTGCCAGCCAAGCTCTTACCGTCCTACTGTGGAGCAGGCTCTCTGATGTCGTCGGTCGTAAGCCGATCCTCCTCACGGGGCTTTTCGGCCTGTCACTGTCTATGTACTGTTTCGGCCTCTCCACGTCTTATTGGGGCGCCGTTTTTAGGCATGTGATCACGTCCCCCATCACGAATGCGTCACTCTAACATGTCTCAGCCGGAGCCTTAATGGAGCACTGAACGGCAACTCTGGCATTATGAAGAGTATTGTCGCGGAGATCACTGATCCCACAAATCTTCCGCAGGTTTATGCTTACATGCCGGTCTCATGGTCCGTTGGTAGCACATTGGGGTGAGTAGGATGCACTCTCGGACGATCGGCAATAAAACGGTATCTTGCAGCCCAATGATCGGTGGGGCTCTATCACGTCCCGCGGAACGCTATCCAAACACCTTTGGAAACTCCGAGTTCTTGAAGAAATATCCATACTTTCTTCCATGTGCAGTCCCTGCGACTTTCTCGGCGCTGGCGTGGGTCCTATCTTTTGTTTTCTTAAAGGAGGTAGGCACGAACATGGGTTCTGTGCATTTCAGATCTAACTTACAACTTGCCCCTTAGACTGTATCTTCTCCAGTGACTTTTCGCAGTCTCTTGACCAAGAAGTCTGAACCCTCTTCCTCCGTTGTGGAAATGGATGAGGCCGAGAAACCATATCCGCTGCGCCGGTTGATGACGCGGCCAGTACTGCTATCTGTCCTAAACTACGCGGCTCTTTCGCTCGTGGACATTGCCTATCGCGCAATGCAGCCACTGTTCTATAGTACACCCGTTAGCAACGGTGGACTTGGGCTTGCGCCTCCAGCAATCGGCAGGATCCTTATGTACTTTGGCATATTGAATGCGATCTTCCAGGCCATTTACTTCGCCCGCATTCATGCGCTTTTGGGCACGAAGAAGCTGTTTATCGGTGGGCTGCTCTGTGGAATTCCCATGTTTGTACTTTTCCCTGTGACGAGTGCCTTGGCACGGGCATATGGCGTGGGCAGTGTTGTATATTTGTCAGTGGCCCTTCAAGTCGCATTCGCCCTAGGTGTAAACTCATCTTACGGTATGCTATGGTTGTCGGTGACTGAATAAAGGTTAAACTGATTGATTTCTTTAGGTTGCATCTTCATTTATCTCTCTGCTGCATCTCCCAATCGTGCATCTTTGGGTGCGACGAACGGTCTTGCGCAGTTACTCGTCTCCATAATGCGTGCCATTGGTCCGGTAGTTACCACGTCGCTCTTCTCCTTGTCATTGGCAGAAGGGTACCTGGGTGGTGGGATGGTATATCTTGTCCTTTTGGGTGTTTCAGTGATGTCCATCGCGTTTGCTACCGCCCTTCCACGGCAAGTGAGGCGGTTGATGTAGCTCACTGGCAACACAGCGACGTGGTCACAGCATTTGGAACGCCGTTACAATGACTTTTACACGAATACCATTGACACGGAAGCATGCCCACCAGGAAAAGGTGTAGTTATTAACGATATAAAGTAGTTGGCTTAAAGTCATGTAATAAGCGATTTCACATCCGTCGGATGGAGTTCTGCGTGTTTTGGTCGGGTACACGTTGTCATCGGCAACATCTGAAGAATATTCTGAGTGCATGTCCACAAGTGGAGGTGTTATAAAGAGGCATCTTGTCACTTGTTTGGTGCATCCCAACTCCAAGCAAATTCGTACATAATCGTACAAAAACAAACCTTCAAAGCCTCTGCATCAAAATACATTGTACGCCCTTGCAAGTGCTACAGTCTCCGCCGGAGCGATATCCGCAAGCTCACCATTGGCGCGCACATCGAAGGACTCAGGGTCAACCGTTACGTGTGGCGTGGCGTCGTTCCATTTCATATCCCTTTTACGAATGTGACGACAGCCACGCACTGCCTCCACACGCTTGGACAACCCATATTGGGCGATAACTCCAGAGTCGATCGATACCTTCGAAACAAAACTGACCGAGTTCCGTGCCGCTGACGCTGGATGGGCGCCCCACATGGGCCGCCCGTAGAAGGGTTGAACTGTAGGAATGGATGCATTTGCATCACCCATCTACAGCCCAGGTATGAGGGAATGAAGTCTACGTTGCTTCTGAAATCGTACCTGCGCCCAAGCTATGACACCGGATTTGAGCACCATCTCGGGCTTGGAGCCAAAGTTCTCTGGCTTCCAAAGGACGAGATCAGCCAGTGCTCCAACAGCAACCTGTCCAACCAAATGTGAGATTCCATGGGTGATCGCACTACGGAAAAGTACAATTAACAGTAAGAAAAGGATAATTCAAAATAACTACTCACGGATTAATGGTATACTTTGCAATGTATCGTTTAACTCGCCCGTTGTCGTGACCCTCGGAATCACCGAGAGTAGTGAGTGGGCCACGGAAGGTCCGCATCTTGCTTGCCGTGCGCCACGTGCGACTCACAACCTCAGCGACGCGGCCCATTGCCTGGGAGTCCGAACTGATCATCGAGATCGCACCGGAGTCATGGAGCACGTCTTCAGCCGCAACTGTCTCTTTGCGTATACGAGATTCTGCGAAAGCCAAGTCTTCTGCATTCGATTTGTCCAGGTGATGGCACACCATTAGCATCTATTCCTAGGGTGAGACGGGGTGAGAGTGGGTGAGCTAAGTGTCGTACATCCAAGTGTTCGTCGAGAGTGTTGTTCGCAAAGGGTCGGGTCGGGTTTGTAGAAGAGGGCAGGACATTATCGAGGCCACAGACAGTGATGATGTCTGGGGCATGCCCACCGCCTAGATGGGAGTCAGCTACCGGGGACGGTAAATTGAAAGATGTACAACCTGCCCCTTCGGTATGATATGTATGTATGGTACGACCGCCAAACGCAGCGATTGTCGCTATAACGAGATGAGGAAAGGGACAACATGTCTCTGTGAGACCTACTCTCTACGAAGCCAGATTCGTTCAGAGTATCTGTGTGTATGTTTACCTGAAGTTTCACTGAGTGCGCAACGACGCTGTGGCATACGATCACAACAAACCTGGACGTCATGAGTATCCCCAACGTTCAATGCGTTGACGATGGCTGCTGGAGTGGAACCCCAGTCTTCGTGGATCTTCAAACCTGCTGCGCCAGCTTTGACGATATCTTCAAGGGCAGAAGGGCCTGCATCATTGCCTTTCCCCGTGAAAGCAAAGTTCATCGGTAATGTATCTGTGGCGGCCAACATGTGCTTGATGTAAAACGGGCTTGGTGTGCACGTTGTCGCATTTGTTCCGGCACTAGGACCAGTCCCCCCACCAATCATCGTTGTTGTACCCGAAGAAAGCGCTTCGATGACTTGTGTTGGTGAGATATAGTGGACATGTGCGTCGATCGCGCCAGCAGTGACAATAAGTTTCTCTCCAGCGATTACTTCGGTACTTGATCCGACGATTAGCGATGGGTGAACGCCATCCATGACATCTGGGTTTCCGGCCTTTCCAAGACCTACGATGGACCCATCTTTCACCCCGATGTCCGCCTGAGCTAAGGCTCAGCTTGGGAGCTGGTTCAGAAGATGGCCGCTCACCTTGTAAATTCCTGACCAATCAACAATGAGCGCACTGGTGATAACGAGATCAAGGGCTTCCAACGCCGGGCGATTCGTTGCCTGTCCCATGCCTTCACGGATAGATTTTCCTGCTAGAGTGTCAAATAAGTTTGCAATGTTTCCTGGATAGAACTCGCCTCCACCAAACTTGACTTCATCGCCATATACCGCCTACGCGGTATGTATAAGATAGCACCTCGTAACAACAGGATTGTGGCTCACCTCATCACGCTCTACCTCTATCCATAATTCGGTATCTCCCAATCGTACACGATCACCAACAGTTGGCCCGAACGCCGCTATGTATGTCTCGCGGCTAACCGAAGTGTCTCCACGCACCTCTTGTGCACCCGGCTCCGGTATAGATAGGAAGCCGCGTTTTAGCAGATCCGACAGTATTGCGTCGCGTGATGCGTGATCGAGGGGACCGGTTGCAAGAGAATTACCGCCAGAGATAATTTTTGCGCCCCCGATCGTGCAGAGGGTCACTGTTTTGACGTCCCCCGGTTCGAAACGGACTGCGGTACCTGCTAGGATATCAAGACGTTTTCCATACGCGCGGCCGCGATCGAAAGACAGGGCATTGTTCGCCTCGATGAAGTGGTAGTGCGAACCAATCTATGTTTGGTCGATACTATGCACCCATCTCGCTTTTGTACACCTACCTGCACTGGCCGATCTCCGTTATTTGTAACACGGAGGCGAATGCGTTCACGACCTTCGTTGATAATAATGTCCTCTGTGCGCGCTATGACTGCACCTGGGAGATTCTCTCGCGAATAGAGCAAGGGATCTTGCACCGGGAAAAGGTCATTGGACGGGATGGGGAGAAAAGACCCTGAGAGGGCAGCTGCTATATCTCCATCTTCGGTTTCGATCGGATTGTGGACAGTCACTAAAAAGACACTTTGCTGGTGATCAGGTCGTAGAAAGGAAATTTATGAATGCTGAGAGACCCATCGTGGAATGTGCCTTCTACTTGGATTTCGTGTAAAAGTAAAGGAACTGATGGTAAGACGTGGCGTCTTCCCAGAAGTCTCCTTCCCTTATCCATGAGCTCTGAAACGGAATAAATACCATCACGTATGAGTTCTTGAAGCTGAGAAGCGATGAGAGCAGTCGCTTCAGTCTGATTCAAACGGAGACCCCTCGCCAGGCGTTTCTGGGAAAGAAAACCGAGCTATACGAGAAAACAGTTAGACATGGATAGGATAAATGATATAGATATAATACTTGATGGAGTGCGAGCTTTTCGTGCTCCCGAGGTGACAGACGCATGCTTGTCTGTCTGACAAGATCAAGTGTCAGATGCTTGGCCAGATAAAGGGTGGTCCCCCCACCTTCCTTTTATGGTATGTTGCTCTCACATATGTTTGTTTGTTTCAACTTCAACTCAGAAATCACCTTGCTTGCCAAGGTCATATGGCAGGGTCGAAATTCGTGCAAATCGCAAACAACGACAAATAAGAGATAATAACAAGCCAAAGCCACTAAAAAAAAACCAAAGCCATAACAACAAACCAGAATTTTGCACACTGGCTCTCCTTCTGCACACTGGCCCTCCTTCCACCTACATACCATTTGTATCACACCTCTTTGAGATGTCTTAGAGCCTGTTCAGTTTGGATTCTTCAAAGAATCTGATGTGAGATTCTTTTGAAGTGTGACATTACATAAGACTCATCATGCCAGTGGAATACAACCAATTTGGTTGTGGTGGTGTGGTTTCCCACGGCTAGCTGGGGGGCAAGGATGGGTTGGAATACCTGAAAATTGCTGCCACGGCAGTAGATCAGCTTCCACCCTCACTTACAGGTGGCCCACACACACACACACACATACATACAATGAACTGAACAAACTAAACACTCCCACACACAAATGAGAGGCACCCATAACCAATAAGTGAGAACCAAACATAGACAACACCCTGCAAGAGTATGAGTGTCAGACACCACAGTGCCTAGGCACATCACCCACCCATCCTCCCACATGGGATGAGAACTGGAAGAACCCACCCACCCAAGAGCCCCCTCCCTGTGAACAGGGACACCCACCCACTCACTCTGGCAGAGAACGCTCCCCAAAATGACCCCACCCCAGTAACACCCCCTGCCACCCCCCCTGATGACCACAGCTAAGCCCCCTCTCCCCCCTGACCTAACTCGACTGGGACAAATAGGTGCATGGACATAAGGCTAAGCCCTGAATGCTGACCACAATACACTGTGGGCATTATGAGATGTTAAGCCATCTTTTATGCTAATTTAATGGAAAAAATATTTCAAAAAAGCTTTGAAAATAAGTGCACAATACATTGTAATCTCATTCACAATGTAGTCTACAATAAATCAAGGGTGACAATGCCCAACACATGCTAATTACATTTATAATATATCCAGCCATGTAACTTGCATGTGTTTATCCAAGTTATAATGCTACCACGGCGTTAGTCTGACTTGGACTTCGTATAACGGCGTTCACGACTTAGCAGATTCGTGTGACCCTTTCAGAGTCTCAATGATCCCGTAGAAGACGACCAAGGCGATCCACAGGATTTGTCCAAGTAGTACTAAGGCAACTCCAAGTTGATGACTTGAGAGTGCCAGTGTCCTAGACGCGAAGGTCAGGAAGACAATGTTTGAAGGCCGAAGGCGCGAAGGCCACTGAAGGGAGTCTAGAAAGGAATCGAGTGGTATTCTGAAGAAGACCAAGATGGCGTATCTTGGTCTTCACGTCCCACTATTTATACACATTGTAGAGGCAGCTTTAAAGCTCCTCTTGTAAGTAATGTCCTCTAGCGTAAGTAGCTCGAACCCTACTACCACTATCCTAGGAATGAGTAATACTAGTTATCACATGCTAGTACTCCTCCTGCTGACTGATCCGTAAAGTCCATGACTAATTCCTACTTACTATTGTAGTCATAACTGTATAGTAAGAGTCCACTTCATTCTCCGTATTGTACTTCGGGTCCGTCCATAACACAAGTCATTTACAATAAACACAATGCATACATTAAAAATTTATTGTGAAATTTATTCTTAATATTATTCACATGTTGTTGAGTGTTACATTGGAAATACATTTGACGCGACACCCGATGTCATGATGTCATGACTCAATGACTCTAGATTGTTCCATTAACAGTCCAGTGGTGGATATGTACGCTATTTCACGATCCACAGTCCGACTGTCACAACTCTGTCACACCTTGAGCAATCATTTATTTCCCATGTCAGACAACCCTCTGAATTTTCAAAGCAAGGGACAAATTCGACGACTAGTGCAGGGTCTAGAACTAGTCATTCCAACTCCCAACAGTCATCGGTGATCGTATACACACTCCAATTCATTTGTTACAGTACTCACAAACCTACAATTGACCTAGTTATAACTTCGCTCCCTTCTCCCTTCTAGTTTCTGTTGTGCTGATTGTTGCTCACATAACCCAGCTTGGTTCCCCATTGCCACAAATGGAAAGGACCCGGTCATGGTTGAGGGGACATTCCGCATTTCTGGAAATGCTTTCCCATTGTCCACCAACACAGAGCATCCAATACTGATAGGTTTTAGTAAGTGCGTCAAAATGAACATATAAATGGCCAGTCTTCGATTGGGGGATCACGGGTGGTGACTGAATGCTCAAATCAGACCAAGAGGAGTACCAAATAATGTAGCCGCTCCCAGAACTGGAGCTGAATGGTCGCCGATACATTTGATAGCCAGCATGTGCACCCCAGATGATGTAGCACTTGCGACGCCGGAGTTAGAACCCGGAGGCTCAATTACAGTCTGGGGCTGAGTACCACTGGAACTGAGACAATACAATAAGAACGCGTGGGAAGAATGAACAGCTGTGAGGTGCACGCACCTTCGTGCCTGTGTATGCATTTCTGTGAACTTCGCCATTCTGAGGAGTGCAGGAATGATAACTTGCTTTGCCTGAGGCGAAATAGAGTTGAGATGAGCGCTTAAAACCTGGTCGAGGCCATAACCACTGAAGTTCATTGCCATCAAGTTGGCCATGGCGTGGGCGACGGCGAGTAGGGATGGGGATGACGTGTGTGGTTGTATATCTAGTGAGAAGAGTTTGAGCAGAAGGATTCTTTGCTAAGATCGCATAATCAATCGCAAAGAAAGGAAGCCCAGAGAAGGATAAAAGTTAGTAGTTCGGAGTCGCGAAAATGAGAAGAGAGTTGGTCTTGAAGTAGAAGAGGAAAAGGAAGCAGCGCGAGAATGACGTCGAATATCCTAATCTTTGGACCTGACCTCAAGAAGTTGTTTGATCACATGGGAAAGGGGTGGACGAAAGTAAGAACGGGGGAAATCAACCGATACATTTCAACGCACGATTCTGGAGCCTTATATACATGCGAGCCGTACCCAAGGCAAACGCAAATCGAAACGGCTAAGTCAAAAGTTGTGAGAATAAGGTGTAAGGTGGGGGGAAAGGTAAACGAAGAGTCCGTGGTGGAGAGGTGTCAACAGGTGAAAACACGAGGCGAACGCGAGGAGAAGGTACGAGTCATTGTAAAAGTAGGGGAGTCGGTGAATGAGGGAGCATGGCCAAACAACAGCGCTGGAGGTATCAACGACGCGCACTATGAGTACAAAGAAATGTCAGAAATAGGTAAGTAAAATTGAGAAATATGGGGGCACGCCTGTGCCCGAGACAAAGTGCGTGATCCTAAGACGATCCGGCCAGGAAATGAGGCTTGAGGGGCTACAATTTGAAGTCGATCGGCCGAGGGTGAAGATACAATTGACAAGACGAAGTCGAGACAGGGAATGAAAAAGGGGAGAATGGTGAAGGCATGGCAGTGTTGAGGCCGTCGGTGTCGCAGTTGGAGGTCTTCAGGGCGACGTTAGCCTTGACACCAGTAGGGTGCAGGCAATTGAGGGGCATCCAGCGATGGCGGAAGGGACAGGAGTACGAGACGAGTAATGACAGATTCGAGGAAGAGATGGGAGAGAGGAAGAGAGAGAGGCGAAGTGAGGCTGAGAGATCGAGTTAATAAGATGTGACAAGTGACAAGTGCAGAGTGGCTGAGATATATGGAAATGGCCAGTTTCGGGCCAGGCTGCCCTTACAGTCGTACTATGTACTAGGGACATCTACAAACCAAGAGCTAAAGTGGGCTTTGTTACTCCCACAAGCTGGAAACTGTGAGCATAGGACGTCAGGAAACTGTGCACTATTGTAAAATGTCCTCCAAGGATCCACGTCGTCTAATAATGCTCTCCACCTCTCGGGTGCTTCTTCAACAGCCTGGAAAATGTTTGAATAGATTCCGGAGCACCAGAAGTCGTATGATGTGAAGCACGGCCGTCCACCTGTATCAGTGGACAAGGCACCATCGGATGGTGATGTATACATCTTCCGGGTGACTCCCGACTCTTTGCCACCGAGAGCAAAGACGATGCGGATGATTGGGATTAGAAAAATAGAAATCAGGTCCGGTAACCAGGCCACAATCAAAGGGATCCATTTTCCGGAAGATCTTGGTGTAATGTCTACCACGGACGTTGGCCTGACTTAGGTGTCTGTATAACGTGGGTTTCCTTCGGGTCGGAAATGGTGATTGTTGGGGAATCGGGGAATACCGCAGGGTGATGCTGATAGGCTCCAGGTGGTCGCGATAAGTATAGAGGGGGAGGTCAAGTGGTACGTTCGGGGGAACTGCTGGGACTTTACGAATGTATCTCCAACTGGGGTGATCGACGATGTAGTAGCACTTGTAAGGCCTTGCGGTACGGGAGTTGAGATATTCAAAGACAAGATGACACGTGGTACCGGGTGGGTAAGAGACGGTCAGCGTATCCACCATTCACAGAGGAACTGGGGATGGAAGTCACGGGGATCCCTTCTTGGTCTAAGGGATATGCCAGAGCTAGTTCACTTAAGAGTCGGACAGACCCTTAGCACAGTGGATGAGTCAAGATGTGGTATTCGAAGAAGACCAAGATGGGGATCCTGGTCCGTAATACTACGAGCTTAAATACATGTAAGGGAGCCAGTTCTAGCTCCGCTCGAACTCGTATGTAGCCAATAGCGTAAGTAGCGTAAATCCTAGGACAGGGATCCTAGGAATCAGTCATCCACAACGTAATACCAGTATCGTACAACAATAGGACTCGGAGATGGGCGCATAAGACATATCACGTACAACAATAGAGAGTATCAGTCATGCCGGAACACGAGGTAACAAGATCCGAAGTCCATGACATATTACTACTGACATACCGAGTCATCACGAGTAACGTCAGAGTTCACAACCAGGCCGGGCAGTCCGAGAACGAAACGTAACACTTGGCCTGAGCTTCATCACTGCTGGTGTTGTTCTTCTTCACCTGGACCAGGATGAAACCGATTTTCTTGACGTCAAGGTCGGGTGCCACCATACAAATATGGGTAGACAGCGTCGACACCTGGCTGACAATTAGCACCCAAAGCGGCCGTGCTGCGTGACATAAACGCGAGAAGATAAGGCCAGGGCCAAGAGCTTTTGTTCTTGTGGCTTGATGAAGTGATTGAAGTGCATCATTGCGCTATCGAAAACCTCCCCAAGCGTTGGTTGTGTAGTCTCTGAGTGGCAGAGTGATGGGACGGCCTTCGAGACAACTTTGTAACTGATTCGCAAAAGAGGGACAAGAGTAGATCAGTGACTGAAAAACAAGAAGATATTGCTCCGTGGGGAAGGGATTTCCCGAGGACTGCTATATCATGAGTGCGTGTGAAGAAAGCGGTGACCAACAATTCTGCACGATCGCCGGGATTGATGCAAAACCTGCTAAGAACCTCAATGAGAGCATCAGGTAGGCTGAAGCCGTAGCTGCCTCTCATGATACAGGAAGCTGCCTCCAAAAGGAGAGGCTCGGATGCGGCAGCACCGTGTATAGTTCCGATATCCTCCCTGATCGCCTCACATACGTGCATGTGATTGGATATTTGGTTATGTACCTTTTCCGCTTCCTGATAGTTGAGGGGAGCTGTGACATACAGCGTGCTGTTGATATCCAGCGCCAACCGTTGTGATAAGACAGCACACTTCTGGGCCTCTGAGAGGGCCTCATCTGGCATTGGTAATCTGCAAAGCAACTTCTGGATCGCGAAGTGGAATAGTCCATCACATACTTGATCGTCGCCGAAATCGTAACATGTACCCCACCTGACAAAATATGAGAAAATCCGAGGAGGCGTAGCACGACACCGCTTACAAAGGCCGTCCCATGTGGGCTATACAATCCAACGAAGTGACTGTCCAGAAGGGTTTTGTATGTGTCCAAAATTTTGCGACTGATCATGAGCTGGTCAAAGCCCAAGTAAATGAAAGGATGAGGTATTTTGAGTCTGCCGTCGTTCATGCAATTCGAGTTGTTGTAACCGCAGGGTGGGGTAAATTGCGAGACCTTCCCGGTGGTAGAAAGGAAAAACGTAAATAACGGTGCCAGTTGAAAATGTCTGAAGTGCCCATCGGAGCTCAACAAAATTAGACCGATCATTTTCATCGAAGGGTGTCGTCAACAGATGGGCCTCGTTGAACGTGACAAAAATGTCCAGGAATCCTTCATCTGTCTTCACAGAGTCCCCGTCATTGATGCGTTTTTGGAGTTGCTCAAGCACAGCTTTCAAATCTGCGTTGCTTGGATCAGCACCGGCCAAACCCTTCAGAAGCTGGCATTTTAGAAAGAAGTGGAGGGACTCCAGAACAGGTACAGCGTACCTTAGTTGCCTTAGTAATAACGTCCTTGTAAAATCGAGACCGCTTGGGCCTGGAGGAACTCATACTCTGATCTTCTGACATGAACGCCTGGAAACGTTGTATCCGCTCAGCTCTGCTTCGAACGGGGAAGTTGGCAACAGACCTCAGCGGTGGTGAGAAACAATGCGTGGAAGAAATGATTTGCTCGGGAGAGGGACAACATGTGCATGTTTTTGTTTTTCTTGTCGACGTGGGTGAGGAAATCACGAACGACATCATCGGCAGGGGGGAAACCTAACAGACCAGGTTTGAGAACCACGAAAGTGAAATGGAAGTGACACACCTCAGGCATCTTCTGGGCGCAAATTGATTGGGATCATGAAATGTTTCTTTGATAACTCGTCCAACAAGCTGAGACTTGCCCATTCCGGATGACTGAACAATAGAACAGTAGCGGGCGTACGTTTCTACCAACTTCATTTGGTCACGAATGTGCGTTTCAAGGGCCACCAGTGGAAGATGTCCGATAAATTCTGTGCTCCAAGAGAGCTCGACAGCTAAGGGTACCATTAATGAGCATGACTACCACGCTAAATGGATTGGACTCACCCTTCTCCTGCGACTCTGGGTTAGTTCTACTCAGTACAGCTTGGGATGCTGTGCCATCAGACAAGTTCTGGGAATAGCCAGGTTTGGGGCCTTACGTTGAGACACAGACACGGAGGGTGAGACGACCCAAAATGCATCTGAGAGCTGATTATGACGACTTGTTTGTGGTGCAGAAAAAGTACTCACCTGTGAGTCGCTATAGCCCATGATTCTTCCAGACTTGCATTGTCAGCTCTTGCCCTTTTGAACACCGCAAGAAATTCATGTTCTTGGTGTCGAAGGTTCTCGAGGAACCTAGCTTTAGGAACCCACTTGCCCTCTGATCCCTTGAGCACAGATTTTCTCAATCCCGCCCGAACGACGAAATAGATTTCTTCTTTCCAGTCGGGTGCGGATACAGATATGTCTTGGAGAGCAGAACGCAAAGACTTGATGGTCTTCTTGGAAACTGTGAGTGAACGGGAGGGGGACTGAACCTCATCCTGGCAGGAAGGATGCTCTTGTCTAGCCTGCTTTGATGGCGGTGGGTTTGGCGGAGTTATCCGATTGGAAGAACGCTTCATCAGTTACGACTTAATGAATAGGAAGGGAGGGTGGCGCCAATTGCTTCGGTTAACCTACAGTACAACCTACAGTACTTATAACTTATTCTAAGAGCCATTGTTCTCTTATCACAAGCCCCACTGTCTTGGGAACAATCCAAACTCATCCCGGGAGTGGTCCTTCTAATCTGGATGTGCACTCCGACCAAGAAATTTTGTTATCTTATGAGATGTCAAACCTCATAATGGTGCCACAGGGCTAGACATGTCGCTGACAGTTAGCAGTACAATAAGACACAGAATACGCCAGACCAGGTTGAATATGCTCTCATTAGTATCTGTATTCATTGGGATATAGGCTCATACAGCCCAGGAACGGACACAGTCCGGCAAACTGAGGCTAGACCAACGTATTAGATAATCGTAATCTATCAGCCGGCTGCCTCCATAAATCTCTACAGTATTTGACCCTTGTAAATATATGGTCCAGACATTGTATTCGTATCCATATATAGCATTGAACAGCAGCCCATTACCCATAACAAAACATAGATGCAGCGCTTCTCTTGGTGCTCCTGCTGAGTTGCAAACTGCAGTTGGGGTTGGGCGCCCTTAGCATTCGGACTAGACTACATTACGAACGTCATTTACAACTGTGCTCTGATCGAACATGGAACATCAGAACGGAGTTTGTTTATTTTTTAATGTTTATGGCAAAATCCACAAACGATAGGAATCTCCTGGGGCAGAGTTACTGCTCGTAGAGTCAACATAGACTCGTAGCGGACTCCATTACTGATATTTACTGTATGGTATAGTACAGCGTAGTATGCAGATTGAGTGTATCTAAGCAAGCAAACTGAACATGTGGGTTCATAGTTGGATGGCTCAGAGTGAGTTGAGGGGGGCTGTAATCAATCCCATCAGCGGTATCTGAATCTTCCTTTGGCAGCAGATGTGCACTCATGGTGCACTTGTGGGTGACATCAAGAACATTGTATAAGAATGCCGCCCACGGCCCGACATGATAACTCCCAGATCCTGTCAGGGCCAAAGAGCAGGGATGAGTTTCCAGAGCTTCAGGATTGGTGCCTTGAACTGACATTCAAAACGGCGAAAGTGTCCGCAGATTTAAATCCTGTATCAGTTGAGTCGACAGTCGAATGACGAAATTCGATGAAACATTGATGCGAGACAGAGAACGTAAGCATGAACGGTTACGTGGGGATGTATGCATACTATGCCTCGCACATTCGGACTGTCAGACGGTTACGCTTAGTCAGGGTCCCATTTTGGAAGATTTGGAACCCCACTCGACCGAGACCACTCACATGCGCTTCCCTCCACTTCGGAAAGTAGTCAGCCACTAATTGAACCCCGACACAGCGTTGGTCGGCAAGCGTGGCATAAGGTCTTTTTTCTAACTTCGCAACACAACCAGATTTTAACAAAAAAAGAGGTCGAGTGCATTAAAGAGTACTAGACACTGTGTATTTAATTTGGTGGGGGTTGAGCCAGAGGCGAGTGAGAAAATTGATGTGTCTGACTCAGTGATCGCATCCAAATGAGTGATCAGGCATAGTACATGCACAGCATAATTTGTCATTCGCCTTGCCTCGTGACACCCACAATGACACTCCAATTCATTTGTTACAGTACAATTAGTTATGACTTTCACTCCCTTCTCCCTTCTAGTCTCTGTCGTGCTGATTGTTGCTCGTGTAACCCAACTTGGCTCCCCATTACTGCAAATGGAAAGGACCCAGTCATGATTGTGGGGACATTCCGCATTTTTGGTAACACTTTCCCATTGTCCACCAACGCCGAGCATCCAATACTGATAGGTTTTGGTAAGCGCGTCAAAATGAACATATAAATGACCAGTCTTTGATTGGGGAATCACGGGTGGTGACTGAATGTTCGAATCGGACCGAGAGGAGTACCAGATAGTGTAACCGCTCCCAGAACTGGAGCTGAATGGTCGTTGGTACATTTGATAGCCAGCGTGAGCACCCCCAGCACTTGCAACGCCAGAGTTAGAACCCAGCAGCTCCATGACAGCTGACGGCTGAGTGACACTGGAGCTGAGACAGACAATACAATAAGAACGCACAGGCAGAACGAATAGCCACATATGAGGTGCACGTACCTTCGTGCCTGTGCATGCACTTCTGTGAACTTCACCATTCCGAGGAGTGCAGGAATGATAGCCTGCTTTGCCTGAGGCAAATGGCCAAGGAGTCGAGATGAGCACTCAAAACCTGGTCAAGGCCACTACCACTGAAGTTCAGTTGTTATCAAGCTGGCCATGGCGTGGGCAACGACAAGTAGGGATGGGGACTGACGTGTGTGGTTGCAGAATGGCTGCGAATTGACTGCGTTATCATGTGGTGGCACTGTTTCGACGCGAATGGACTGACCATGTCAGACAACAAAGAGCACAATATGGCGGAAGAAAAAACTCTACCTAAAGCTAGAAGTACCCAGCGTGAGTAGTACAGTTATCAAGAGGCTGGCTAACGAGAAGGTGGTTAAATGTGGACGAATGTCGTGACAAGAGCTATCCAACTCACTCCATAGCCTTCGCCAGGTTCGTTAATCTTCCATCTGCCTCCAAATTATATCGTCTCATGGTGAATCTCTGTCAGAGGATAGTCTGCTGAAGCGTGAGGTCAGTATTTCTTTTGAAGTAGACAAACAGCAGACTTTTGGAGCCTTAGGAGACATGTCACTACCATCAAGCTGAACTGACAAACAATCGTCATCATCGTCACGACCACTAGATGACATAGTTGATAGCGCAGTGGAAACGTTAATGGTGGAGACACCACCCTCCTGTTGATTTATAAGAGGCACTGTTGTCTGGTAATGGCATTGTCCTCTTTATTTGGAATTTGAATATCTGACTTTGGTGTTGACCTGGTCGACAACAACATCGCTAAGATAGAACGTGGAAAAGACAATTTAATTTGGCTGAGATAGGAAGTCATAATGTAGTTTTGGGGATGAGTACTGGTACAGTATTGTTTCATGGGATTTCCAGCCAGTAATGACAGAACGCAGATCGATACGAGAGGAACAGAAGCTAAGCGGGAAGGTGGGAGATGGCAACGAGAAGGGGACCGAGGGGTGCGCAAAATCAAGCGAGTTGGGAAGTAGTGGGGAGGGTTTGAGCAGAAGGATTCTTTGCGAAGATCACATAATCAATTGCAAAGAAAAGAAGCCTAGAGAAGGATAAAAGGCAGTGAGTGGTTTGGAGTCGCGAAGATGAGAAGAGAGTCGGTCTTGAAGTAGAAGAGAAAAAGGAACAGCACGAGGAGAACGACATCAGGTGTCCTAATCTTTGGACCTGACCTTGAGAAGTTGTTTAATCACATGGGAAAGGGGTGGACGAAAGTAAGAATGGGGGAAATCAACTGATACATTCAACTGCACGATTCTGGAGCCTTATATACACGCGAACCAGTACCTAAGGCAAACACTGAATCGAAACGGCTAAGTCAAAAGTTGTGAGAATAAGGTGTAAGGTGGAGGGAAAGGTAAACGAAGAGTCCGTGGTGGAGAGGAGTCAACAGGTGAAAACACAAGGCGAACGCGAGGAGAAGACGAGTCATCGTGAAAGTAGGGGAGTCGGTGAACGAGGGAGCGAGGCCGAACAACAGCGCTGGAGGTATCAACGACGCACTACTGAGTACAAAGAAATGTCAGAAATAGGTAAGTAAAATCGAAGAAATATTGGGGGCGCGCCTGTGCCCGAGACAAAGTGCGCGATCCTAAGACGATCCAGCCAGGAAACGAGGCTTGAGAAGCGACTGATTCGAAGTCGATCGGCCGAGGGTGAAGATACAATTGACAAGATGAAGTCGAGATGGGGAATGAAAGAGGGGAGAATGGGAGTCTTGAGGCCGTCGGCGCCGCAGTTGGATGTCTTCAAGGCGACGTTAGCCTCGACACTGGCAGGGTGCGGGTGATCAAGGGGCATCCGTCGATGGCGGAAGGGACAGGAGTACGAGACAAGTGATGACAGATTCGAGGAAAGAGATGGAGAGGAAGAGAGAGGCAAAGTGAGCGAGACTGAGAGATCGAGTTAATAAGACGTGACGAGAGACAAGTGCGGAGTGGCTGAACAGCCGGTTTCGGGTCCAAGAGCTGTGCGGGTGTATAACCAATGTCAGTATATTGTACTGTAAACTTGAATGGACAGACTGATACTCACTTTTGGAGGGTTGTGGCAGCGGCGCCGTCGGCAGTGTCTTGTGAACATGTAGTAGGTGCACGCCGGTTTGTAAAAGCAGTAGCGGCTAGTTGGTAGTGGGGCTACAAGGACTTGGAGTAGTGAGGGATAGAAAGGAGAACACGTACTTTGCCTACGTACAACAGGACAGATGGGAAGCGGGGTGATGACATTGTCGCCGACGTTGCATTCTGGGGGGCATGGGGGGGCTGGTGGCCGGCCGTGCCACGGTCGTCACATTGAAGGTGCGGATCCAGCGGTCATCATCGTCTTAGGGGGTAGGTGCTCGTCTAAAAATGCCCTAAGTCTCGCCAAAGTTCGACAAAATGGCTCTGTATCCCGTCAGTCAAAGGGCACCGTCAATGGATGGGCTTCATTGAACACAATGAAGATCTTCGGAAGTGTTAGCTTTTCCGTTGAAGGGTTCTTGGAAGGACCATTTTTGACTGGATTTTGAAGCTCCTTGGATGTGGCTATCAAGTCCTGGTCCTTGTCTCCTGGCTTGCTCTTGTCCCTCAGGATGTGCATGTCCTTCTTCAAAATAACACCGAGGAGTCAGGAATATTTGAGAGAATACAGGTATGGCGTACCTCTGCCTTGTCAACCTCATGGTAAAAGTTAACTCTTTGAGCCTGGAGGAACCCATAGTTTGCCCCTCCAACACGAATTCCCTAGACTTTTGATTCGATGGGTTGTCTTAGTATCGCCTCCGCTGGGGGTATAATCCGGATCTATCTTCGTGAGTCCGTAGCGATGCAAAAAGGTGCTAAAGAGTAAGCAACTCGCCATCTACCTTGTCAGGACTGCCAGCTCCATTTTCTCGGACATCTGCCTACCAGATCGACAAGCCTGAGGCATGCAGGTGTGTCCAGTTTGTACCAGTGGTGTTGCTGTGCAGGGTGGTGAGTTGGGAAATAAGCTTCGAAATTGTCAGGGAATAGCCTCAGGATGAAGGACAAATAGAAGTCATCACCCACGCTCAAACCCCACTCCACAAAGAAAAAATAATACGGTGAGGAGAAAACGTACTGAGGCCCGTCTGAGGGAGTTGTGTAAGATTGGACTTTCAGGTGTACATGCTATCCCCAAAAGGTTCTGTGTGAGTCACAGAGTTCACATGTGAGACATCGAGGGGACTCAAAAACAGAGACTTGAAGTCAGACAACAGGCATGTCCGAACAAGTTGAGTACGATTCAAAACTCTAACTATCGCAACCATCACACTATCACACAGCCAGCCATGTGAAGGTATCTCCCTCACAATGGTATTACCTCTACAATTTTTTTGAATAATAGATCTTAATTTAGTAGAGCCTTTCCTTCGTGGATAAAGCTTATGTAAAGGTAGCGGGTCCTTCATGGCGGCTGCCTTAGTACGCGTACGTGATCAGGATCAGGATGTACAGTAGCTTCAGGCAGAGTTAATTTACCCAAAGATGAGTCTTGATACCGCTCCAGTCGATTGTAAATTTCTGAGCGATTTTTGAAGAGGCTACTACTCCTATATCGCAGCCGATCAAAGGGGGCTGTCATGTCCAACAGCCAATTGATACAGAAAATTTTGAGCAAGTATGATCGAAAATGCCGCATAATTTGCACAATCAAAATGATTGGAGGTTTACAAGATGTAAATTTCCATGTAGATGGCGTGGACGAACAAACACGAAAAGTAAGTATGTGAATGACATAGACAAAGATGGTTACACACTGATCGTTTCATTTAGCGGATCGTGGGACTCTCCCAGTTATAATTTTGGTGCTGAGCAGTTCATGCACGCTTGTTGGTAAGGGAGATGGAAAGTAATAACCGTTTTCCATTGACGACAACACAGGCGGTGACAAGTGAGAACCACCCAGTGAGATAGACGACTGCATGAAGGTGAATGACCTTCTGAGCAACCGGAAGCTGGGCCATCCCGTAGAACCCACGGAGTGGTACTCATGGAAGGAAGAGCGAGACACACAAGACACAAGACAAACACGCGCTATGTATGAGCAGCTGGAGGCCGGACTGTCTCGTAAGAACCATAACACAATTTGACCCAATTTTATTTCCCCGAATTTTCAAAGCAAGGAACAAATTCAACGACTAGTGCAGGGTCTAGAATTAGTCGTCCCAACAAGGGTCCCAACAGTCATCGGTGGTCGTATGCACACTCCAATTCATTTGTTACAGTACTCACAAACCTACAATTGACCTAGTTATGACTTCGCTCCCTTCTCCCTTCTAGTTTCCATTGTGCTGATTGTTGCTCGCATAACCCAGCTTGGTTCCCCATTGCCACGAATGGAAAGGACCCAGTCATGGTTGAGGGGACATTCCGCATTTTTGGAAACGCTTTCCCATTGTCCACCAATGCAGAGCATCCAATACTGATAGGTTTTAGTAAGTGCGTCAAAATGAACATATAAATGGCCAGTCTTCGATTGGGGGATCACAGGTGGTGACTGAATGCTCGAATCAGACCGAGAGGAGTACCAAATAGTGTAGCCGCTCCCAGAACTGGAGCTGAATGGTCCCTGATACATTTGATAGCCAGTGTGTGCACCCCCAGATGATGTAGTACTTGCGACGCCAGAGTTAGAACTCGGAGGCTCAATTACAGCCTGGGGCTGAGTGACACTGGAACCGAGACAATATAATAAGAACGCATGGGAAGAATGAATAGCTGCGTATGAGGTGCACGCACCTTTGTGCCTGTGTATGCATTTCTGTGAACTTCGCCATTCTGAGGAGTGCAGGAATGATAACTTGCTTTGCCTGAGGCGAAATGGCCAAGGAGTCGAGTTGAGTGCTTAAAACCTTGTCAAGGCCACTACCACCAAAGTTCGTTGCCATCAAGCTGGCCATGGTGTGGGAGACGACAAGTAGGGATGGGGATGACGTGTGTGGTTGTAGAATAGCTGCGATCGACTGCGTTATCATGGTGGCACTGTTCGACGCAAATGGACTAACCGCGTCAGACAAAAAAAGCACAATGTGGTAGAGAAAGAAAAAAACCTAGAGCCAGAAGTACCCGCATGAGTAGTACAGTTGTCAAGAGGCCAGCTAATGATGAAGTGGTCAACTGTGGATGAATGTCGTGATGAGGGCTATCCAACTCACTCCATAGCCTTCGCCAGGTTCGTTAACCTTCCGTCCTTCCCCAGATTATATTGTCTCATGGTGAATCTCTGTCGAGGATTGTCTGCGAAGCGTGAAGTCAGCATTTCTTTTGAAGTAGACAAACAGTAGACTTTTGGAGCCTTAGGAGACATGTCACTACCATCGAGCTGAACTGAAAGGCAGTCATCATCTTCAGGACCACTAGACAACGAGTTCATACTTGATAGCGCAGTGGAAACTTGAATGGTAGACAAACAACTTTCCTATTGTCCCCTCTATTTGAAAATGTGCACGTTGCTGGGCGCCGGGGGCAAATTACTGTGACAAATTACCAGTGGTTGTTGTCAGGGAAGTGCCTTATGAAGCGACGAAATCCATATGGGATATGTGTAGAGTACAAGTATATGACAGTACGACGTAGTGTTTTAGAGAAACAATTCAAAACCAGACGATGATAAATGAAATTGATGAAATACAGTAACTACGGACTTCAGCATTACAGTATCTAATCTACTGCCGTTGTCCCAGACAGCCAGAGGTACACTGTCGCTCACTGACCTAGCACGCGAGCGGACACTGGATTATCTTCTTACTATGTAGGGCATAGTAACTGTGAAGCCTTGTGGAAAATATGAGGACTTGTCTGTACGGTGGATCCAACTTGGTGACAAGGCTAGATACTCAAGAGTCTGTTGGCATAATGTTGAGACAAGATGATAAATGCATCGAGACGTGCAAACTTACATGATCACATCAGATGGATGGTCAAAATTATATTGTTCCGTTTTGGGACACAACATGTGTTTCACGTAAAGTGGCTCTCAGCCTTCAAGCCATTTGGGGTCATAGGCATTGATTGGGAGGCATGTTGGCACATGAACCTTCTTATGAACCTTTTGGGACCCTGCACGAATATGAGGGAACGCGCCACGCTTGTCGAGGGACCAGCTGTTGACGTGGTTTCGGTGATGTAGTTGATCAAAGACTTTGAGCCAGTTGTGCAGGCCAGGGTGTCGCCAGTCGGGTTTGGCAACTGTATACATCAGCTGTTGCTTGTCTGGATCAACAAGAAATTCATCCAAGGACATCCCATCGGGTCCCAATGTATCCAAGACACCTAGGTGCTTGGTCAGCGGATCAAAAAGCTTGGCGATTTCACGACGACGTTGAAACAACTGTATTGTAGATGAGCGATTGCCATGCGATTAAGACGGAAATACTTACTTGATATTTGCACTGCTGCCGACTATGCTTAGACTTCTCAGAGGCCCTTTCTATTTGTGGGAGCCCCTCCCGCTTGCGACGAGACCTCAGGCTCCTGATGTGGCTAGTAAATGCCCTCTCTATCTCCTGTCGCTTTTCCGGCATGTCATTGTATCCCATCTTCTGGATAAAGTGATCGGCAAAAACCCGCCCAGCAGCAATATTCCAAGGTGACCTTGGGAGTCCCGCTATGTCAACCATGAAGTCAACAGGTGTGGCGTCACAAGCCTTTGCACCGTGACCTGTGCGTTCCCACTCATCTGCGAATGTGGAAACCCGAGAAGGCTCGGGTGTGCGACCATAGGGTGGATCTTCTTGTAGGAGACAGTTGAGTTCAACCCGGACCAATTTCTAGTTTAGATGCAGTCAGCACAGAAATACTAGGAGTTGTCATATAAACTCCAACTGACGGCCAGTGCATTTTCTTTAGCCCCACGACGCCGTGGGCTCCGTCCACAGCGTCTCCGTATCCTCTGACCGCTGTTGTCCCTACCCCTGTGGGCACGATCAGAGTTTATTGCAACCTGGCTGGACAAGCCGGTGGTGGTAGTACGAGTCTCCTGTTGGCCACGATCATCGTTCTGGGCCCCAGCAGAAGGATACCGATCGAAAGAAGCCATTGGAGGCTCAGGATGTCCGCATGGTGGGGAGTCCTGGTGCCGGCCTACTGTAACACGACATGAGAGTAGCGCTGCGGAAGTCATTGGTGGGGAAGGCCATGCAGGTGGGGGCAGGTTGAACAGCCGTGCGCCCAAAGGCTGGTGCAAAAGGATCTGTGGCTGCTGGGAATGCTTCAAACCAATTAACCCGAATCGTATAGGCCAAATGAGAGAAACATACGCTCAACCCTGCGAAACCGCTCCCAACTTGATGATCATCTTGAACCTCTGGATCGACCCTTTCCAGAAACTCCTCAGCTGACTTGTAAAAATCCTGATCCGAGTCGAAATTGTCGTCCAGTACTGGGGAGTCAGAGGCATAAAAGTCTCGTGGGTCCGGAACGTGTTCGGTGGATGGCAGGATTTGCTCTACCTCAACCGAGCTCCTGTTGCGAGTGTCATTCTGCAGTTCTTAGATGTTGTGCAGACGTTGGCCATCATGAAGAAAGGAAAGGATTAAATATTATCTCAATCTTGCCCATAAGGCGGTACTCACCCTTTCCTCCAAGTCCTGGGCCCACCTTTCCTCTGCCATGCTCGTACTAGTACGAAGGGCGCGACTTACCCTTCCATTTCCTCGATAAGGTAGAAATAATGATGCTTGTCGAGTAGCTTGCTAGTTGAGATATGATCACTTCAGTATAGAGGGTACATAGCGCTGAACAACTCGGTTGCCACACTGTTGTCTCTGAGTCATTATTTCCGGGGGTACTGATTCTGTTGGAGGAATCTGAATGGAAGCGCTTCTCTATCTGTGCTTGCGGTGAATTAACATATGCATGTACAGTATTCCGCAACATAAAACAAGTGCTTACGCGTTCGGTCACGTTCGGAGTCATGCTGTGAGCCTGCCAGAGTGAATTAATGGCACACCCCAGCTTATCCACAACAGCGGGATATAGTTCTCACCATCACTGGACTGAGAACTGCACCGTTTTACGTGTTTCGGATGGGCTATGACACGGTGTGCTTCTAGATCTACGATCTGAGAATTATTGGCCAGAAAATATGGTTGCGCAACTCACTATCAACCTCGTCAGCAGTACTAGTACTAGCCCCATCATCTTCATCATCTGCCAGCAATGTCGACAAGTTTGAATCATGCGAATGTGCGCGGTTTGTGCTGTGACGCTGATGGCAATGGCGGAAACTACTGGTAGCTAGCTCTGGTTCGGGAACCGGGTCGCCCGTGGAGTCTTCGGCGCAGTCAAATGCAACACACAACAAAGTTAGTAGGTGGTCGATGTTTCGACCTCTTGATTCGACCAACTGGTCTCACCTGACTGCGGAAGCACTCCGGACCGGCCAATGCCAGGCCGGTTTGCTGGTGCCATAGGGGTTCTGAAGGTTTCTGCGGCCTCACTCCGCATGCATACATCACACACACATATATACATACTGTCTATGCAAAACTTTGATCGATAGCCAGTTTGTCGATAGCTGACTCACTGAGTCAAGCTTGGAGTCAAGCGCTGTGCACAGTTTCTCATTGTCTTATGTGATCCTTCGACTTCAATTCAATCATCACCAGTCACTAACAAACAGCATTGTTGTTACTTCATTTCTGTTTAAAGTATGAAGCCCGATTGTCTGCATTTCCTGTGTTCACGCATCCATTGTTGTCTTTTTCTGGGGTTGGTGTTCATTTGCTCGGAGCTATCATAGTACATGTCTCTGTGACATATAGGTGATTTGGATATACGTGGGAGGGCCCTCGAATTCTCCAATGTTTCATTGTACTAATCAATCCTTCGTTTTTTCACTGTACTGTGAGACTCTTGTGGGGCCTGTCAAATTCAACGTAACAGTATTGGCCAGAAGCCGCACTTAGTCTGCTGATTTGTGAGTAATGTAATCCAGCAACAGCAGCCTTACTTTCGAAAGCACATGAGGTACAGATGGCACAGTGTTGTGTTGTCGTCGTCATCAAGTGTGGGCACCCATGCTGGGTCGGGTGCACAGGCACGTGAGTGGAGTACGCCTAACACGTCGTATCGCCATCGTGTAAGAGCCCGAGCTGGGCCGGGTGACCGTACGTCAGGTGCGTTGTCGCCGTGGTTGTCTTTACCGTAGTCATCGAATGCAGGTGCCTGTATGCAAGTCAGGTACCGCCAGTGCGCAGTCACGTTGTCTTCATCATTGTCAAGTGGGGGCCCCTGCTACGTTGGGGGCACCAGTGCATGCATCGGGCACCACAAACCAGACATGCAAAGGGGGTCACAGAGAAATGGAAACGCACAAAATTCGGATGGTTGAGCCCCCTGAGGACCTCTATTTCACATCGTTGCCCTTGACCTTCTTCTCGGCAATAATCTTCAATACCTCGTGAGTGGCTCCTGGAGATGCCTCGCCAGATCTGCAGGTCGTTGGTGCCAGGGAAGGAAGGCCAAGGGACGAAGAACAAAACCGGTGCCGTAATGGCCACCGAGCAAGGCAGTGACATCGAGGCATGGACCATCGTTGAGGTTGTCGATGAAGAATTGGAGGCTGAGCTCTATGACTCGGGAGCTTCTTGTCACATGTCAAATTCGCCACATACCAGCCTATCCCTCCTCATCCTATAGCTGCTGCCGACAGCCGTGCCTAAGGTAGAGGACACCAGGAACGGGCACCCCTTATGTAAGCGGGACACCCCCCCTCCTCGCTGTCCTAATTACTCCTCCACATTCTCAAAATTCGGAAATCTGCTCTGTTAGCATTAAAGTACATGACCGTAGCTATAGCTGGAACAGAACATTTTTTTGAGATTCTCAAAACTGAGGGAGAAATTAGCCTTCCAAGTTTATTATCAAGAAATGTATGTTTTCATTCTTATTGAACTAATTTACACATTTTGTAAAAACAAACGGCGAGATTTGTCCTGCTTATATAAGCTGTCACGTGATCTAAACCGTGTGTGCAGGTGTAGGGTTCAGGCATGAGGACAAAGGTACTGCGTCTAAAATAATACTGCAATGGGGCGGAAGTCAAGACAACAGCACACTTGTATCAGAACACTGGAACTCACACGAAGAAAAAAGGCCAAGAATGGAGCATTGAAGGTCAGTGCGTGTGCAAGCTGTTGAAGATTGATTAATGATTAATGGACAATGTTGAAAATAGAGAGTCACCTTGAAGACAGCAGCCCCTTCCCAGAGGCTGACGGAGAAGCCAGCACACCTGTGATCATCAGGGTGGATGATGAAGATGGGCCTTACCAAGTTGTCGAGACTGACAGTAGCGATACCGATCAGGACGATCTTGTCGATGGTCTCATGCAAACCGATATTGAACACTTCACATCCACATTGCAAGAAGCACAGCACCTTGCTGTTCAAATAAAGAAAGATGAGGAAAGGAAAAAGCGAAAGACACCAAAGACTTACCTTGGCAACTCTAAAAAGTCCCAATACTGCCGTGAAAAGGCTCAGAAGGCCCTTGCCTCACAAGGGTTTCTTGACATCGCATCGTTCATGGCCTTGAAGAAACACGAGAGGGAGGGAGCCAGGGTGCAAGGGGTGCATGCTGAAAGTGCCGATTCGGAAGTCCATGGAGTCGACTGGCACAGTGGCTCTGCACCCTCTGGGACTCCGGCGGATGCTGTTCTTTCCGTACCTGGAGCAACTAGAGGGAGGGTCAGCAATGTGGCATTGGAAGAGGAAGAGGAAGAAAGTTCACCTGAATCCGAGCCAGAATTGGGTGCCAACGCACGCAAAGTCTTCATGCGTTCCGAGATGCCGATGCGTACTGTTTCTGTTGCTGTATCAGGAAGAACTAGAGGGAGGAATGCAGGACTGGCGGAGGAAGAAGAAGAAGACTCACCTAAATACGAGCCTGGATCCAATGCATGCAAATTCGATTGGCGCGGCAAAGGTTCTGTGCCCTCCGAGGCATCTGGGTCTTTTGTGACTGGTGGACCTGATGATGAAGACAGCAGAAGGCTTTCAAGGAGTGAAGAATTCCACACACCTAGCATTGGATTGAGTGCGTGTGAGAGTTCAGAATTCGAGGGAGGGTCCGGGAACAAGAGCAGCAATCTGGCCCCATCGCAAGCTGATGTCAGCATGGCATCACTTGAGCTTGAAGGCGACTGGGATGGACATGGGAACAGCTTCAGGAGTGCCGCTAATGACAGCAATGGTGGCGACGATGACTTGGAGAAGTCTGCCAGTCAGGGAGTAGAGACCTGGGATGTGGCACATACCGTGGACAAAATCCTTGAGGCCCTGTGCAGTGGTCGAGATCCCACCTATCTTACCCCAATATCACCCTTTGACAGAGCCTTAGACCTCTGGAAGGACTGTGAAAAGCTCGGACAGGCCTGCACAGCGCTCAAAGCCAAGAGCAAAGACACACGCATTGGTACTTTGCTTCGGACTTGCCTTGCGGGAATGCTTGGCGTAGTGAACCTGTACTTGGACCCGGACCTCCAATACACCTGGAGAGGGGCGTCCTTGGTCATTGCAAGGATCCAGGGGAGTGGGGAGAAACATGCGCGCAATCTGTGCTGGTGGATCCTTGACTTCATCCGTGTTGGGAACTCCCGTCGTATCACCACAGCCAAGGCCAGTCAGTTCTTGAGGACGAGGATGTAAAGCAAGCTCTTCAGCTTCATCTGTTGGAGCATGCAAAAAGTGGGCGTGTCTCTGCCAATGACATCGTTGACTTTGTGTCCACCCACAAGATGCAAGATATTTTCTCGCGATCTGGGATTACAAAGCCAACAATTACTGAACACACCGCATGTCGCTGGCTCTCAAGGCTTGACTGGCAGTATGGTCAACCTCAAAAGGGCATGTACATGGATGGGCATGAACGCGAAGATGTTGTCAACTATCGCAGGGCTTTTGTTGAAAGGTTTAAGGGATACGAAAAGCGCTTCCATCTATGGGACAACAATGGTGATCTGCTTCCACTTCCAAAGGGCTTCCCTGTTCCCGAGGCCCATGGTTGCTTCTGCCTTATCCTTGTCACCCATGATGAGTCCATGTTTTTTCAGAACGACTTACAAAAGTCTCGCTGGGCACACAAGGGTGATAAACCCACCCCACAGCCAAAAGGAAATGGTCAATCTATCATGATCTCCGACTTTCTCACTGCTGATTGGGGTCGCTTATGTGATGGAAATGAGTTTGTGTAATTTTCTTTCTGAAGGCTTGCTATGTGCTGACCATTCTTTTTGAGCAGAGAGGCCAGGATTATTTTCAAACCTGGTCTGAATCGGGATGGGTATTTTGATGCAAATAAGCTGTATGATCAGGTTGAAGCTGCAATTGACATCTTTGAGGGCAAGACAAAGGGCTATGCACAGGGACTTTTCCTCTTTGACAATGCCCCCTCACATCAGAAGCGAGCTCCTAATGCTCTGTCTGCAAGAAAAATGGCTAAAAGTATTCTTTTTGTTTTTTTGCTTACTTTTAGATAACTGATCATTGCCTTGCAGATCCTAAAGCTCACTGGACACCTTTCAAAGATGGACCAAGGATGCGCCATGGTGTTCATCCTCAAACTGGGGAGCCACAGTCTTTTTACTTTCCTGATGACCACCCTACCATGCCAGGCTGGTTTAAAGGGATGGAGCTGATTATACAGGAGCATGGTCTTTGGCCAGAGACTGGTTTGCCAGCTGAGTGCCCAGGCTTCAAGTGCCCTCAAGATCAGTCAAGCTGCTGCTGCCACCGCCTCCTCTTTAATCAGCCTGACTTTATTTCTCAGAAGTCACAGCTTCAAGAGCTCATTGAGAACCGTGGCCACATCTGTGATTTTTACCCCAAATATCACTGTGAGCTAAACTTTATTGAGCAGTATTGGGGAGCTGCAAAGCTTCAGTTCCGCCTTGCTGGTCGGGCTGCCACCATTAAACAGTTGGAGGAGAATGTGAAAGCAAGTCTTGATGATGTACCCCTTGATCAAATTTGCCGGTGAGCACACTATGGCAATTGTTTCTTTCTGTAACCCTTATGTACTCAATGGGTCTGTAGGTTTGCTAACCACTCAGCATGGTTCATTCATGCATATGGAGAGGGCTTAACAGGTGCACAGGCTGTGTGGGCAAATAAAAAGTATCATGGCCATCGTACCCTCCCACCAGATATGATCAGGGAAATTAGGGCTTCTGTACCCTCATAATAACATTGTTTACTTTCCTCCTCTTCCCATTTAACCAGAATCTAAGTTGTATTTTTTTGATGTTAAACCCTGAGATTTGTCCTGCTTACATAACCAAACCCTAGGGTTTATGGCTTACATAAGGGGTGCCCGTTCCTGGTGTCCTCTACCTTACAAAGGACAGGACAGAAAACCTGTGTGGGGAAGTGGGGTGATGACATTGTGGCTGATGTCGCATTCTGGGAGGTGTGGGGTTTGATGGTTGTGCTGTCATCCTGAAGGTGCAGATTTGGCGGCGTCGCCAGGTCATCTTAGGGTCGGGACTCGTGGTGTCATCGTCTTGAGGGCCCAGAGTTACCGTCGTCGTCACTGCAAGGGCGTTGGTGACTGTTGTCTTAAGGGAGCAGGGTGGCGGTTTATTTCAAGTTGCCATTGTGTTGTCCAAGGCGCAGCGTCTGCACTGATGTCATTGCCCTCGTCTTGATGGCGCGAGCCTGGTGCTTTTGGAGAGGCTGCAATCACTTGTGTGAGAAGTAACTGTACAGGCGAAAATACTGTACTGAAAGAATTGGACCTTCCCGACCGCACATGCGACCCAACTGATGATACCAGCGTCAGCGCGAAGGGTGCAATCGTGAGCCGACACGGGCTCTAGATTTTCCCGCCCACGTTTCAACGCTCTCACCTCCAAACCGAAAACAGTGAGTCAATGTCGAGAAATACTGGAAGGTCACACGCTCACTGGCTGTAGATGCTATTCCAAACCGTCATTTACCTTCTGCGAGTGGGTTGGAAGTATTTTGAAGAGAAGGTGGTCTGCCCTGCAGAGAACTTGGTGCATAGCCCTATTTTGGGTGCTGTGGGCCATCGCTGACCCTCCCTAGATGCGACGCCTAGGCATCTGCATGGAGATCGAACTCCGCGCTCAGGTCGTCGTTTCCCACCGCAGGAGGCAACTCTTCGGCGACCTCCTCGGACCATGGCATCTCGCATTCCCTCGAAACGAACTCGCATCAGTGTCTGGAAGGGGCTTTACTCAATCACCTGACTTGAACCAAAAAAGCGTTCATGTAATCAAATTTATTAGCCAACTATTTGACTTTACTTTGAAGGAAAACAAAGTGTTGAAGCGGAGACTTAATTCGTGTTTGACGGGAAAGCGGACCGGCACATGGGAAGTCTGCAAAAAGTACGCAACTGTCACCGGTCACCACCTCGGCATACCCAAATTCAGCATCCCCTGCGCAAGGGTAGCATCTCTCAGATGCCAGCACTATCTACCTCATCATCTTCAGCGCTTGTGATCGACATCTGCATGAGCTAGTGATCAATGTCAACAGTCTCAAACTGTCAGCATTTTCTCTTTACTTGTCAAAGAGACACTAACCCTGTCCATGGGGAGGACATGGAGAGCTTTGCACCCCATTATTTCTAATGGTGTTACCGCCATGTGGGAGATGATGCTGGATTGGTCGATGATGATTGGTGGCCCTAACTCTTGTGCAGACAAAAACCCTCCAGCAAAGCCAAATCTCCGATAAGATGTGTCGATGTTGCTTAGTTCTGATTGAAGAGGCAAATAAGGTTGAATGCAGAGGTAAATGGAAGGATTGGCAAGTCGTCCTTCGTCGTCTTGAGCACTAGAGATATTAATTTGGGAGTGTAGAAAAACATGTATGATTTGGCCCAGCTCTGGATGGGCTAATGATTCAGATGGGTCTAGCTTGGGAGGTCTGAAAAACACGCGACTGTTGCGCGTTTGATGGCTGGCAGTCAAATATTGAACCCCTCGGAGGGAAAATTTGTCTAGGAACTTAGCTCTAGGCAATACTGATATTCCGTGACAACCGTCAGTAGAATATATGGTGGTCCTATGCCTCTGGTTTAAGAACTGTACCAACAGAGGGAGTATGGCATCAGGAAGATTCGCATCACGCAAACACGCCTCGTCGAATACAAAATCTGGTTGCTGTGTTAGATGCGCCATGTCAACCATATGGGCCAGGCGTGTTCCACGAGAATCTTCATTAAGAAAGGCTTCATATGTTTTTGCAAGTTCGCCAACATGTTCATGCACTTCACTGTGGTCGAAGAGCAACGCTTGTAGCTTTGCCTCTCTTGCAGAGCTATGCATGAACGTCAACTCCAGCTCACCTGTTTGAAATCACATGAGGGCCAGACACAAGAAAAATCAACGACTAACCAAGCTTCATGTTGTGGTTCTCACGCTGCATGGAATGAATATACTGTTTGTAAAATGCAGCCCCATGGGTGTGCACCAGTCCAAAACCCCGAAGGGTGTCACCATAGTGTAAAGCCGCATGGTGTATGGGTTTCACCTTTGTGCTTTTGTATAATGTTTTGAAATCGGTCAGGTAGCATTGGATGTAATACTCGTATAGCTTGATATCCTTCTTAGAAATCGATCGTACGTTGGCAATCTGAACCGCACAAACTAAGTCCATAAAGTTCTGGAGTTTGTGTTTCCGGTCTTCGGGTGCATCATCCCCACCCCAGAGTCTGGTTAGGGTGATGGGAAGGTGGACAGTGCAGATGACCCTCCAATTATTCGCACTGAGTTTGCCACGTGCGGCAGTACCCCAGTTATGAGGAACATCTGTCACCCAGGAGGGAAGTTGGGTGCGTGCCATGTCTGCCCAAATGGCTTCCATGATATCCTTCCCAAGAATGGCACCAGTAGTGGATCTGGCCTTCCCACCCTGTGCAGAATTCTCCAGAGGAGGGCCGTGCTCTTCAACCTGACCCAAGAATCAAGTCAGTTCACTCTCTGGCATGTAGCACACGTACCCAATTGGCAGCAGCTTCATATAGCTCATCTTTTGTGCGAAGTTTATCGAGTTCTTAACAGTAATCACGACAGACAAATTGAAGTACGATCTTTTTTGCCCGCAGCACGGTATTTGGGGAAGTGCGATCGTTGAGTTGCTTGATACACTTGTCAATGGCTTTTTGTTCTTCCTCCGATGGTATTCTTTCTTCGTCCAGATTATGAATTGATGCCACCTTGGAGGCGTTAAGATCAATATCCAATCTAATTGCTTGGATTGCTCACAGAGTCATCTGTAGTGACGCTCCCCTCACAGATGCTCCGAGATTCTGTGTCGCTGAGACCAGTTTGAGGAGTGGAGGCCGAAACAGCCCGCGGTATAGTCTCTATGGAACGGGCAACGGGTAATAGGATTTCGTCAGGTGAGACCGTCTGGCGCTGCACTTGATATAAATATATGTACACGTTGTTTAATACTCTCGCGGAACGACTTACCCATTCAACAATAGCCGCAATCAGTTGCAACTTATTACCTGCACGACGCAGATCTCTGTTGCTACAGATGTGCCACAGAGTATCACGAGCACAGCCCTTGAGTTGTTCTCGAAGTTCCTCCGAGTCCTTTAGAGTGCGTATGACTTCATACCACGTTTCAATCTTGGAAGCTGACAGGGTAGCAATTGTCTTGGTTGAGTGCAATGTCAACCCGTTGCCGCCTGGAGCAGTAGTGTCGATGCCCCAGACTTGCCGACAATGAGTCTGGAAGAGTCCTGCGTTGAAAACGTGCATAGGTTCGATGGCGGTGAATAGAATAGGGTTCCAATATGGTAGATCTAGAAGAGGGGACCACCTTATTCCATGATTCCTGAAGAGTATCTCCTGCTCTTCAATCGTTTGTGCGTCCCTCCATTGCCTCACAAGCCTGAGATGTTTGCCAACATCTCGCTCTGGCCAACTACGTTTATTGATGTTTTCAATGTCTTGAACCTTCAGGTTGCAGAGCGTGCAGAAAAAAGTCGCTGTCGGGCTTGCAAACCCACCAGCCTGCCGAGCAGCCAACATATCCAAGACAACAGGTACCAATATAGCTCAGACCCGACAGCCATGTCTGTGTCTTGCAGTCCAGGGAATACGAGACACCAGGATCGAAGAATTTGAGTAAAACATCGACAAGTAGTTTTATTGTGTGGTTGATGTCGGAGAGTGAAGGCTTCCTTGGCCCAGGGATTATGCCTGCAAGAAACATATTCTCCGGACGGTAACGCATGTGAGAGGGTAGGTTGAGCAAAATTAGCCAGATAGCTGTTGACGAGACGGTCTGCTTTGCTTCTTTCATGTGATAGGGGTTAAAGCTGTCCATAGAAAACAAAAACGCTAGATGTGTCTCATCTACAGGTCCTGGAAGGAAACGCTCGCCTTTTTTCAAAAGAACTTTGCACAGGTGTCCTGCATCCCACATGTCTTCCATTCGTTCTTTTTGTGATCTTTGGAAGGCCTTGAAAACAGCCTCCTCGATAGTGGGCCTCGAGAGTAGCCACCCAATCCATTGCTTCAGATCCTGAGCGTAATACTTGAACTGGGGAACCAAATAAGCGTTGCCGTTGATTGTAACCGAGTCGAACAAAGGCTCGCCGCAGCTGGCACCCAAACGAACGCGACGGTGTGTACAATGTATTGGGGTGGATGAAACGAACGGGGCGCTGTCTGAACTATTGCCACGATCAGTGTTCTCCGTCAGGTTAGGAGCTGTAAGGTGAGGAGGTTTGCTAGAGAGATCTGGGGATTTTCTCTTCTTTGTCTTGACAATGGAGTATGGATATAGATGGTGACACGCAGGACAACAGACGTAGCTGTGAGTAACTGGATAAAGATGATACAGTGTAAGGAGCTTCCTTGGGTCCTTTGGGACTTGACTGGCCAACGGGACAAGTGACGACTGGCTCTTCAGGATACTCCTCATACCGGCCAGCAAAGTGGCTGCGCCACAATGTGGAAGGCGATATAGAATATACATCACTAGTGTTGTCACATAGATGGCAAGGAGAGTTGTATTCTTCGGATGTTTGTCTACGAAGTGACTCTCTGAGGTGTTGTCTATCGTCAGCTATAGCCGTCACATTGAGAAGAGAGACGAGCATGCCTGTATTGACAACATCTCTCCTAATACCATGTTTACTCCGCTGACCTGACCACTCGATCTCCTTCAATCAATTTATCCTGATGAGCTTCTGAACAACTTGGTCTTCCAAGTTATCCCTCGCTTCGGTGGCCTCCATCGATTCCAGAGTGCTCAGGATATCACAAAGTCTGCTTTTGTGCTCCAAGAAAATATGATTCTTGGTTGTTGGCTTCAGTGTGTACAGACCAATGTTAGGTTGCTTGAGCAGTTCAGGCATTTGGCATTGGTAGGGGCCACTCTTGGCAGGGTCGTTGACGAAGTCTAGGGAGCCGACATTAGGCAAATACGCAGAGCGTGCTGAAAGCTCTGCATCCAGAGAAGAGAAAAAATCCATCGGTTCTACAGCAGTTGTTAATAATGTGGGGCCAAAAGATGACATGTGGGGGAAACTAGAACCTTTGAATGCGACCCGAGTGAGAATGGGCTGTCAAGACCGTGAAGTGTAGATCGCGACCAGAGCGAGCTGCAGGTAATCTGAGGTTATCGACATGCACCGCAAGGGAGGGCGGTCAGAGTATCGAAGACAGTGGTTCAACAACAGTCTCACAATGTCAAGGCCAGATCTTGAGATGGTAGGAGGCGAGAGGAGGAGACGCACGTAAATGGTTTCGGAAACCCACAGAAATAACTATTGTTTTCGATCAAGGTGAGTACAGTATACAGATATTGTACCTAATGAGTTGATGAGTAAGGGACAAAGCTAGTTCAGAAAGGGGGAGGCGCCAAGACCATAGAAAATGAATCACGCCCTTTTCTAGAGGAAAAGGCCGTACATGTAGGCATCGGAAAAACCCTGCCCTGTAAATCCCGTCAAAGATAGCGCTAAGCCTATTAACCGCCCTAGAATGGGACTAAGCGCAGGTGGTGATAAATTTCTATTCAGTGAACTAAAAATTTCCGCTAACTACACTAAAATTTTGGCACATGTGTCTATCAAGGAAACGAAGGAATAGATTGACATAGAAGTTATTGCATTCCTCGAGCACTATTGAGCCTTGTCAATGCTGAGGCACAACGGGACCAAAAACCAGAACAATTGGACACTACGTAGCCCTGGTAATAGCTCAATTTTCTAGTGACTAGTTACCCTGGAGTAAGTACTTAATCATCGTTACAGTTCCGGCATAGAAACTTATCACTGGCGTCTCATAGTCGTTATATCCAGGATTACAGTATACCTCATGTAGCCTTGTTTAACCATTTCTTAGCCACTTGTTTGACCTACTTTAGCCATAATTTTTGGCCAAATGATCACCAATTTTGATGTCAAATTTAAAGTGTCTGCTGATTAGCTCAAACTTAGCTACAATTTAGCATTAATTGACGGGGGGGATAGTTAAAACGGCAAATGGGCGCTTATGTGCTAATTAGCAGGGTAGGGTTCTCCTGATGCGCCCCCTATTCGACTCACACACCTACAGTAAGTAAGATGGACAAAGACAGTGCTGTCACTGAACCCAGAGAGGATCTGACCGTCAACGGCGAGGGCTCACAGACGTGCTCGTTCCAGTACATCCGACCTGTTGACGGCGCTCATGAACTAGTCTGAGAGGCACCCTGTCAACCTCTGCAACGATGACAAGTTCACAGTCCTCGAGTTTTCCCAGCACTACGAGTCGCTACGACAGCATCACCGCTTCCTACCGCATCAACATTGCCCACGTGGGCCTCCCCATGGATGACCTGCAGGAGCGCCGCCCCGACACGGCAAGCACTAAGACGTCCCCCAACTGCTATGACATGCCCCGGCCAGGCCCTAGGAGCCTTGTTCATGTCGAGGAATGGTGTGTGGAGTTGCTAGCCCCAAATCCACCACCGCTATAAAAGTAGACATATACTTGTTCTATGGCTGTCATCAATGAGAAAAGCGATCGCTAGTCCAAGGTTTGAAAAACTGGTCAAACAATAGGATACAGGTACGGGCATGGCTATCAATTGTTCTGGCTTTTCTCCGTCGCATAACTTCCAAGAGTGCTCGACAGCTCATCGGATAGTAGAAAGTCCCAGCGATCATCACCTAAGTCAGTGTGGTGCGTTCCAGATTCCCTCCAGGGCAATGTAAAAGATGGTGGCATGCCCAAAATATCGCTGAACCGGCTCCAGGGCCAATGAATACCACCCATGTCCCAGTACCACAATATTAAACTGTAAGCAACAATGGCAACCGACAATGGCATCCACTACCAAGTACAGGTTAGCCGGCTGAAACGCATAAAACTGTCTTGGCTTACATGTGTTGTCAAAAACTCCATCGCTTTGTCTTTGGTCGCTTTCGGTCTTGGTTGCACCCGCTTCAAGGTACGAGGCTGAATCCAGTACCGTATCCCTGTTTCTAACCCCCTTTCAGATACTCCGGTTACAATCTGACGGTAATCCCCAGCAGCGGAGTATGCCTTCAATCAAAGATTGAGTAACATAAGTATCCTATCAGAGTGATTATGACAGATGACACGAACCACAGCTTGCACAATGTCACCCGCTGTCCACCGGAGCTCTCAGATTCCGCGTGCATTAGGGAATGTTCAAGTCACTCACAGTCATGCTGAAGTGACTCTGCCAGGGAATGGTCTTTCAAGCAAGTAATCCGGGCACAACCCGTTGATGTTCCTGATAGCACTGCGGTGCCGTTGTGGATAAACGTCACTGGAAGAATAACGTTTTCTGAAATCGCATGAGGTGTAGTGTGTTGAAATGAGATGTCCATAAAGTGATTGGAATCGAGTGAATACCAATCTATGCCGTCGTACAGGTTGGTCACGGCAAGGACCTTCTGATTTGGGGATACTGTGGAGCAACCTCTGTATTGAATTAAATTACGTGAGATTATATGAATGGGCGAGGAATAGCTGGTCATACATCTTACAGGATCGAGGGCGTATGCACCATTTGATATCCAGAGTTTTCAGGTCCCATGCTCTATGAGTATGACGGCAGATAGGGTTAATAAGATATGAGTGGGGCCAGTCAGAGACAATAAGCCCACATCACACCATGATCTAAATATGTCACCAAGAGGACATCGGCATTGGCCCCTAAGAAGTGAAGCGATCGTGCCATAGGTTCCGGCAGCTCCCCTTCCAGTTCTGGTGTTATGATCCGACGCTTCGGACTTTCTCTGTGTATATCTTTTGTTATCTTGTTTCACTTCGCTCCATTTGTCTCCTACTTTGTTACCAAAGGGGCTATCATTGTTAGCCACCCTAGACTCCGCTTCTACATCAGTACCTCGACTCATTTTGACTCTTTGCTTCTGTATGGGCTTGTGTTCATGTTGTTTGGAACCTCGTCCTATTTAAAGCTGTACTTTACTTTGTAGGAAGCCAGACTTGGCTTCGTTTGCAATCTAGCAACCTTGCCTTCGCTCTTTGGTGTGACTTAGCCTTTCCCCTCTTCTTGTGCATCCCCTACCTCTGTCCCTAACCCGGACATCTTCGAAGTCTTTGCAGTTGAACTATATCAACGCGTCACACCTGTTAGGACTCTGTGTACTCGCAAGACTGAGTATAGAGAAGTGTCAGACACTTCGGGCGAGGAGCCTTAACTACAGAGTAGTGGCACATATTGTGCCACACCCCAGACCACCTGTATTTCATAGCAATAGGACAACAGACGTCTTCGCTTGATACTTGTGTGATACCAAACCCCTTGAACCCACGTCCCTGCTAGGACGTAACATCTGGGAATTTGGGCGGATCAGGAAGCCGGGCGAGGACTTCCCAGGTAGCTGTCGCTTTTGTTACCCAGAGTTATGAGTAAAGTAATGAAACGAACCTATAGTTCCTTGCTTGATTAACTGCACAACTCTTCCCGAACTAATGGCCAGCAATGTAGCACATTGCACGATGCTGTGGACGGGACCAGGGATGTTGTTAACAGTATGATAATACGTGTTTCTCTGTGAACAGAATCCCGTCTATATCCATCAGCGTAGAAATGAGGGGCACTTACGTTTGTGGAATCATTGAGGCATATTGTATGGATGTCACCGCTCACATCACCAGTGATGATAGTGTAGCCAAAACGAGAATGCCAATGCAATGTCGTTATGGGTGCTTTGACCTGAAAGCAACGAAGCTCCTGACCGGACCTGTTACCCCTGAAGACGATGACAAGACCGTCGTCTGCCCCACTTGCAAACAAGGACCCATTGTATGAAAATGTGAGTGTGTTCACGGAATCTCCATGCTTGACGAGAGTCTTCTGTAATATGTATTGACCCATTTTTCAGAGGTACTGTATGTGGTAGCGATAGGGAATCCGATTGGAATGCAGTTACAGAACAGCCAACTCGGACAACCCCATAAATTTATATTGGGATGTGCATTGTATTGTCATAATTTTCAGGACTGATGCAACGAATCACACGTTTAGCTCAGATCCCGTATGGGTGGACAATGGTCAGACATAAGAAAAAAGTCGAGCAAGTCGAGCCGCTCGACGGTCCGAACAAGTGACGAAGTCATGATTCAGAATCATGAGACAACATAAACCCCTCCGAGTCAGAGAACACTCTCAGGCACCAGACTTTGCAAAGAGTCCATTGTTCTCCCCAGAAAGTCAGTCCACTGCCAATCCTTGTAATCCTGTTCCCTACTACAGCTAGCAACTTACATTGTGACACTGTTGACCCTTTCTAGATCTAGAACACAAATAACGTCTCAATAAGCCTAACAGCCAAAGCACGCCGCCAGTGTCCAACAAATAGAGTAGCAAGGCCAGTTCCCTTTCCAGACCATATGGAGCTGAGAACCGACGAACAAAGGTCCTGATGACTGATCGTGAGCAGCTTACACCACGCGCATGTAGTACCCCGGCTTGGCGCCTCCCTTTCCATGGTCATGCATGTCCGAACTGCTTGCGGGGCCATGGTACTGGTATAAAAAGGGTCTTGTGGGCCCGCCTCCTCATTGTCCCATGTCTTTCATGTCTACCCCAGCTGGAATTATGATGACACAAACACCTAAGTCAGATCAAGTCCACTTAGTCACAGGTGCTCAGGAAAGGTCTGTATCACTCGTGTTTGATCCCTCATCATTGGGTACATGACTCATGGATCTCAAGCCATGAGCCCGTCATTAGTATTTCCCTCGTCCTGCAAACTCCTGCACCATCTTATCGTGGATGTCTTGCAGAGGTTGGACAATACAGAGTCGTCTGCGATACCCGCAGTCACTGAAAACCTCCGGAACAATGATCTGGGCATGGTAGGGAGCCTGCCACACAGTGTTCTATTCTGACTACATGTCAAGGTTCCCAGTCTTTTGAGAGAGGTCGCCGAGTTCAAGTCTCATACGACAAGCATTCTTGGTGTGTACATATGCCTCTCTGTATTTATGTAGCTCTGACTCAGATTTATTCAGGTGAGGTTCACAGAGGCGGAGGTGTCATCTCCCAGACCCACATCGACCAGGATCTCACGTTGCAGCAGGATGGCCTAGCACCCACCAGCAGTGCATTTGATGCATCATGTCGTGAGATCAATCCCGAGAGTATGCAATGCCACGCCAAACTCCAGTCAGTTTTGCAGCACGTGATGGAGCTGGAAAGGCGTCTGGGTGTTGTGCGCGATGACAAATCTCTCCATCGTGAGCGTATTCAGCTTGGTCTGGAAGTCTCTGTGGCAGGGAAACGTGGGGTGTGGGCGTCTGGGTTTCCATTCATGATGGTCCTCCTTGCCTTGATTACCGTGTTGATTCCAAATGCTTGCAAGTATGTATTCTCTGCTTAAAGGTGTCTATGTAGATATTCTACTACAATACCGATGTGGCCAAAAGAGAAGTTGAACGGAGCGACATTGGCTTTATTGTATGGCGCAGGGTCAATGTGTCGCATGTCCTTTCGTGTTTGCGTTGAGCGTTGAAGCTATAGGCTTGAAGCGCGGGAGATTCTCCTGCGGATAAGCCCCATCTGTTTTGACTACTGTATCACCCTCATATTGTTCTCTGCTGGTATTCATCTGGTGCACTTACAGTAATTAATAAACAAACAACCTACATCACAACGGCAGCAACCAAGCAAGGTCACAGTCGACAAAACAAAGTCGACACCTAGTAGACAGTTTGGACGCATTTCGCTGACTCCGAACACCACTTAAAAAGAATATGGTGACTTGCACTGGCACCAAGATTGCAGATGTCATGCCCATTGCACCAGGCTCGAAACTACCCATTTTCGCTGGTTTTACTCTCAGTCAGTACTGTATCAGATTGCCATCATGATTACTTTTGTCCATTCACTCTGTCCTCATTTATCACCAGTCTCTGCGGAGCTGTCAATCCACTTTGCACTTTTCGAATCACCTCCGAGTTGACCACATTTCCCTTTTTTTTTTCTTCTTTTTTTCTTTTGGATCCCCACATTTCCCTTTGTCGTCAACTTGTCACCATGTGCTTCACCACCACGTCGAAGTGTTGAGCGTCTATGTGTGAGTCGTCTCAGCGTCAGGCATGTGTGATTGGAAGAGATGAGATGCAAGTGCAAGCTTGTAACATGATCTCTAGCAATCAGGACAATAGCTCTACTACTTAGCTGAGTTGACAGTTATGATCGTTTCTAACGCAGTGCGGGTGTCCGCATATGTATTTCACGTGTAGTTAGTTCCTTTACAGTATACACCTGGTGCCCCATCCGTTTACGCTATGTTTGGTGTGCCAGTCTACCCCCCTAACCTGCTGCGTTGCATCACACCATTTCGGCTACTTGTACCTTACCAACTCACTCTGCACCTGCAGTGTTGAGTCATCTTGTCCCCACATTCCTCGCCTCTATTCCTCGCCTCTATTCTCTCTTTTCAACTTCTATCTTCACGGACCCCTCCTGTGTCCCTTCAACGTTGTCATACATGACGCCCAGCTGCCACTGTTCGCTGCGTGATCAGAGGTCAGGCCCAAACTGGGACACTCAAAGGGCAAGACCACTTATGTCATCTCATTGTGACGTGTCTCGCCACCTTGAGTAGTAATAGCATGTGATGACTCACTGTCACTCGACAGGGAATCACGACGGAGGCGGAAAAGCAGGGGTTGAGGACAAAGGAGGCGGGGGCGGAGTCTCGAAGGGGAGGCACTTGGCTCGCTTGACAGTACTTAGCACTCAGCTAAGGGGTAGTGGCGCTTGTTGGCAGGGTGGTGTCCAGCAACTGAAGGGGCACTTAGGCAGGGAAGGAGGCAAGTGGAGGATGTCACAAGTGGACAGTCTGAGGGACTGTCCGTTGTATTGCGCTAGCTTATATACCTAAGGACATGGTCTGTGCGTAGGTTTAGGGCAGGCTTAGGGCCACCTGACGGGTGCTGCGGAATGCTGTGCAATGGAACATTCGAGAGACATCTAAGAATAGTGTCCAATCAGATAATTCGTAGGAGTGGTACGACTGCTCTGCAGTCGATGATGCAATATGACGCCATAAAGGTGTGACTGCTCCGCAGTCCAATCGGATAAATCCGAGAAGTGGTACGATCTTTAAGTCCAGATCGTCAGGTGGTTCCAGGCACGTGTGCCAGACACGTGGTTTGATAAACAGAGAGCAATCACGTGATCGATCACGTGATTGTCGGAGTATGAAATTGGAACTCCGACTCCGGATTTCCCCTTTAGGAAGGTGATTACCTAAGACCGGGCCGACACGGACCGGTCTTAGACGCCCAAGTCACGACCTGAGTTTATAGGTTCATGACATAGCATGCATTT